>ML682028.1:5812200-6152578 GCA_007922195.1 Podocnemis expansa
GGCGCGGCGCGGCGCGGGGAGACGCCGACCCTCCTCCCGCCCCGGGGATTGCGAGCGCGCGGGCGGGCGCGAGAGGCGGCGGTTGTGGGGCTGCGGTGGGGGAAGGGCGAGAGCTACCGGGGGGGCCCTGAGGGTGAGGTGCTGAGGGGGCCGCGCGCCGGGGGGGGATGGGCGTACGCGCATGCGCGCGGGGCTCCCCCGGCGGTTGCGCCGTGTTGTGGCTGCGGCGCGTGCGGCCGCGCGTATGATGCAATCCCCAGGCAACCCCTCCGCCCCCCCCGGCGTGACGTCATGCCTGGCCGCGCGCCCGCGCCCACTCCCTGGGTGCGCGCGGGACCCTCAGGCACGCGCTCCCGCTGGGGGCGGGGCAGGGCGGGAAGCGGGTCTGTTTGCAACATGGGGGCTGCGCTGCACGCGGGCTTTGATCGGGCCATGCGCACGGGAGCGCCTGTGGCTCAACCAGGTGGGCTCGGAGTGGCTCAGAATAATAAAAAAAAAAAGTGACTGTCTGTGGTTATGCAGAGCTGGCTGCGTTTGCAGGGATGAGCCCTCGCCCTCTGCCAGTGCAAAATGTATCCCGCGTGGGAGCACACACCTCGCTGTCCAGACGGAAGGCCTCCTTTCGCACGGGGTGCTGCACCACTTCCCCAAGGCAAGCAGTGGTGTCAACAGCCCGGGGCCGCTCGCCCCGCGGGTCAGACAGCAGCCTTTGCAAGTGTGAAGGGATGCTCAAGCTTGTTCATGGAGAAGTAGTCATTTTAAACTTTTTGTTTTTTTTAAAGGAAAGGTCTTCCTGTTTTACACTGGTAGCAGAGGCTTGAGCGTTGAAGGGGAAGAGCAGTCAGGGGATTACAACTTGTGTGTGTCAGATTTTTAAAGATGAGCACTGGCCCTACAGGGCTGTTTGGAGAATGGGGGGGACTGGTGTATTTCAGCAAAATTCCCTCCTCAAAAGCCTGAGAATTCAGAGTTGCAGGTTTCTGGTTTCTTTCACTGACTTCACAAGTGATATGGGGGGAAAAAAGGATGAAAATAGGGTGTTAAAGTGTAGTTCTTTTCAAGGATATGATTAACTCAAATGTGGCCAGATGCTCATGTTCTTCCAGATGTTTTCCTGAATTTAAAAAAAATGCAGGGAAGCTCAAGAGCAGATTGTTTAAAAAATGTTGTTTACAACTTACATGTTGGGAACTTGAAAGTGGCACAGATTACAGAAGAATGAAAGACTTGTCTGAGGCAAAAAAGTATATAAATATTGAAAAATAAATTGAATTTTAAAAATCTCCACCTTATAATGCTGTTTGTCTACCTTCTTTTGACATCCTTTGTAACAGACATGATTTTAAAAAAGATTAAGCAAAAATTTTTTAAAAAATCAATTAAGTATTAACATTTCAAAACCAGAGTAGAAATTACTTGGCAAGTTTGATATTCGCCGCTTTGCCTGTTGCAATCAGCCTGATTTGTGGTGTATGTAGAACAAGATGCAATGACAGCTCCTGACTTATTCTAAGACATGTAAATTAGTTATATTTCTTTATAGCTGGATTTTTGTGACTAGATTCTTACTGTTTTTCCATGACACACACACACAAACAGTTATCTAGGTAACCATTAGAGATTTTCACTGGATTTTTTTTTCTTTTTTTGTGACAGCAGGTAGGGGGTAGTGGATTTACATCTCTGTTCTGAGTGCTATTGGTTCTGTGAGTTAAGTGCTCAGCACCTTGCAGAATTGAGCCTTTGCTGAGGTCTGTTGTGAATTTAGGTTTGGAGCTTTATTCTGTTATTTATATATGATCATCTGGACTGAGCACAATCAGGGGTGGTCTTTGCTCAAGTAAGCAGTCCCACTAAAGTCATAAGGAAGTTAGAAATATTCAGCACCTTTCAGTTTCAGTTACTGTTTGGGTGACAACAAACAAGACAGTTGACTTAAAATCATACAGTTAATGTATTCTACCCAGATGATCATAGTCAACTCTGTGCCACCCCTTGGAAAAATGGTAAGACTCAGAAGTAATGCTTATAAAATACTGAACAAATGGTCAGAATTACCACCCAAGAAATGAGACAAAATAGCATTTCATTTGTAATGTCAAAAATCTAAATAGGCCATCACAAAAGCTTTCAGAAGTTTCTTGACTTGTAGGAGGACACCCTTAAGAATTTTTGAACAGTGTTTTACCCTCCAGTATCTCTAACAGTATCTTAGAAGTTTAGAATAAAGGAGTATTTTGTATAGATCTAATTCTTGAGTGTGACACAACTCTACTAAGGAAATTAATATGATTGGATCATTGAAGTTATAACTTTCCCCCTGAACCTTCAACTAGAATGCAGTTAGAATGAGCACTTTGTCTGGTTTCCAGATGTTGAATAGATTAGGCTCTAAATATGTATTATGCTCAGTCAGATAAACAATTTATATTCAGTTTTTAATGTACTCCTTTCTACCACTAAATTGAGGTGACCTTCACAAACACCAAACAATGTCTTATACTTCAAGTAATATACACATTCATACATGGTGCTGGTGGTTGGTAAATTGTGCACATTTTGATGTGGGGGTTGCTTGCACTGCAGGTGTTGGCAGTGTGGCCTCCCGAGGATAATGTTCAGGATTCTGCTGAAATTGCCTGCTTCCTAGCTGATGCTCACTGAGCTGTTACTGTATATCCTCCACACTGGTGTTTGAATTGCTTATTCAAGAGTTACCTTCCTCTTAAATTACTGCATGTGGAAAGTGGTAGATGCCTGGGAGATCAACATCCTCTGCTTCGGAACAACAAACAAAGAGTTGGGTGGCACTTTTAAAGACTAGCAGATTTATTGCATAAGCTTTCGTGGGAGAAAAATCCCACTGTGTCAGACACTTGAAGATGGGGAACTTACAGAATGGGTGGAAAATAAATGCAGGGAAGTGCAAGTTATAGGAGAGGTTTCAACATGGATACAGTGCAGACTTTCAACATGGATACAGTGCAGACTTCCCAGCCCTGCACTCTGACCTGGAGAGATGATCTTTTGGGACAAAATAGTTGATTTGATTGCCTTAGCAAAGAAGTCAAGGACTGAAAGGAAAGTTGATGCCAAATAAGGTGGAGGGTTGTTTTTTTTTTTTTTTTTTTGATGTAGACATTGCTCCAGGAAGAGCTGAACTTAAACCACCAAAGCAGCATCAGATAACCTATGATTACTATCTGAAATTGGAGGTAGAAGGCACCACACTCTGAACATTCCCCTTAATTCTTCACTTGTCACAAAGTTTTTTCAAAACCGTTTCACTAGAGAGGAAATGTTGGCCTTTTCCTCCCCCCCTTACATTAAATAACTTAATGTAGTCTCAGTACAATACGTGACACTTGGTAAGGTGCAGAGACTTGTTACGCTCTGGGTGTGGTTCTTGTGTGGCCTGTCCAAGTCCCACCTCCTCTTCAGAGCCCTGTTAAGTACAAACAGCAGTTATTATTACGGTCTGTAACAAATGTTATCTAACTGGACTTGTCCAAACATCATTAATGAATAGCCTGGGAAAAGTTAAATACATGGAGTGTAATTAGAAGATTCACGTGGGCTCTGAAGGGTATACAATTGTGTGTGTGAGAGCAACTCAGTGTTAATTGGGATAGTAAATACCCCGAGCCAAAGATTAAGAAAAAACAAGGCTCTGACTTCAAGAAACATCCACGTGCAGTTAATAAAATCTAGTACTTGCCCATGCATCTGAATTGCTGAAGAGTCTGTCCATGAGCGTTCTCAAATGAACTGAGTAGTCAGGACCTGAGAGCTCAGTGTAGTGTGAACTGCCACAGGTTGCTGTAAGAGCCACAGTCATAAACATGTTAAATACAATGCCGAGTGGCACATGTAGCTCAATAGACATTGACCAGACTGCACAAACATCATCTGTCCTGAAATGCCACTTTCACTGTAGATTTTCTGGTAGCAGATAAATGTGCCACACTAGTGACATCTTGGTTGTTCGAAGGAAAATTGCAGCATTTCCTCTCTGAACCTTTGAAAGGGTGCAAAGGCATATTTATGGTGAAACAAGCTTTGAGGAGACACACTAGAATAATCAGATATTGCTGACTTTCAGCTTTTCTCTGAATTTTACTTAACAGTTGCACCCAGTCTCTGACACCCACAAGTTGTGAAAGAAAATCTAGCAGCTTTCCTAGAAAATGTTCTGAAGATGAACACTAATTTTACATTGAAATATTAGCTTTGCAGATGATCATAGCTAATATGCATAGAAATTGGCTGTAGAGCTCTTAGTGACACTGTCATGGTATGTTTCATAATTAAAGCCCTTGAGTGACCCCTGAGAAACTTGAAATTAATTCTTTTTATTGACATGTCCCTACTTCAGTCATGTATGCATTGATTTATTATAGGATTGTCATACTAGTAGCATTCTGAGAACTTGTTTTGGGGAAGGGAACAGGAACAGATACTGAATATCTGCTAAACAAACCAGTAGAATAGGCGCACATTTGGTTCTCTGCCAACTTTTAGGTTATAATTTGCCATCTAACTAGGTCTACTGGGTAGAGCACTGCACTGGGTCTTAGGAGACCTGCGCTCTGTTCCTAGCTCTGATGCTGGCTTGCTGGTGACCTTAGAGAAGTAACTTCTCGTTAGTTTCCCCACCTGTAAAATGGGGATGACACTGATCTTATAAAGTGCTTTGAAGTCTGTGGATGAAGAGAACTGTACCAGTGCTAAATATTGTAATTTAGCCTAGTCAGTAAGAGACAGGAATTCTCAAATGAATTTTCCTTGAGGCTAGTGTGAAGTTGCACGTCCCCTTCATTTCCTTATGTGAAAACTGGCATACATGACTTACTAGGGACTGTGCTAAGCCAGCTAAGGAAAATCAGGGACCAGTCCTCTGTATCGACTGACCCTCGGGCTGAAGATACACATTTGTCTTTGCTTTTCCAGCAGACGTTAGTAAGCTCAGTGTCTAGTTTGTGTTGGTCTGTTATCTGTGTGCAGGAGTCAGATAATCCATCTATTGTACGATGCCCCACAATCAGGTCTTGTTGGTGCAGGGTCATTTTATGCAAATAAGGTATTTTCCCTTAATCCAACATGAAGAGAAATGAGTCTTCCTGTTTGTGACCTCCCAATTTGTACTTGTGGGTCCCACAGGTTTTTTAAATATCCAGCTTGTGTTTGTAAGCTTAGTTGCCTCAGCTTGTTTGTGGTCTCTGAATGTCACTATCTGTCACAGCCTTCATATGGCATGTACTCTGGTTGGCTGGATTTCTCAAACATCTGCTATCCATGCTGCCTCTTTGGAGGGCATGGCTGATAGTGATACTTATCTCTTACTTTCTTTCACTCTGAGTCTTGGGTTGCTGTATGAAGGGTTTTGACGACAGAAATTATGCAACTTTGTGAATCAAGTTTTGATGAAATTGCTTGGAAATTAATACCAGTGTACAAATTAGTACTTAAAAAAAAAAGCTTGAAAATATAATATACTTGTAGCCCTCTGCGTCCCAGGATATTAGAGAGACGAGGGACGTGAGGTCTCTTCAGTGCTTGTAAATGACTTCGGAGATGGTGTATGTGGCAACTTAGAGATTTTTTCCAGGCATCTGGGAAGTTTCTAGGATGTCAGGAAAGCAGTTCTCCTCCTTCCAAAGTAGAAGTAGGAGACAAGTCTTAATGGATCCATGTAATTAAAAGACAGCATTGATTAGGAAACGAGTACTTTAATACTAAGTTTCTGGTGACATCACAGTGCAGACTTCATCATCATCTTAGCAGTACTTGCATTTATTTGACTGCATAATCATTCAATGAAATACCGCTGTATATTTTGGTGTGTAATGCTCCAGTTACACATCACTTTTATTATTAAAGTTTCAGCGTTAGACTTTTAAAGGTGGTCATTTAGCCTAACTTTGCTCCCACTTAAGTTAGTGGTGTATATACCACTTAGCATCAGGGTTGTAAGATGACAAGTTTGAAGACTTTTTCATGTTTCTTTATAGAATCACTTGGTTTATTGCTAACAGGCCATCCTAAGTATTTCTTAAATGGGAACTCCCTCCCTGTAGATACGTAAATAGTTTGAACTGTGAAATGTATTCAGATAATTGAAGGGGGAAAAAGTCACTTTTGGTCTGAGGACAAGCAGAGAAATTCTAGCTCAAAGAGTGGGTAGTTTGGAAAGTTGCAAAAGTCTGAAAACAAAGGCTCTAGACATTATCAGCCATAACTACTATTGATATATTGATATGCTTCATGACGACAGGGTGGTCAAGAATATATCGTAGGTTTTCCATTGCAGGGCTATTTAATTTCCTTAGAGGACAATTAGATTAAGTTCCCGTTAATTATTTTAGTTGCTATTTCATTTCAGCTTAGTAGCGTGAACTGAACTGAGAATGCTTTACTTTGCAAAGTGTACATTCAAACAGAACAAACATTAGCTTTGTAGTTTAATCACATAGTGAATATTTTTATTTACGTAAATAGCTTAAATGATGTTGTCGTTCCACTCTTTTTTAGGCTTGTTAGGCCTTAGCTGGAACACTTTGTTAAAAAAAAAAAAGTGAAAAAAAGCTCAAAAGAGGGCAGATAAAGGGTATGGAAAATTTAAGACATTCAGCATAGAGAAAAGGAGACTAATGCAAAACTTGTCTACATGTACACACAGGGATAAAAGAGGTCAAGAGCTATGATTACTATTTGGTCAAGAGTCAAGACTATTAATAGGCTTAAGCTACAGCTGTGAAATTGTCTGAAAATTAGGAGAAACTATAGAAGTGGAGGAAAAGTTAGACAGTGTGACCAATTGCCAAGGTAGGAGTTATGAAACTGGAGATATTCAAGGGTGGCTAGACACCCATCCATCAGGGATGGCCTTGGAATAACTGAATTATCCAAGTATGCTGGGAGGGTGACTAGATGACCCACTAACAATTCCTTCCAACCCAAATGACTGAGACATCTGAAATTTCTCAACAATGGCAGTAGTTCTGCTTCCAGTACAAGCCATTACTTCCAGAATTAGTCAGTTGTGCATGCTAATGCCAGCGAGGTGCAAGATTGTAGCTGAACATGACATTTTAAACATTTCATAGAATTTATTTTTCTGTTAGGTTCAACCTGCTTTTAGTCCATGTGAAGATTTGCTGGGAACCTATTATAGAAACAATTAACAGTTTTCACCATCTGCAACAAATCATATTGTGGTGTTGAAGAAGAGTCTGTCCAAATGAGCAAAACATCACAGCAGAACGCCACTACAGAAGCAAACGGCATAAGTGTGATTCACACACAGGGACACACAAGTGGTTTGCAACAGGTCCCTCAGCTGGTGCCAGTTAGTCCTGGTGGTGGAGGCAAAGCTGTGCCTCCAAGCAAACAGAGCAAAAAGAATTCCTTTGTGGATAGAAATAGTGATGAATATCGCCAACGCAGAGAGCGCAACAACATGGCAGTGAAAAAGAGCCGCTTAAAAAGCAAGCAGAAAGCACAAGATACTCTGCAGAGGGTCAACCAGCTTAAAGAAGAAAACGAACGTTTGGAAGCAAAAATTAAGCTCCTAACAAAAGAGCTTAGTGTACTTAAAGACTTGTTTCTTGAGCACGCACACAATCTTGCAGACAATGTGCAACCCATTGGCACTGAAAACACAACCACAAACCCAGATAACACCGGACCGTAGACATGATTCCCAAATGTCACAGCCTCATGTACTGAATGTCAGGGGTGCATCCCACTCTGGACTATTCATTCTGTAATGGAGAAAGAACTCTGTTCTGATATTTTAACAGTCTCCTTGTGGGTATTTTTTTCTCCTCTTAGGTTTAACACTGAAGGTTTGATACAAATGTAAACTGTTTTTAATGTTTTAAAGTGTTATATATTTTGTGCTCTAAAAGGTTTGGCTAAACAAGCAAAAATCTAAATGGACAAAACCTGGAGCTTAATGTCAGCGACAGTGGATTTCTACAGCAGTGTGCTTTTTATATTTTGCATATTATAAGGACGACAGCTGGGAGGCTTTACTCTAGTAGTGATCGATAATTGGATGAAATGTTTGTTAAATACCCTTTAAAATGTATTTCTTATGCAGTCTCTTTTTTTATGTTGTGTATTACAAAACTTCAAAGGCCATGACAGAAGTTTGTTTTCTGATTTGGTGGGCTACTTCAAATGCGTAGCACAGGCCCAAACCATGGAGCCCTGCACAGATACAAAATGTGTAGCTGCATGTGGCCCACCCTCCACTAGCATGGTCTGTGGTTACCTAAAGATTTGCAGGGCCCTAGGTATAAACCGCAGATCCACATCCATCTGCGATCTGCAAACATTTTTGGATTTGCAGGGCTCCACCTATCCGAGATATTTTAGATCTTAGTCATAGTTAATGGGGAGTGCCTACTAACAGTGCCTAGTAATGGTGAGCCAGGGTGCTTACTAATGTTTTCTAAGGACTCTTTGTGAGACGCAGTGATGTATGATGACTGACAGACACAGAAAATTGGCTCAGAACCTGGAAATGGCTTTCCAGATGCATCTTGTATAGGAGATAAAGTAGAACAACATTGTATTTTTATAACCCTTTTAAGCCTATGTTTTTATTCATGTGGTGACTTTGGGTCCTTAATAGCATCATGTTTGGTTTTCTGAAAATGTTTAAGTTCTGTAAAATAACTGCTCATCAGAATCAGCATGCTGCCTAGGGGCAGGTATCAGGGAAGGTCTAGTGTATGTGTATTGGCTAAAGTTATGATAGGGCAGATCCAGAACATCTGTTCGGTCACCTTATATAGCAGGCGTGGCCAAACTGGGGCTCACGCGCCACATGTGGCGCTTGAATGAAAAATTGTGGCTCCTGGAAGAATGTCAGCAAATCAATTTAGGAAAGCAGCCCCAGCCTAAGAGTTCAGGAGAGGGTCGGGACAGTGGGGAGAAGTGCAGCATAGTCGGGATTTTAAAAAACTCTCCACTAGCCTGCAGTCTTCTACATCGAGCAGCAGCTAAGTTTTTACCGTAAAGGCCTAGTTTTCATGGTAACGTTAAGTAATTATTAGAATCTGACATTAGTAGGATCAATATTTGCCTTCTTTTTACCATAATATTAAAGTGTGCAATGAATTTTAAACTTAGTAATTTTGGAGTAGGTAAAAGTACATGGCTATATACCTCAGTGCAGCTCTCAAAGGTTTAATAATTAACCTGTGTGGCTCTTGAGTTACGCAAGTTTGGCCACCCCTGGTATATAGACTGCTTGCTCCTTACTGCCATACAATAGCAGTTCTAGGGCTGTTCAGTTTAGCAAGCGATGTTGTACAGAAATCCAAAGTAATTTAGAGTTTGAATAATCGATGCAGCAGAATTTCTGTAGAGACCATAGCCATTCAAAGGAGTGTGTTGAATATTGATTTGTTTTGACAAAAACAAACAGTTTCTCTCTAAACAATGTTTGTTTCTTAAATGTGGTGATTAGTTCCTTACCATGACCCATAATGCAGTAGTACGTATTATACTGAGGAGTTAAACTAGGAAAGCGAAGCAGGAACTTTGATGTAACCTTAATTTATTTTCATTAATTATTCCATGTATGGTATGTGTTACATATAACCTGTGTGTCTGGCTAGTGAGCTACTACTTTGTTTTAATTTCCCTTCCACACCCTTTGTTGCCATACTTGACTTTGTAGTATGGTTGTATGTATTTAGGAGGAGAACTTGGGTAAGATCTTGGCTAAGATGCTAAGTTGGAACATGAAACTTCCAAAAAATCTGTTCCAAGTTTAAAACTTTTACTGTAAAGGTCATCAACTATGGAAGACTTTTCCAGATTGTCCTAATTTATGGAAGTCGTTTTACAGTGAGAAATTTTCTGGTTCTAGTCACAGCTTAAGTAGGTTGTGTTGAATATCAGAAGCTAATAAAAATGTTTTGCCTCTGAGCCTCGATTGTGCTGTCTCTTCTTTGCCCTCATGTTTAATAGATGCAAAAGGATATTGCAGTTTGTGCACTTTCCTGAAGGCCCAGCTGGGCATCTCTAACTTATGCCCATGCAGAGTCTGACTTCTTTGGAAGTCTTACCTGGTGTATCATCATGAGGATCAGTGCCTGTGGGGGTAAGCTGGACAGCGGTTTTCAAATTTTCTTTCCTCAGGACCCGGCTGAAAAAAAATCATGTATTCCTGTGACCTAACAGTTACATCTTGACGCAATGCATTCCAGGCTGTTGGTGGTGGCAACAGGGGACGCCGCGACTAGCATGGGGTCCTGACCCCAAGTTTGAACATCACAGCTAGACCACAAATGGTGTGAGTAGAAACAGCTGACCTTGTTTGTACATTAGTAGATCATTATGGTTATATCTGGACAGTTTAGCCACATTTTATCTTTTCCTGAATGTATTAATATAAAGAAATTAGGCAACTTATTTTCATATTTAAGTGTAAAGACAGCACACATAAGTGGAAGGAGTCTGGAGTAAGGATATCCCAGAGCTTTTTACACATGGGGATAGGCATCCTTTGGTTACAGATTGAGAAAGTGAGGCAACAAGATTCAGGACTTTTTTTTTTTTGTTTTTAAAAGAGACATTGGTCACCTGCATTCCCATTGGTGTCCACCAGCTGTCCGTCACATGACCCACAGATGCTCAGTTCTTCTGGACCAAATGCTCCGATCGTTAGCCTGTTCTGCAGCAAGTCAGTAACCGAGCTAGGAAGAGAATGGTAGAGATTTACATCAACTAGGGTTGTTCAGCTCAGCTGCTACAACTTGTCTAGAAGACCATTGGAGATCTCTGCAGTAGTGGAGGCTGGACGACTTATATTCCTAGTCTAAATTTTAGAATATCAGCACTCCACTGGTGATTAACTGTAGTATCTGAAGTGAAACAGGGAGTCTCATCACTTGTTGTCCATTTTCTATTTTAAAACTTATAGTTGCAATGTCTCAAACAACTGTTCAAAACCCAGCTTGGTCTGAAGTGTCCCTCGTAAAAGCTGCTAGGGTTTAAGATCAAGATCCACATTCCCTTCAAATCTACTGCAACCAGATTCTGAATGCTGTTGTGAAAACAAATCATTGGAAGAAGGTGCTGGGCAAGTATTTCCTGATTAGTTGCGTCTGCGCAATGGAAAAGCCACAAATACCGAAAGGGTTTGACATTAGAAGTATTTTCTGAGAACTGGGGTCAGAGTGCAAAGCACTCCCCTCCATCTGGTATAGCTGATCATCATATTAAAGAGCAACGCAGTAAAGTCCAAAGGATTGGACCTGTTTGGGCTCAGTTATCGTAAAGCCACTCTACGGTGTTCTGGAAAAATAAGGGGGATTCAAGTGGGTTTACAACATTACATTTACACTTTGACTCCAGTACCACTGGAGTATAAGGAAAAGAAACCCAAGAGCCTAATATGTGTTTTGAAAATGCGTCCCGAGGGACTTTGAATATCACTCGACTATGAATAATCATCTATTAAAAGCTTGAAAATCCTTGCATCCTTTTAAAGGAAGTGTCCTGACCTTTTTTTTCAGAGCCAAACATCAAATATTTTCAACAGCCTGGAATTCAGTCCAACTGCACAGTAAGTTTAACAAAAATATTTAAGAAAACTATGATTCATTAGATCAGTATTTGCTATTCTTACTTCAATGAATATATAATTTTCATTTCTTTAGAACAACCCAGTTAAAAATGGTGTGTTTTGCCAAGGTAAGTATTGTGTACTACTAAAGGATATTGATTGGGTGTTTAGTTTGTTTTTTGAGGCAGAATGCCTTATTTGACTATTGTAGCAAGCACTATCAACTTTTAAAAGTAGAATTTTTGTTCTTGTTGCTATAGACCTGCCTACCCTGATTCTTAATCCAGGCCACCTTGCAGTAATTACCTAAATATGCATTGCATTGTGCTGAATGAGGTGATGTGAAATTGCTTTTTTTTAATTACAAAACTTTGTCCCAAAAGTCCTTGCATTTTGAGGAAAATTATATGGGAATAAGTCCTTAATTGCTGAGGCAAAAAAAAGTTAGTCAATGCCACTCCTTTTCTGCCTATTCTAAATACTAGGCTGATGAAATTTTTCTTTTAACATTAATGCTCTGAGTAATATTGACATAACTCTTCAAGATATGGATGGCATTGAATAACCAGGCTACTGGATACCCCTGTATAGTTACAGCAGACAGGCAAGATACATAGCCTACCTGTTTTCATAGTTGTAGGAGGCCTCAGTAAGGCTTGGAAACACGTTTTGTATCACAAGCAGAAATCTGGCCAAATGATGGAAGGGAAGTTGCCTCTGCAGAATGCTGTGACTTGTGCAAAGATTCCTTTTGACTCCTAGCATTTACTGGACAATTAGTTTTTCCAAAAATTTTATCATTAGTCTTTGGTTCTTGGGCTGAGCCAGTGTAAATCGATAGTAACTTGACTGAAGTCAGCTGAATTAACCCTGGTGTGAAATGAGAAACAGGCTTGGTGCAGTCATACTGGTTGTACCAAGCACTATGAAACTCATTACTGTAATTCTGAACACAATTGCAGGGCAAAGTTCCCTCCTCTCATTGCCTTGTCATTTAAAAAGCAGCATGACTGTTTTTGTATTGCAGAAGCATTTAAGGGGCCCTGGTCGTGGCCCTGAAGTTTTTAGAATCGCTGTAGGGTCCTCGTTCAGCTGTACTGTCTGGGGACTCATTACCAAAGAGCCGTCCTCCTGTTACGTACACAGAGGAACGCTTTCCCTTTTGACTGAGGTTCTTATACCATGCATGTCTTTCTCAAGCCTAGTGATGAGCTAACTTTTGACTCAATGTTAAGCACAAGGTCCTGCAGTCTAGCTATAATTCATCCCCATACCCAGAATTCATTATTTTTGCCCTTCCCCTTTTCTGCCATCTGCTGCTGCTCTCTGTATCACAAAAACCGGAGCCTAGGCATTTGAGTGGACTCTTACCTGCGGACAGAGCGTTCATCTGCCACCTCTTCTCCGATACTCAAAGCTGGATGGAGTTTGAGGGATGTTCATCAGAGGCATTGCTAAGTGGTGATCCTCACCTGCTTCTGGTAGCTGAAGAGTTCTCTCTAGGACCCAGCACTTTGAAGTCACTGAGCTAGCCACTCGTCTAGCTAGTTAAATTACATTGCAAAACTAGTTAGCATGTCAGACTTTAAAAACTCCATGTGTATGCTCCAGACTCAGGAAGGACAAACTAATCTGATGTGCACTCTGCGCTAACAGGGTGGACTGCAAATCCTTCTGGTTCAAAATAATAAACCATTAATAAAGGGTTGAAAAGCAATTCATTTGCATAGTGACCTTTCTAACATGCTGTGCTTGACAAGAGAAGTGCCTGATCTGCAGTGTCATTTTAAATACACAAACCCATTGACCCACAAGACAATAAAGACTCATTATTTTAAATTACATGTAATTGGGGGGGGCAGTTTCAAGGGTGTGTTGAAGATGTTGTTAAATAAATAATGCACAACTCTTGTCAAAGGAATAGTAGCATTGACCTTAAATCCACTAAAGGATAGTCAGAGGCAAGGTTTTACCTCACTTGCCCCTAGCTGTTACAGCCCAGACTGCATCAGTCTTACTTCTCTTCCTTGGAAACCTGTACTTCCATGGGGATAATAGTGAAAGGCACAAGGGATTACTTACTACTGCTTTTTTCTTCTTCTGCCTCAGTAATTGGTGGGATGCATGATAACTGGAAATTCCTATTTCAAGGTAGCTTTTCTTTTTCAAAATCACTTTGGATTTCATTATTTCTCCATGCTAATTTTACAGGACAAGCACATCTCACCTGCACATATAGGGACCTCTGCGTAAGGCTCCAGATACCCCATGACAAGCCTGACATTTTGTGGCAAAAACCTCTGCATTCCTCCCTTTGTACAGCATCTAGTACAGCGGGACTCCTCAGCAATACTGAAGTACAGCAGATATCTAAGGTTACACCCCATGGATATGGCTGGTGCACTGCACAGCTCCCTTATGGGGCTTTTTTAGTTTTGTTGTAGACTAACATTTGTTACCAGACTTGCTAATATGAGGCCTGATCAACCTACTGCTTTTGCAGCAGGGTAACTTCATTTAGAGGTGAGAGCTTGCATTGGTACATCCCTAGTGTGGATGCAGTCCTGGCAGGATAAAAATGCTTTACGTTGATGTTAATATGGGAATAGCTATAACTGCTATTTATGTATGTTAGAGGAGCTTCTCCACTTTAAATACCCCAGGAGAGCTAGCATGCTGTAATCTGCATTTATAGACAAGGTTTGATATCCATGTAAGGGCAATGCACCAGTTTAACTGAATTAGGTCAGGCCTTGTCTACACAAACTTGCACTGAAGTAACGCGAGTTTTAAGCCACTCCTTTAATTATGTCAGTGTCTCTAGCCTTGTCCATTCTAGAAGGAAAATGTGTTTTTAATAAAATGGGATAGTTAACGCCCTTAAATCCCAAAAGAGGCAGAGCAACCATCTTTATAACCTGTTCTGCTCAACCAAACACTTTTAATAACCCAAACAAACCTTTCATTCCCCTCTTGTGAAGGCTTTAGGAATAAGTGTCCTATTGCCATAGTGCTTAAGCTGGGGGGGAGGAGGGGGTCCAAAAAAATCACCTTAGGGTAAATCAGAATAGGAAATGTATTCCAACACACTCACTAGTGCCAAAATCAGAAAAGGAGAGAGAGATCTTTCAGTGGCAATTATGGGTGTGGAACTGCTCTTTGTTAAATTGGTACACTGTGTAGACCCAGGCCTTATGCAGACATCTTGGCATTAATTATACTTGGTTCATCCTTGGAAGACCTCTCCCCACTTCCCTTCAAACTAAGGACTAGACATTTAGGTTTTTTTAAACAAAACCAGAGATTCTAGTAAAAAAACAAACAAACAAGGAGTTGTGTGGCACTTTGACTAACAGATTTATTTTTTGCATGAGCTTTTGTATAATAAATTTCATATAATAAAACAAATCTGTTAGTCTTAAAGTGCCACACAACTCCTTGTTGTGTTTTTTACTGGACTAGACTAACATGGCTATCCCGTTTGAAATTGACAGATTCTAGAACAGCGTTCTGCAGGAAGAGAGAGATTTTACAGTAGTAAAATTCATGGGTCCTTGACTACAAGGAAGAATTTGAGAAATCAACCCTAGGTTTAAACACCCATTTGGGACATGTTTAAAGAAAGAGAATCATCAGCTGTGAAACTTTTTCTTTCTCCTTTCAGGACAGTTCACAGAATTTATTCTTGGAGCATGTTGAAGCATAAGCAGCTCTGCCTTCTACAGTATTATTTGCTCAACCTGTTCTGCAGCAATGTTTGCCAAGATTAATGACAGAGGAAGGGGCAAAGGGGAAGGAAGCCTGTTAACTAGACATGGGTTATATCCTCATTGAAACAAATCCAAAACTATTTTCTAAAAACTGTAAAGAGTTACTTTCAAATAGTCAAAACTATTCACCCAAAGCAAATGGAGGTTTCAAAGTGCCTGGAGCAGCAGATGTGTGTGCTCATGGGTGTGCCCCGAGTATCATAGAGCTGTACTTTGACTTATTGAGGGGGATAGCACCCAGCAAGGCAAGGCTAGGAAGTGGTGAACTCAGCAGGGTTTCTGGATGGAGAAGTTTAGAACCTCACTCTTCCCTAGCTGGTCTTCTAGTTGCAAAATGATTGCAGTAAGAACTGGAGTCCTCTGCATAAGGATAACATTTCATTAGGTAGAACCTTTTTAGTAGTGACAAAAGGTAGACCGAGCACTAACGCAGTACAGCCCAGCCTGCCACTTGTCACAAGGACCCTCATTGCCTCACCTCACTTCAGTGATGATTTAAATCAGCAAAGCCTTCGTTCTAGAGCCCACGAGACTTACCTCTCACACACGTTAGAGGGGAGTTACCACTACAAGACGAACGAGTCCCCGCATTTTGTTGTAGTTGACTGTAGGATGCCTATTAACTTGAACCAAAAGGAGTGTATTCGTGCAGCATGGAGGAACCCAATCAATATCTTCAGAACATACTACAGACCAAGACCCAGGCCCAGCTGCCGATGAAGGGAGCAAAGCGCAATGCAGGAGGCAAGGGAACAAAAGTGGTCTTAAGTTGTGCATTCTGATCCTAGACTCCTTGTTACAGAAAGTGCAGCTTCCCAAGGTGCACAAAAGGCTGTCCCTGGCACCAGTCACAGGAAGACTGATGACAATGTCGAGAGTGGTCATGCTGGCTCTGTGCCACTTGTTAATCCATCCACATTGGGAGCATGCTCCTGCGTCCAGTGGCCTGGCACACAGCGGCTCCACAGGTGGCTCTGAAGTTTGGAAGTAGAAGTGAAATGAGCACTTGATGCTTATGACAACGATGGGGGTAAAATTCTGAAGTGTATCCACACTAGGTGCTCCCATTACTGGAGCTAGCATCTGTCCAAGCTGAGTGGCTGAACAGATTAAGGTAATTGGGATTAATGGTTTTGTTTTATGACTAATAGATGTTGGCCCTAAGCCTCTTTTTGACTAAAATAAATAGTTGTTCTGTTTATACACCACACAACAGAGGTTTCACTTTGCAGACACCACATGCCAGGTCACTTACCCAGAGAAGCCTACAATCTAAACTGGTTCAGTGTATTCATAGGACAGGAGAACATGATCTGGATTTTATTTTTTATAGTTTATAAATTATGCCATTCTGTCAATGGGAGACGTGCACTTATTCCTTGCAGGAAATCTTGTAAATATTCACATACTGTATGATAAAGAAATGTTCCTCTGGAAAATGCATTTCTTACCTGCAGGGAAACTCGGTGTGTAATCCCTTTTATTACACCTTCATAGAATGCCAAAGAAAATTTTACACACATCTTGTGCCATTACCAGGTAGCTTTGAAAACCCCATCTGGTTTATAGCATGTGCTCCACTGGATAACCCTGAATTTCTATAACATAAAAGACTCCCTCACCCTGCTATTCAGATGGAATTTTTAAGACTCCAGGGCTATGTCTACATTAGTAAATTAGTCCAGACTCTAATTTCAACCCTGTCTAGCCTCACCTTTGGCTAGTTTGACCTAAAAGCGTGGCTAGTTCCAACTAAATAGTTTGTTCAAACTAAACAAAACTGCGCTTAGTTCAAACCAACTTCAGACTACTTAGTTTAGATTAAGGAAGTCTGAGCTAAGCTTTTAGGTGTAGACGTAGCCCAGATTCCTACATCTTTAAAAGACAGTGAAACTAGAACTCTGCTAGCATGATTGAGGGGGCTGTGGTCTGTATGAAGGTTCAGGACACCCAGAACCTGAAGAATATAACCTATGTTACAGAGCATGCAATGGGTAGGGTAGCTCAGATAAAGATATCGTAATGGGAGAGGGAAAGAGTGATCTGCACAAAGTCATGAACAACTTTCAAGGAGGACTTTTTATTGCTCATTTAATTCTGGCCACTCCAACAATGTCAAGGTGGCACTTCCTCAACCACTCGTGATTAACAAAAAGACTTTGTAATAGCTTTGATATAAATTTCTAAAATAGGACTTAGAATTTTCTTATGATTACAGGCAACATGCAATATTACATAATTATTTTTTTTTAAAAAATGGTTGGTATCAAAATGCAGTTCTGACTGGAAAGTGGTAAGATATAGATTTAAAGCTTTATAAATTCAGGCGTTTGTACTGCATGATTTTCCAATTGGCACTTACTTATGTAAATTGTTGGGTTGAAAGCATGAAGACTTAGAGCTACTGAATGAATAGTGCTTAGTCCTTCAGACGAAGTAATCATTCCAGCCTATTGCATAGCCTGATTCGATTGCTTTGCAGAATTGAATATTTTATTTCATACGCGGTAGCGTAAAATCAGAATGACTGCTGGTTAGCAGAAGGCAGCAACCACTGTAGATTTTACTTCTTTTGGCTGGCCAAGGGGTCAAATGACTTGGTGCTGCCGCGGGCCTCTGCCATGAAAGCTTCTATTTCTTCCACGGTACGTGGGACGCATGTTAGTAGCTCCGTTCCGTTGGCTGTCACTGCAATGTCATCTTCGATTCGTACCTGTTACGGAAAACACAGACACACGGGTATGGCCTAACATATTCCAGAGGCACATTAGCGAGCAGTGCCAGATGTGGCATAAAGTGAACATTCAATGCCACTTGCTTTAGTTGAACAAGGCTTTGCGCAGGCTAGAACTTCCCACTGCTATGAGAGGGGCACAGAAGTCCATTCAGGTGGCATTTACCCCTCTGCAGGTGCTCATGCTAGGCCCCCAAGTACACTTAAACCCAGCAGACAAAGCAGCCGTTATGGAGGGAGAGCATCTGTGCTTGGAGGGCCTGGTGCCAGCTCAGATGCAGCGGGGCAGGATGAGGAAGGAGCCTTATGTGGATCCAGTAAGTCCAAAACTTTAGGCACAAGGGGGCAGCAAGGGAACAGATTAACCGTTTCCCTGGAACCTCTCCAGCACACCATCCATTCACCCCTTGCTGGTGACTGATTTGACTCTGAATACCGTGCCATTCCAGTGCTGACTTGCTTGTACCACAGCAGTCATGCTGCAGTGTGGATCTAGTTGTCTTTTTCCACTTTACCAAAACAAGATGATAGCGTGACTTAAAGTACAATCAGCTCCACAATAAGCTACACGTACCTGACACAGCTCACCTTTGAGCTGACAAAGTCTTGCAGAGGTTTCTACTCCAACATTACTTTTAAAAACACAAATCATTACATTCTAATAGTTTTTTTCTTGCCATTTCCAACCCTTGTTCTGTTAAAATTAAACATGTATACTATTTTCTTTTTGGCTCTAATTTCCCATCCCTTTTTACCAGGAAATTTGCCGACCCAGTCATTCCTCTTATCTTATCAGAAAAATGCTACTAAGTCACTAAACTGCAATAAAAGCAATTTTAGCAAGGTGCCAATCCAAGGGAACACAAATTCTGGTGACTCCCACCTTACAGTGGCTTTAATTGTTTCTGACCTCTTGACATTTTAAACTAAAAATAAAGCTGGTTTAACATTTGTACTTCTGCTTGCAAAATAATCTATTTGTTCAAACAAAATGAGTTATCTAGATTTATTAAACTGTTTAATGATCTCTTTGCCAGATTATTTCTTTTACATGGTATCAGGTAAAGCATATTATAAACCAGAATTAAACAAACTGTTGCGTTCACATGTGTGATTTGGACAGCTGTAAAATCAAAGACTGAATCTCCATTTGTCACTCTGTATTTTCTGAAAAAGTATCATTTAGAACCACAAAAGGGAAGTAGATGACAATGTGTGTCAGTGCATGTATGCAGAGATTTTATATTTCTAGGGACCTATTTTATTGATCTTGAACAGAACAATGGATCAGAAGAATAAAAGCAAGCAAAAGAATCACTTTCTTGTGTCATCTTCAAAGAAGCTGGTCAAGAAAAGAACTGGATGGTAGTAACACATGGAGCCAGCGAAGGAAATGATAGGGGGGATTTGGAGGCAGTTGCTGGGTTGGGGAGATGAGACCTGGGACAAAGAATCAGGGTTAGTGGAGGAAGAGACTGAGCTGGGACGAGGACAGGGAGAACTACTAGGTTTGGGAGACAGCTGTGGAAGAGGGGAAGAAAAATGATGGGGAGAGAGAGAATGGATGAGGAACCAGTAGTGGAGACAACTGGTTGGGCAAGGAGACTGGGACAAAAAGGATGAGGAGTGAAGACTGGAACAGGGCAAGGAGAATGGTAAAGGGACGGTGAACTATGGTGAGAAGACACAGAACTGGGACAAACGACAGGTTTGAGGGGACAAAGGACAATAACAGGGCAACCTTATTTTTGGGCTAGTGAGGGAGAAGAGCCAGGGAGAAGAACCTGTATGTACTAGAAACCGTACCCTTCCAGAGCCTGGAATGGAGCCCAAAACTCCTCAGTCTCACCATCCCTCTGCTACCTGCAAATATCAGTGAAACCTACTGGCAAAATATGCGTTTCATTCCACTCCAGCAACGGTCCACATAGAGGATCACAACCTACTACTGCAGCCAGTTACTTCATCGGGTCAAGTGGTAGAGTCTATGTGGGGGATCTGAAATTTGATGGACTTAGGTTTGTTGAGCTGTAGGTAACTGGCTTTTAGCTACTAATTTAGCTTTTGAATACACTGTTCAAAACATCCTATAGGCATCTGCGGTATTATGCAAAAACAACGTGTTTCAGAAATACTTCTGGAGAGGCAAAGTGACCAGTAATTCAGGCATTGTCCTTCAAACAGCACTCTCCTATCAAGTGTGGTGGCACGGTCTATTTAGATAGATAAGAATTGTGTAACTCCAGCAGCAGACCTTCTTAGGTCTCAATGGACCAAATCCTGCCGGCAGCAGCTGTCTCATGGGTATAGCCAAGGACATGATGTGGGTTAAATAGTTTTCATCAGCTAAATATATAACCAGCCTAATATGCTATTTTCCTGACTCATTACTCTAGCGGCGTGCTGTAGGCTGGATGTCCTATGTTGTCTTCCAAGCAAAGGGCGCTATATCACGCATACAATGTTCTTGTGGCTGTAATGGTTAAAGCATTTGAGCGTCTAAAACCACAGTCCTGGCTCTCATGGGCCAGTAAACAGTGCAAGTTAACATTAGGTCATACTCCAGGCATGGTTAGACAAGTCATATGGGATACAACTGGGAGTCCCTGCCAGTGGAACGATGGAAGAATATGGCCCACAAAAGCTATTATGTACATTAAATTAGCATAAACACTCCAGTCCGAAGAAAGGAACGCAAGGTCCGAGATGGACCTCTTGAGAAGGAGGCAGACAGTGGGAAGGGATGGATGCTTTCCATTGAGAGAGATCTCCACAGCCGTTATTTTTGGTTACACATTGTTCACAAAAGAAATGTGTATTTCCACACAAAGGGACAACAGGGCACTGTACAGTCTGCAGCAGTCACTGTTTCTTACAGATATATGTACAGTCTAGTATAAAATCATACCTGCTGAAAATCAAAGTATCAAAATGGTCACATTACTACACTACAGTCCAGCCTTCCCTTTCCTGCACACAGCCTGGCCTCATTTCAGTCAGACTTTACATCACTCGTCCTTTTATTCTTTATAGACTATCAATAAATAAGTAGCTGTTGGAATACCCAATTCTTAGAGTCCATCATGTAAACTAGTTGTGTATAATCATTTTAGAATGGGTTTAGAGAATACTCTACATTTCATTTCATCATTGCTAGCTACTCTTCTATTTAAAACCTTTTAAATTATGTTTTTGGGGTACTACTAAACCCGTATGATGTGAAATATTAAGACACAGGAAAGTGTGATTGATTATAATGTGTTTGATGCATTATAGTGAATCACTTTTCAATCATTCCTAGTAATCTGTTCCATTCTGTAACATCCAGTTACCACAAAAAGAAGATAGCTCAGCCTTATGTAAATTAAAGTAAGTACAATGGCTTCTACATTGCTTTGTGAACCAAATACAAAAAGCAATGAAATACCTCCATATAGGTGCAAAAAGGAAAAATTTCTGCCTTTTAATTGTGCTTAATGTTAAGTTCTGAAGTAAACACATTTTTGAAAAATACCACCAAAACACTGGCATGTTTTCAAGGTCAAGGCATACGTATAGCTATCTAATTTTAAATGAGAACAATCTGGAGATCTAAGTAGGAAATAAAATTCAAAATCCATTTAAAAATCAGTTGTGATTCAGTTTTTTTACAGACAGACCAGAGTTCACACACATTGGTTTGGTTGCTAGTTCAATGAACAACTAGAGCTGTGGAAGAATATGAAGTCTAAGCACAAAAGGAACATAACAGGTCAAAATCAGATCGGATGGTTTTACTGGGTTTTAGAGAAAACAGCCCATGAACTGCATAAAATGAGCTGCCTAAATCAGTAACACAGGTGAAAGATAAGCTCAAGAGGGTAATGTTTAGAGCTAGACTAGTCAGCCCTCCAATTCCCCCGGGCAGAAACAGACATTTTTCCTGTGCAATAAATAAGGCGGCAAGGGACCTATCTTAACTTGGACAATCATTTGTATTATGGTAGCACTGAGAGGACCCAAGTGAGATCGGACCATGCTGCACCAGGCACTGTACAAATACACACAGAGACAGTCCCTGCCCCACACAACTTACAGTCTAAAGAAATGGGACTAAGGATGTGAGAAAGGGAAATCCGGTTAATTTTACAGATGGCAAGTTAAGGCAGAGAGAGAGTAAATGACTTGCTTAAGATCACATCACAAGTCCATGGCAGAATGAGGAACTGAATCCAGGTTCCTGGAGTCCCAGACTACTATTTTACGCTTAAGACCATCCTTGCTCTCCAGACAGGTACAATTAATAACCTATGCTTTAACTTCTTGCCTAACCCCAGGAAAATAGCAATGTAAAGAAGTCCATTTTTTGGCTCTATATTTCAGCCTGTCACAAGCTGGGCTAAATTTCAATGCAGAACACATTAGTTGCACCCATGAAATGTACACAACCCGGTTGCGTGCACAGATGATTTGGACGCCTATGGGCACAAGTTCTGCAGGTACAGTTTAGACACACATTGGAAAACATCCAATAGAGCACAGGAAACTGGAAGCAGGGCCCTGGCTTTTCTCTTCTCTTGCTTTTTTCCTGGAGCTTTACTTGCATTCTGCATTTTCTCACTGGCCAACTCTAAGCTTACTAGTAAGAATAAAGCACCCCGGGCCTTCCTTTCCAATTCTGTATGTTCAATGGTGAAAAGACTAATGGAGGTTCAGTTTGTACGCTGATAGGGATGGGGCAGGGAGGAGAAACAGGCTATTCCTGACTTTGTTCTCCACTATGCTGCCTGAGAGACAGGAATTCCCAGTGGTGTGTCCTCTCTTCAGCAAACTGCTCCTGTCAGAAATATGTCTGAGCCTTCAACTGGTCACATTTAAAGCGTGATGAAACACACATGGGCCGGATTTTCAACAGCATACACCACCTAAAGCTCCCACTGAAAAGAGGTGCTGGGTGTTATATGCTTTTGAAAGTCTGGCTGCTTATTTAATTGCTTGCTCCAAGTTTTGGAACATCCTGTCACTTGCTAAGGTTCCTTCTGCAGAACTGCTTCCGTTTGGGGACATTGTGCTATTCAATTTAAGCCTTGCAAAGGAAAAATACACACTACAGTGGTAAGCCTCGTACAATTGATGATAACTGTAGACAACTTTCTGAAATATTTTTAGGTTGTAGAGGAGAATTCTTCTGGACTGTTTGGAAGATGCATTAACTCAGCCTGGATAAATGGAGATGAACTGGAATGCAGTTACAAAGAACTAAGTGACAATAATTGTAAAGCATCTTCCATTTACCAGGAGTCAGGTTAAGACCTAAAATTACAAGGATGGTCACATATATTTTGATTGTATTACCTTTAAGCTTTGTGGAAGAGTTCAGATTTATTTCAGATCTAGAAAACAATTTCAATTTTCCCCCCTAATTAAATGACACCAGCTGGCTGTTTTTTGTGTTGATTTTTTTAAAACAAATTTCATGTGAGAATTGGAGACTGAGTTTGTGCCCAATCCTTTCAAATTCAGAGGCCCAATGTGCTACTACTTGGAAGGAAACATTTACAGTTCAGCATATGAAAAGTGAGTTAATTGGGCAACAACATGGAAATGCTGGGCTCATGGATACAAACAGAAAATGTATGTGCCGGGTCCTATTCTACTCCACATGCACAATGAGAATCCACATATCCCTCCATAGGCTCTGTCCTGCAGAATTAAAATGCAAACATCAGTTCTCCCTTTGTGGTGTTTGTACCAGTACAATGAATAATGGGGGTTTTCGTTGAGTATTTCTGAGATAGAGAACCAGGATTCAATCCATCTATTAAATGGATCCCAAGGTTTGTTCTCAGGATAAGTAAAAAACACCACAAAACACAAAAGACCACCACACACCATGCCACCCTACTTTTATGGTGGTGGTAAATTTGGAAAGGGCATCTACGGTATTCCTTTAAAGCAGGCTGAAGGGTCAGATAGCATACCGTATGACATGTTCAAAGTTAGAAAACGCAGAGTTAAATGTGACGCACTCCTTTCATTCATCAGTATCATGCCTGGCTGGCAAGTATTGATAAAAGAAACAACAAGGTAAGATAACGGCTCAAACTACCCTACAGCATTAAACATCAGAGGGTAAAGTCCCAGTCCTGTGATAAGATTGTATACTTTGGATATGGTGCTTTTAAAACCAGCTGTATAGTAGATGGGATGACTCAGAGGATTGGTCACAGAATATGGGACCTTTTGTTTCTAGGCTGGTGGTTCAAATCAGATCAATGGGGGTGAAGCTGTTACTAACGGATGGCTGTTCGGCAGACAATGACAAACTAGTTGGTGGTAGCAGCACAGACAATTCCTAAATCACAGTGGCCACCAACTGTTATCCTTGCTGACAGTCTCAGCACACAAGCGAAGGAGTGAATGAGTTTGCAGGAAGAATTAAAAGCCTCTCCACCATCTCAGGGACATACGGACAATGCAATGTAAGGTCCCCCAGGGATAAATTCTGGGTCTGGTTCTGTCCAACACCTTCATCAGTGATTTATATAATGGCATTCAGAGCACAATTCTAACGTTCGTGGATGACAGTAAGCTGGGAAGTGTTGCAAGTGCTTTGGACAACAGAACTAAAATTCAAAATGGTCTGGACAAAAAAGGAGAAATGACTGATGTAAACAGAATGAATTGAACAAGGACAAATGTGAAGCAGTCTGATCAGAAAGGAACCACCAGTTGCACTCATACAAACTGAGAAATGACTGTAGGAAGGAGTGCTGCGGAAAGAGATCTGGGGGGCACTGTGAATCACAAGCTAAACATGAGTCAACAGTATAACTTGGGTGCAAAAAAGACCCTCAAACATCATTCTGGGATGTATGAGCAGGAGTGTAGTAAGGAAGACTCAAGAAGTAATTCTTCTGTTCTACTCCTTGCTGATTAGGCCTTAGCTGGATTATGATGTCTAATTCTGGGCACCACATTTCAGGACAGATGTGGACAAATTGGAGAAAGTTCAGAGAAAAGCAACAAAAATTATTAAAGGTCTAAAAACATGACCCAGCGTGTAGAAAAGACTGAAAAGTTAAGGTTTGCCTATTCTGCAGAAGACACAACTGAGGAGAACATAGCAGTTTTCAAGTATGTAAAAGGTTGTTATAAGGAGGAGGGAGAAAAATAATTCTCCTTAACCTCTGAGGATAGGACAAGAAGCAGCAGGTTACATACATGGAGCTATGGAAGTTTAGGTTGCCCATTAAGAAATGCTTCTTAATTGCCAAGATAGTTAAAGCACTGGAATAAATTGCCTACAGAGGTTGTGGAATCTGTCACTGGCGATTTTTAAGAATAGGTTGGACACCTGTCAGAGAAGATCTACATAATATTTAGTCCTTCCTTGAGTGCAGGGGACTGGACTATGAGACCTCTCAAAGTCCCTTCTAGTTATATGATTTTATGATTGCATTTGTCTTGCCTGGGGAAGAACGCAGGTGGTTTTTGGTTTTTCAATTTATTTTACTACTGGAGACACATTTGAAAGCATCTAATTGGTTAAATGTTCTTCTAGAGTGAATTTAGTGAAAGTGAGAAGTTTCACAAACAGTTAAGGGGAATGAGGCTCTCTGCTTATTCATATACACAGCAGCTGCTAGAGCACTGGTTCCCAACCTTTTCTCTGCTGTGGCTCAACCTGACCCTTTAAATTATTTTGAGGCACACCACCGAGTTTCCTAATAAAGTCATGAATATTCACGAGCTAATCTAGAGCTCTGAAGTTCTTCAGAAGGTTTCACAGCACACCAGCTCAGAGCTGACGGCAAACCTGCGTGCCATGGCACACGTTGGGAAATGCTGTACTAGAGTGTAAATGATAATCGGGTTAGTAGTGGGTGCAAGTCCCATACCCCAGAGCCTATATCCTGAGACTGCCATCCTCCCCCATACACACTCTGCCAAGTAGGCCTTGTAATATGAAGCCTGAATAGTCGTGGCTAAACTTAAACGCTCACGAAGACCCTGAGCTTCCCTGTGTACAATCTCACTATTCTTCATGCACAGGTTTTAACACCACGATGACTACAATACAGCTCAAAGGGTTCTTTCAGTTCAGCACTAATGCCATGCTGGATTAAAACAAGCAAGGAGTCCTGTGGTACTTTTAAAGACTAACCAATTTATTTATCATACAAGAGCTTTTGTGGGAGAAAATCCCATGCTCATGCAATAAATTTATTTATCTTTATAAGTACCACAGGACTTCTTGTTGTTTTGCTGAACTAGACTAACATGGCTTCCCCTTTGAAACTTATCAACATGCTGGATTAAGGAATTTAAGGCTTTCCTTTCACAGCAGAAGTACTGAACACTTCTCCCAGTATCACTGATTTGAGGAGAAACTGTCAGCAATGTGAAACTTGGTATCTTGTTTCATAATGTATAAGAGTTTCTTTACCTCATCCAGTAGACATGTAGCCTGTTTAGTGACAGAGGAAAGTACTTCCATTGATAAAGAAAACGGGCATCTGTTGAGGTGAATGAGTTAAATGGATTGGGAAACCATGCTGTTGGTCTGAGGAACCCAACAGATAAAGAGACATCTACCGTAGGTTCCTACATAACATATTACATTTTCTTAAAACAAATTTCTTCCTACACTGCATTAAAAAACAAAGCAAAAAAACTGCCTGAATTGTCTTCTAACCCAATGAAGAG
This sequence comes from Podocnemis expansa, assembly GCA_007922195.1. Taxonomy (NCBI): domain Eukaryota; kingdom Metazoa; phylum Chordata; order Testudines; family Podocnemididae; genus Podocnemis; species Podocnemis expansa. The sequence continues at coordinate 5,838,980 of ML682028.1, forward strand.
TTACTTACCCCACCAAATCTTCGAAAACGCTGCAGGACTTCATTATTGATGAAACAAGACTGTGCAGGATCATTGAGTGCTTGGTCCAACAGGCAGTCAATGAAGTAAATGCCTGGTTCAATGGTCAGCACCATGCCTTCCTTTAGGGTGCGTGCAGTTCTCAGACTTTTGAGACCTGGCAGGTCAATGCGGTCAACTCCCTAGGAAAGAAGCATTTGTTTTCAATGACAGTTAAAAATTCACATTTAGCCTGTTATTAAAAAACTCTTCTGTGATGAGTCCTCCAAGGATGTATGAAAGCTCAGAAAGGCTAGTAATGGACTGGGAAATGGAGGACTGAAATAACAGAACTATCTGTCTTCACTTTCATAATCATCTGTGCTTCAAAACAAAATTGATTCACTGCTTTAAATTCAGTGTATACATTGGGGGTTGGACTAGATGACCTCATGGGGTCCCTTCCAACCCTATGATTCTATGATTGAGCTTTTTTGCACTGTGTAAAGGCTGGCTCTCCGTGTATTTGGTATTGTTAACCCCTTTAGTAAAATAAAAACTTTGTATTATTTCTTCCCCCTGCACCTTTTTCAGTGTAAAATTTTAAATTTTAAAATGAATTGCCAATCTTAAAATGCACTCCCATTTTATGGCTGAAGGAATTGTATTATGAAACATAAGACAATTTAAGGATATGCAGATATCATCTTGACTGTTATTACAATGCCTATGATCTTGATTCAAAAGCAGAGAGTCTACAACAGTTCTCATCTCATCTCATCACAGCTGTGATCCATTTGGAACTAGAGTTTTTTCCAATTCAGTCTTTCAAGCAAGGTACTAACTGATGTTACTGAAAACAGTCAAAGCAATCAAGTTTTGACAAGTAAAACACTCTTCTTCCCAAGAGTTGGAGAATTACAATGATATATGAACACATGCTTAGTCAAGAAATTAGAAACACTGCAGAGACTGGTTGAGGATATTAATCGTCTTCCCCAAAACGTACCAGCTATACAACGCCTGAATGAATGAATAAATAAAATAAAATAAAATAATAAAATCCTGCTCCCTTCAATTAAATCTTCAAAATCCTTTGTGATTTCAGGGTAGTCTCAGTAGCAAGATAGTGTGATGACCAACAATGGTCATGCTGATCTATAGCTGGGAGACCATCACTGTTAAGCAAAGCACCTAGAATTTGTGTGTGTTTTAAATACTGGAACAATCAGTACATTAGTTATTTAAGAACTGTTTATAATTGTACACAGATGGAGCATGTCTGTTTCGCTGCTGTCTCTTACACTAGAAAGTTTTGTCGATGCAAGTTACAGCGATGGTCAAAAAGCACTGCAACTATAATGCTTGTGCCCGTTCACACGGAGCTCATTGTGTCGCCAAAAGGCATCTGCAGTTGGTGCTCTCGCACTGGCAGTGTGGGCGGTGCACAGTAAACAGCTGTCCTGCTGTGCAGCTCACACCTTGTGCTAGGAGGAGTGGCAGGAAGGTTCAATGTCCCATGATTCACTAATTTGTCCCATCGTTCCACGGCACGGCTCAGGCTACAGGGCCATCTAACCGCAGTAGACATTCGGGCTTGGACTGCAACCTGAGCTCTGGGAGCCTCCCACCGCACAGGTCCTACAGCCTGGGCTCCACCACAACAGCTCCTCAGCCTGAGTCAGATGGCAGGGGTCTGCCGTAGGTTTATAACTACAGCGCAGACGCATCCTTTTAAGTGCGGAGTCTGCTCAGGCTGTTTACAAAAACTGGGCTAAATCAACTGTTTACCAAAACTAGGCTATATCAACTAACTGTTTTCTGTAAGGATGGCAGGGTCCCAGGGACAGACCTGAAAACAAGAACCCTGCCATTTCCAGGGTCACTCTACTCTAGTAAAGATCATACCATACTGGCCACACAACCCAGCAGGCAAAATACATCCTGTCAATCCCAGAGGCCTTTTAAATTTTCTCCCTTTTCAAACAAACTTCTCTACAGCATGTGCACTCAAGTAATTAACACTTTGAATTAAACACTGAAAACTCTCTGTAGCATTCCTGTTGCAGGCAGCAGAAGTGGAGGATTCCAACTAGAGTGCCTCACCACTAGTTTTTATTTGTAGCAATCATAATAAACAGAATATAAGAAACTAGGAGTCCTGTGGCACTTAAAGACTAACAGAATTTATTTATTGCATCAGTTTTTGTGGGAGAAAATCCCACTTTGTCAGACACTTTGAAGATGGGGAACTTACAGAATGGGAGGAAATAAATGCAAGGAAGTGTAAGCCATGGGAACAGGTCACACTGTACTGCAAATCAAAGCAGTTGTAAAGATTCAAACACTGGGGAACAGCATATAGAGGAAAATGAGATCAAATCACCTGTTGTAATGAGGGGAAAATTTGAAGTCCCTATAAAGTCCCAGAGCAATGCAATTAAATTTGCAAATAAATTCAATTTCAGCAGCTTCCTTTTGAAGTTTTGATCTGGTATTCATCTGTCTGAGCACCGCAACTGGAGATGATTGATTGAAGCAGGTCCCCGTGCACGTCCCCAGAGGAGCTGCGCAGTGGGTCCATCCCCAGCAGAGCAGGCAGGTGGCTCGGGTCTCTTGTGGGTGGAACAAAGGACCCACTGCTTCTGAGAGTGGGGCGCTTAAGTGAGCTCCTTTTGTGTGGCAGTAGTGCCTAGCACCCCAGTAATGGCCCAGGATCCCACTGCACTACATACTGTACAAACAACCAAAGAGATACGTCGAACAACTGCACAGTAACCACCTTAGCCTCCACCTATCTACATACATTCACTGGTCTTTTGGGAAACCGTGCTTTCGAAGAACCGTTTATCTTACTGTACGCTGAAGCAGCAAACAGCATCTAAGCCCACTTTCTAGCACTGTGGCTTTATTCTGAAGATCTATTTGCATTGACAGTTGGCAAACACCCAGAGAAAGTACAGGTGTCAGACCAGGCCTTCGCTTGTGCCAGGGCATATCAGAGCTGAGCTCAGCACTTCAAGGCTTGACAGTTCACAACCCCAGCACTTCTGAGCTTGCCACGTCAGATATGAAAGTAAAAAAATTACTCTAACCTCAGCACCTTATTGCTTCAGCCGCAGCACCTCTTTCATTACTGTGCATGACACTGTCACTTGCAACCATTTCTCCTGCCAAGACCACTGGTTTCCAATTAATGGTTCACATAAGGTAACAAAACCAGCAAATCTAGGCAACAAGGATGGTTAGGGGAATGACAGAATTATTATGGAAACTGAGTATATTACTATGTGATCCAAATAGAGGTTCAAATTAAGGCAAACTGGCAATAACATAAAATAGAGATTTCTTCTGGAATAAGAAGGAAATTAGGGGATGTAAAAATACACGTATGTCCTAGCAAAATGATCAAACTAAAACTAAGGGACTACAATGCCACTGGAGAGCCTTAAGATGTGGAGATGCTACATCTTGCCTTCAGCAGGAGTTGATGAGAATAAAAATAATAAGACAATATCTTATATTTACAAGCACTTTTCCCACAGAGGGATCCAAAGCATTTGACTGACTTAGTGTCCGGTTCTGGTAACATGACCGGATGTAAGGCTTAAGTACCGTGAGTTAATGTCCAGCAGGGTGAACATCCCCAATCCTTGGAGCCTCTTGAATTGTGCTGGACACAGGACTCCAGAGGGAGCCCCAGTTCTATCAGTCTCAGATGCTAATGCCCCCCCCAAAGCCACTATCTTTATCAGGGATTTCCAGATCATCGAGATTCTCCAGTCACACCCTTCCTCAACCTCACATAGAGAATCCGTATCAGCCTAGTTAGGACAGCCCAAAATGGATATAGTGGAGGACAAAATCTGGCCCAATACAACTATGAACAGCTGCAGACACCGGGCAAGATTCACACGGATTAGGTTCTTAAATGATTTCAAACTATACGTTGGTACTTTTCCTTACAAAAGTGCCCTGGGCTCTTTAGCTAGCACAAGTCTGGCTCTCAGTTTTACATCCCATCCAATGGACTGCAGTCATGACAAAGTCATCTAATTAAAAACCAGATATTATTTAAATAATCTCACTACTATCAACATTTATATTATACTAAATCTGTATTAAAAATGAGAGCTAAATTGTTCTGTCAGTCACCCACTGTGCACCCCAACTTCCAATTATGTCCTTTACTGGGAAAAAACTGAATCCTGGAAGGCTATAAATAAAATAAAAATCTTGAATTTTAGATGTCATCCCTTCTCCTTGAATCCTGGGTTCACTTGCTCCATGAATTAAGTAATCTTCAGTTACCAATCTGCCTGAGTTTTACCAACAGCCCTAGCAGGCTCTACTGAACTGTTAGTCAGCTGAGTTTGAAACTGACAGCACTTTAAATGAGTAGCTACTTCAAATATCACATACTTCTCATGGTATTTAGAAGCCACGGTTTCCTTTTTTGTAGGTTTATCTAAATTACTAGTTGGAGTTTTTGGGATACAACTAACAGTTAACACTAGGGCAACAGAGATCACAATGCAATTTGGCTATTTTTATTTTAAACAGTTTTTCTTCTTTACACAGGCACTGAGCTTTCCCAGTAGTTTAAAGTGCACTCTAAACCTCTCCTGCAATGACATCAGGGAGCATAATTATCTGTCATTTATTACAAGTAATGCTGCATGCTTGGAGTCGGGTATAGGGGATTTTAACCTACTGCTGTAACTTGGGTCAGAGCATAACCTTTCCTGTCCTTTCTGTTTCCCCATTCTCAGATGTCACAGGCTCCCTTATTTCCTCAGCTAATGAATTTTTTTCTATTTTAACAAATTTAATAAAACTCAGGAATGAGAGCAAATGGCAGATACTGAATGGTAAAATCACCACATTGGCAGCTACAGTATCATTTGAAAGACTAGGAGATTATTAATATTTATAAGGGGAATTCACTAGCAAGGAGCAAGCATCACAAAAAGCTAACAGAGAAAATTTTTATAATGAAGATTAGGTTATGTTTCTAGCTCAATACTCAAATGACTTTTTTGTTACAGACAGAGAACACATGTATGACATACTGGGCTTTTTCTTTTATAGGTTTTTAGGGTAATTTCTGTAGTACCTATTAAAGTCTAGGATTTTTCAATATGAGATGCCTTTGCATATTTTTTGGTAGTGTTTTTTCTGCTCATTTCCAAGGTGGCCCACGTGGCTGTATAGTACTAAAAAGTCTGAATTACAGTCAATAGATAAAGAAAGAGAAGCAAATACCTCCTTATCTTCACTCTAGATACACAATTTATTATAGTAAAAAAGGTGAACTTAAAGCTACTGCTACCAATAATCATTGAAGGGGAATTACCTTTAAATCATCTGTTTCTATATAGATTCCATCTCGATCAGTTCATGCAATTTTAGCATTTTTATTAATGACATGAAAGAAGAAAAAAAATCATTACTGATGAAGTTGGCTCATGACACAAAAATTGTGGGAGTAATAGAGAAGATTGTTTTGTATCAGGGACCTACCTATCTGCTAACATTTGGTAAACAGGGTACAAGTTAGCACTAGGCATTTTGATATGGCTAATTGTAAAGATTTACATTTAGGAACACAGAATGTGGACAATTAATACCAGAGAAGTTCAGAGTAAAGGCAAATTCTACAACCTTTAAAAACTTTTTTTGGTTTTCTTTGGGTAACTTGAGATGCTCAAGTGACAGCTATTATTAACTCAATTTAAAGTGGCTGATTACAGAACATTATACAATATACTTCGCATTTTACAGAGCCTTTAAGTTAATTAATATAATATGAAACTGAATCATCTCCAGCATCAAGACACAAGGAACCTGGATTTAAAAGGAAATTTGAACCATGTTTACCATTGTAAAATGTTTAATGTTTTTCAATTGAACAGGGACAAATCTTCATTTGTATCCCCTACAGAATTTACCCAGAAAAAAAAGAAAAAAAGAAAATGTGTATAAAACTGTATCTGTGATTAAAGGCTACAGCTGACTCCAAATCTAATGGAGAATTCATACCCTGGGTATGTCTACACCGCTCAGAGCATTCTCAGCAGTGCAAGACTGATTGAACAGCAGTAGAGCCGTTCAATTGATCCCAGAAGCGTCCTCCAATAATCACTGTTCATCCACCCCAATGAAAAAGGATAAGGCTGTGTCAGTTGGCTGGCATTTCTGCTCGACTCGGTGCAGTGGGGGTACTGCAGCATGCAGAAGTTAGTAAGTCCACAGGAGATACGCAAGCTACTCTATAAAGCTTGCTTATCTCTTTTTGGCTGCTGCTGAAATCCACTAGAGTTTAGGCCAGGCCTTTGAAGTTAGCTTTTTCTAACTAAAAGCCAGATTTTCTGGGTACTCAGCATGTACCAGTGGGGGGGGGTTCAGATTTTTAAACCGGCTCAACTCCCATTTTAGGGCTCTAAATGAAGCAGTTTGCTTTTCAAAAGTGTTCAGCACCCAGTAACTCCCATCAAGAAATACTCCTTCTTAAGGCCAGATTTTCCATGGAAGCAATTCACAGTGGAGAACTTCCGAACATAAGGACACATTTATGTGCTTAAATGGGGGGTGTTGAGTGTTTAATTCTTTTGAAAATATGGCCATAAATGGAGTTTATATTCTACCAATATTGTTTGCCAGAACTAAAAGCTTTTTTCTAGCAACAGAAGAGAAATAAAAATATGTTTTGAATAAAGCAGTATCACTTTTATAGGAAATTTGCATACATTTTGCAGTGTTGCTGTCAAAGGAGAAGAAAATGCTTACTGAATACTATATGTGAAAGCTGTTTACTGGAAAAAAATGAAAACATATTCCTGCCAATTTTGCAAAAACCTGGCTAGTAATGAATAACTAATCTAGACTAAATGTCTGGAATCAGTTTGTTGGAACACAGCGAACTTTATGATGGATAAAAATTAGGAAATGAAAACTTACTGTGCTATTCCAAGTTTACTTGCTTATACTCGAAAAATAATATATACTGAAATATACTTAAAACCTCCCATTTCCTCATAAGATAATGAAACAGTCAACAACCTAGTTGTTTAACATGGACAAGCCCTGCACTCACGCTGGGTATCTTTATAATTAAAAGCCAAACTCCTTGGCTGGTAGACAATTTCACAGTTACAGTTTGGTTTTTTTTAGACTGTTGCAGATGTCTCATTGTAGGTTAGCAGAGTTATTAAAACTTTTATTTCAAGCACTGTTAATAAGCCACGATATTAATTCAGGGGAAAGATGATAACTACTGTTCAAGTCAGAGAGCACTCTAAGAATTCAGTTAAAACTCAAAAACAGGTCTAATTCTAGGAAATAATGTTTTCAATACCCTGAAAAGTGTCTTGAATATACTCTGACTTCTACACTTAAGATGTTGGAGCAGAGCAGCTACACCACGAAAGCCATCCTCTTGCAGTGCTTCAGTGAAGATACTACCTACCTGACAGGAAGGATTCCCCTGTTGGCATAAACACTCCACCCCCACAAGAGGAGAGATTGATGGAGAATCCTTTTGCCCTAATGCTGCCTACATGAGGGAGTAAGTCAATTTAATCCCGTTGCTCAGGGGCGTGACTTTTTCATGCCCCTATGTGACATACCACAGTTATACTGATGTAATTTCCCGGCCTTAAATCAGACTTCATATCAACAAACAAATTACACAATTATTTAATTGTCTAATAATCCTTATATCATCATGGTTATTTCTGCTATTCTTCATTATTCTTTGAGTCAAGCTTTAAGACGTTTTTCATTGAGCCTTTAAGAACAAGGAAAGGTTCCTATCATGCTTGTGCCTTCAGTATGCTTCAACTAAGCAGCCAGAATATGATTACATGTGAAGATCAAATAATGACTTGAGAAGGCGATTCTTTCAGCACAGGAACGTGTCTGCTCACACCAGAGCTGTATGTTCCTCTCTGCTACATTCTGTGGCATAAACCTATTATTATGCAGTGGCAGAAGTTGTGGACTAAGCTGATGAGAGAATCCCAAGGATGCCGACCCTCACATGTACCAACCACCTTCACTTTTAAACACTTTTTTCCTTGTCAGAAAAACATGCATTTTAAAATTGAAACAAAAGGGAAAACAAAATTTATAAGCCACACAGTTTTACTTAAAATCAGCAATAAAAAAGATAGAGAAAAATATCTTAAGAGCCACCAAGCTGCACAGGAGACCTGGGTTTAGAGAATGATCCATGGAAACTCTCCTTCAGTGACTTGTGTAGTATAGACACAACAGTCTTGCTTGTAGGTTTGAAAAGATGGCACAGGGTTGTGGAGAGGCCTAGTAGTCCTGTCCTTTCTACATCTCCTGCTATTGACCAATAAAAACTGAGCAACATACTACAGCCAATGAGTGCATGGTAGCCTAAGATGGAAGAGGAGTTCTAGGATGTACATTAGAAAAAAAACTCTCTCACTAGGAGGGTGGTGAAGCATTGGAACTGGTTACCTACAGAGGTGGTAGAATTTCCATCTTTGGAAATTTTTAAGGCCCCATTAGACAATACCTTGGCTAGGATGATTTAGTGGGAGTGGTCCTGCTTTTAGCAGGGGATTGGACTAGATGACCTCATGAGGTTCCTTCCAGCCCTAATAGTCTACCATTCTATGAACAGCCAGCGACTCCACTGGAACCAGCCTTTTGTTTAGTAAAAAGGGAAGCTGGGAAAAAGCCCAGGGAAAGCTGTCTGGGAGGGACCTTATAGCCTCCTCTCTTCAAGAGATGTTTCTCCTTTTTTTGTAAAATATCTTTCCCGCATTTTTTTTTTTTTTTTGAAGAAAGAATTGCAGGGATGTGCAATTGGTCCTGTCAAGGTGGTGCTCCTTGCAGGTGTTTTGTTTTTCCTCAGTGAATGCAAGTATCAAATGTGTCTGCAACTAGTCTGGCAAGAGTCTGCTGTCAGTCCCATTTAGGGTCTCATACTCCATTGATGCAACAGGGTGAGGTCTGTCACCCCTCCTTCTCACCTCACCATTTGGAGTTGAAAACACTCAGCTCCATGAAGGGCAAAGTTAGCATCTTGCAGGTTAAGACACAAACACACACTTTAAAATAGTGTTTCTCAGGAGGCAAATGTTTTTTGCAGCACGCGTCATGGCTGAGTGTTGGTGCTGAGCACATTCATAGGTATAATGATTGGAAAGTTCTTAATTTGGTTGGAAATACTGCATGTTCTCAACTACATATTTCTGCATAAATCCCTCTAAAACGGCTTTGAATACAATGGAATTGCAGGTTGGTGAACAAAGTGATTAGCAATTACTTCTGAAAATTAAGAGAAACAGATATCATGTGTATGGGATTTATCAAGACCCCAGGGTGTCTATGGCTTCAGAGCACATCTTTAATTCTGCAGTGGAAAAACTAGAGGGATGAGAGTTTTTAATAGATCATTGCCATGGGGTGTTAGTCACATCTTTATCCTACCCTTCTTCTACAACTGTAACACCCCAGCTGCCCAACCTAATTCCCACCAACATAAGTTAGTTCAATGAAAGACATGATAACTCACCTACTTTGTCAGTCTAACTCTGTCCATTGATTATACTCCTTCCATCTCCATTTCTACCTCCCTCCCATGCAATTTCTTTCCCCAATTTCTTCTCTTACTTCAGTAATTTCTTCCTTTTTTCCATTAACAACTGCCCCATTTAAACTGTTCTGAACATACAATGCGCACACAAAGTAATGGCTCTGACAAATGCGCACCGACTGTTTCCCTGATCACCCTGCTTTGAAGTTGTAATCCTTGTAATCCTTTCCCTCATCCTTCAGTCTTTTTAGATCATAAACCCTTGGAGGCAGGGAACATAGCCTCCTGCGTGACACACTGTGGGCCTCATTGCTGGATAAATAGATGCAACAAATGGACCAACTGAAAATTAAACAAACTCTTGCGCCTTATTCGCAGGCACATTAGGAATACTAAGACTCTTCATAGGCCAGCACAGCAGACATTTCACAGGACTATTTCACCTTAAAGAAATTACATTTCATTTCAGGAAAACATCATGAGATGCCATACCAGCAAAGAAAAACTTCAGTGCACAGTAATTCTTATCATGAGAAGGCACTACTGACTGCAAAACTAAAAGAAATGCCTACTTAAGTCCAAAGCATTAATCTGCAAAGCAATCAAGAATGCACTAGCACTGACCTCTGGGTAGCCTCCAACATCATGCACATCAATTCCAAGTAGATGTCCAAGTCCGTGTGGCATAAATATTGCACCCAGATGAACCTTCACCATGTCATCCACATTGCCTTTCAGGATGCCAATTTTAGTCAACTCCTCCAGATGGACTCTGTCTGCCAGACGGTGCATATCAGGCCAGGAGACCCCTTAGAGAGCAAAAAAATAAAGAGCTGAGTTAGCTGTTCTATATATTTTTTAAATAAAATATTCAGAAAAGCTGAGGAAATATACTCAGTGCCCTTCATGTCCTTAAAAAAACAAAGAAGTGGGCAGAGTATCCATTTTAGCATGAAAATATTTCAAATCAAAACAAATTCAGTTAACGGGCGCGCAAAAAATGGCCAACAGTAAACAAGAAACCCAGTGACATATAACCTGGATTTGAATAAGATTTTTGCTAAAATATATATCTGTTCATGTCTATGCAAACATTAATACACCCATAAGTTTTCAGAACGACCATCGACTGATAAATCAGACAGTTACTTGAGATGCACAGTGTCTGTTAATTAATTAAATACAATCTTGTTAGTAATCAGCTCTCTAATGGCAAACATACCTGTTTAGGACATTTGAAATAGATGCCACTTTTCTATGTATACACAAAAGATTTATAGCCTAGGTCATTTTTGGCAAAAGTATTCTCCGGAAATTAATGACTCCCTTGTTCTTTGCCCTAGCAAGTGGGCTGTGTAAGAGTTTAGTCCTACAGTACTTACAATAAAGGACCATTACAACATACTGCTGGTAGTCCATAAATATAGTATCAGGACACATTACACATCTATTATTTTTGTGTATTATACAATGTTGTTTGGCTAAAATTGCCGAGGGGGTCTTTTCCACTGTTGGTAATACAGTATATTGTCTTAATTAGTTCACCAAGGGTTTGAGTCATCATCAACAATACAACTGGAGAACTGAGGTAATTAGGGCTAAAGTACAGTAAAGAATATTTTTCTTGTTGAAATTTGGCATAGCTATACAAAAATCAGCAAATTTTTATGTTCAGCTTCCCCACTTCAACTTCTGCTTAGCTCTACCCAAGTGGAACATCTAGCTTTGCAGTCTTGTTTATGGTAATGTCATGTTATAATTACAGTAGGAATTTCTGCTAAATGTAATAAAGTTGCAAAGTGAGAAATATTGCACTCCCATCGCAAAGCAAACAAGGAGTCCTTTGGCTCTTTCAAAGACTAACAAATTTATTCATTGCATGAGCTTTTAGGGAAGAAAAATCTCACATCGTCAGATGTTTGAAGAACTCTTATAGCAGGCTCAAATAAAATTCATACTTGACACATCCTTGGAATAAAGGTCAAGGACAGCATTAGCAAGACTGTATGTCTACAGTCACCAGGCCTGAACAGCATTGCAAACTATCCAAAAATGAACCAATGCATCTCAAAGAGTTTCCACTCACAGTAGCCGCTCAATTGATCATAGAGTCAAGGTATGGGATATGCAGATTCATTTGTTTTCAGTATCAGCTATTGCATTAGTCCCAGTTATTAAAGTTCTACAAGTATGGACGTAAAAACAACTCCACTGAGGTAACCATCTGACAAAGGTATGCTATTGTACAAAATATGTTCCTTAGTTGCCTTTTTGACAAGAGGGCAAAAGCCAACAAACTTCAAAGTGCAAACAAGCATGCAATCTTGCTGCTTGAAGTGTGGCGCTTCCTTTGTGCAACCATTTTCCTCCTTTTTAAAGAAACAAAGGTAACATTCAGAAATTTTTCTATGAAGAATAAATGCACATAAAATAGCCCCCTTTTACACTGCTAACGTTAACTTACCAGAACTTGTTCCTTCAAGTGTTGCATGATTTTGAACACTGATTACACGAGTGTTTAACTCTCTAGGTTTGTCTGGTAGTTTTCCACAGCTACTTCATAACAGATTTGAGATCTACTATATGCTAACTGGCATTAATGCAGTCTTGACTGTATTATAAATTATTATATCATGTCTGTTTTTCTGCTTACTTTGTAGAATTAGGAGTAGATGCTTCTTGTACTCAACTTCCATGTAGTAAGCAACACTGTTCTCACATATCTCTGACTTCCTTCCGTATCACTCTGAACTTCGCAGTCCAGTGGTAAGGCTTGCCAGTGACCTCTGGACATACAGTATTTTAAAGACACTTGAATCTTAATTTCACGTTCCTTTGTTTGGTCCAAGAGAGGCATGGTATGGAAGATTTTTTAAAAATGTACAAATCAATTAGGCATCTAAATCCTGCGAACTGGAAGCCGAAGTATGCCTTTGAAAAATCTTCCTTCTGCACCTGCTTTTCAGGTTAGGACTGAGCCCTGGTCTACACTGCAAAGTTATGCTGACAAAAGGCAACTTATGTCAACTTACCTCTAAAGGATCTACACAAAATGTAGCTCCCACCAACATAACTTGTCCACATCACTGATACAACAACTACGTAACTGTAGGAGGAGTTCCAAAAGGGCAGTCATGTTAGTCTAATTCAGTAAAACAAACAAGGAGCCCTTTGGCACTTAAAGAGTAAACTTATTTAACAAGTAAATTTGTTAGTCTTTAAGTGCCATCGGACTCCTTGTTTGCACGACAAGACAAGTAATGCTTAGGTCGATGTAGTTAGGCGAACAGAGTCAGGGTAGACCAGTAGTCCCCAAGATTTTGTCTACCACTGCAGAACTTGCTACCTTTAATCAATTTGAGGCACACTGCCATATAGTTTCCAAATGAACTCATGAATATTCATGAGCCAATCCAGAGCTCCATGAGTAGTTTTTCAAAAAATTTTGTGGCACACCTGCTCAGACCTGGTGGCACATCTGTGTGCCTGACACACTGGTTGGGAAACACTGGTGTAAACGCTGCTTTGTTGGCATCAACTACTGCTGCCATTTTAGAAACTGTCCCGCACTGCCACATGCTGCCAGTTAAATCAGTACAAGTTCTCCTTGGGTATGTCTGCACTGGAGTCTTTGCTCGACTTAATGAAGGTTAAGTTGACCTACAGACTCCTGCGGCCACACTGGGTCTTTATTAAGTTGACTTAAGCGCTTCCTTAAGTTGACTGAACACCATCTCTTAAGGTTGACTTAATGCTTAAGTTGATCTTATTAAGTTGACTTAAGCCAATGTAGATGGGGAAAGCCCTTAAGTTAACCTAATTTGCCTCCAGGCCCCCTTCTAGAGTTCCTGGCCACCAGGGACAGCTCGCCACAATATACTACTCCTCAGTCCACCTAGCACTTGCCAGTGTGGATGCAGGCAGCTGACAGGAATTTTCAGTGAGGACTCTCTAAGTCGACTTAACTGACTGATTCACAACATGCTTTTGCCTTTATTTGAAGGACAGGACCAAACTACAAGTGCATTTTTATAATGTGAGGAAGCACACACATGAATCAAAGCAACAGTCTGAAAAGTACATCGAAGTTCTACAGCCAATAAGATGACATTTTCCAACCAGACATTAAATCTTAAAAAATATATATCTTTAATAGGCAGTAAGGTTTGAGAAAATGAACTATTATAATGCCTTAATTAAAAGTGCTTTCCAGATTGTTTTAGCTGAGTGTCCAAGCAGAGTATTTGCCCTCATTCCTGAGAGCAACTGTGGATTCCTTCACAGAGAAAGCCGTGATAGTCTGTATGTGGAGAAGAAAAAAAAAAAGTCCTGTAGCACCTTAAGGACCAACAAATTTCTTCAGGAATATGCTTTTGTGGGCTGCAACCTACTTGCATCTGTGAAGTGGGCTGCAGACCACGAAAGCATATGCCCGAAGAAACATGTTAGTTTTTAAGGTGCCACAGGACTTCCATTGTTTTTCTGGAGACTTCCATTTATTTAGGAAGGAATTTAGTACCCTCTGCTTTCTCCCACTCCCCCCAATATCCTGTGTATCCACTGCCCCTGTTTTCATACCACTGCGTGTTCCTCGGTCTATTCATACAAATAGAATGGAACAGAACCAAAGCTTCAGTTTCCCGAACTTCAGAAAAGAGAAAGTCAGATGGGAATGCTGAGGCTCAGGCCTAGTACAATGTTTGGAGGGAAAGTGAAAAAAGAATGAAATCTTCTTTCGTGTTCTGACAATTTTTATTAGTGAGTCATAGGAGAGAAGCACTTCAGCTCCACACTCTTGCAGCTGTAAATAGAACTGGCAAAGCACTGGCTATAGGGAAATTAAGTACTGCTGCCCTGAGAGACCTTTTTAAATGATTCATGTATCATTTTGCAAGCAGGCTTGTAATGCAAGCATTAAAACACAAAGGAGTTTTTCAAAAGAAAAATAAAAGGACGTGAAGCGCACATAGCCATATTTGCTATTCCATTGTTTGAATTTATATTTCCTTTCATGCGGTAGTCTTAAAAGGGTATTTGTATTTTGAACAACTCAGCTGCCTTGTTAGCACCAGGTTCAATCCTAAATTGTAAAATATTTTATTTGGAGATGATTTTTATTTATTTTTATATATTTATTTTATATTCCCTGGAGAGACAAGAAAAAGTTAAAATCTATGTTAATCTACTGCACGATAGAATGCGACCATGCATTAATGGTGTGGTTAGCACAAACCATAGCAGTTTTGAGCCAATTGGAGATATTTAACTAAGTAGAACAAACTTGCTGCTCCTGAAGTAAAAAAATGCTGAAGTCATCGTCTTTCTAGATGTGAACTGTCATGCTAGAGATAAGCTTTGATAATATGGTGCAAACTTTTTTTTTTTTTTTTTTTTTTTTTTTTAAAGCTACTTGACAGTTTTTCCAGTTGTATGTTTTTCATTCAACTTTTCCTAACTGGTAACCTTAGAAAGCCTCAAAAGCACTAATTTTACTATAAGAAACAGGTATTTCAGAGCAATCTGATAAATATTTAAAAATCTTGAGCTCAGCATCCAATCAAGAAAGAAAGTTGGCAACCTAAGTCAAGCAGGAGAAACAAATTTATATGCAAGTTTTGTGTTTTTAGTAGTGTTTAAAAAATACAAAAAAGTTCACTCGAAGCTTATTTCTAATTCTAAAATTGCCTTGAGTGAAACTGACGTAATCTGATCAAAACGAGATTGTGTTTTTTTTGGTCATACAGTGGCACCTACAAATCTGGCCTTAAAACTGGCTAGCATGCGTCCTTTGGCAAGATTCTAAATTAATTGGAAAATGCGTCTGGGACTATGAGCCCTTAGTTTTAATGATCTACTCTCCTGATACATGTGCAGAAGTCTGAATGTTGGCAATCGGAAATGTAAAAGGAGAAATGAGAAAGAAATACTGTAGTCAAGGTTCACTGTGCAGAGCTGAGACCAGAGTCTTGTCAATAATATCTTTTCACATTACAGCAATATCACTCAATTTGGATGAGACCAAAGGGATTGTAAAAGCAAAGACGCATGCATCAATCTTGCTCCAGATGACAAAGCATTATTTACAATGCAGTCATAACATTTAATTGTGCTTTAACACTATTTTGTATTAGCTCTGCATCCCCAAATCACCCTCTGAAATGTTTCAGTTGGTATTAGTCAGGTTCTTTATTCATCAGTTACTGACAAGTTTATCATGGTTGTGATTTTTTTTTTTTTTTAAACACAGAAAGGTTAGTTCAATTATTACCTATAAATCAATTCATAAACTGGTTATACTCTACTGACAGATCAGGTTTAGAAAGCTAGATTGGAGCGTCCTTGGACTTTGGAAGTCAGCACCAAGAGAAGTATGCACTCAGGAAAATCTGCTGATGATGTGTCTGCTCTATGCTTAATTCACTGCCAAATGAGATACTGTGTAATACAGGTCAGTGAACCAATGACTAAGCTGCTCACTGAAGTCCAGTTACCAAGGCTCATTAAGTTTTGATTGGTTAGTTGCCATGCAACATATGTCTGGGCAAGGGTCTGGGATAAAAAGCGCATTGTACAGTGACACATGCAATGAAAACATTAAAGAGCTTTAAATATACATACTGAAATGTACAACAAGGACCAAACTGCTGGACATTTCAGATAACGGAACACAACAGTAAACAAATTAAGTAGCAAAAGATACAACATCAATGGTTCTTAATCTATAGAAAGCTACTGTACTGAAAGTACAATCATTTTACAATTTTGTTATCTACATGGCATAACATGCTTAAAAATGGCACAATCATATTTTTTTAAAAAACAGAGCCCATGATATATTTAATTTCCAGCAATAATCAAATGACCAGACACACTGCCTAGATACAGATAAATGAAATATCTGTTGTTTTTACCTTTTCAAGTGTTTTCCCACCCAAGCCTACATTTGCCAAACTACTTCATGCTATTTTCTAAAATCTAACTTTTAAAGTTTAAAACATCATATGAAAACACTGCTCTCATTCTCTAAATGTTCATTTGGGGCTAAGAAGATTTTGGTGACACAGAAAAGAGAAAAATGAGTTCAAGGAAGCTGAGAATTAGACCCAATCCTTTAATTTCATTAGACGTACCATAACTTTATGACTGACTTTAACAGAGAGCCTAACCCCCCATTATTCATTTTGAACCACCAATTTACAAAAATATCATCGTAAGAAAAGGTTTTTATAGTCGTTCATAAACTACAGCTATCCCTGTAATCTTGTCATCCCAGTAATCAGAGGTTATTTACTTCCATTTTATTGGAAATTGTATTAGAATATAAAACAATATTATAACTACAAGAATACTTTAATTTGGGATTACTGCTTGATATTCAGCCACTTCTGTTTGGAGACTGTTCTTTAAAGGTCTCACACAGTAATTTTTTGGCTGCTAGTTAGGGTATTTTGCGGTTACAATTGTGACAAAGATTGAACCACAAGTGACTTAGCAGGGATTTTGCCAGTACAGATGTCACAATAGTTATAAAACAAGGTTATATACTTTCTCCAAAAACTGTGTTAAGGTTAGGTTATATTTAATTTCTGAGCATCCACAAACAAGGGCAAAAGGTCCCTCATCCCCTGGTAGTGCCACTAAAATGCAGACGGACTATGCAATCCCTGTCTCAGAGACTGGACTGGACCACGTTAAGATTGGCTAGACATGTTAAAAACACAGCAGACAGAAAAAAAGTCCTCAAAAATGCCAAGCAAATACATTTTTAAAATATTTAATAAGAAAGATGATGCTTTCTTTTTTCATTTGCAGAAAGATATTGCTCACTTTCAGATTTTCAAAGCTGCCTCTCTACACAACAGATCAGGCAACAAATAATTAGTTTTCAAGATGTGTTTCTCCAACTACCTGGCCAGGCGAATGTCCCCTGTACATCAATAAAAGGTGTAATTTTATAATCTTTATTAGAAATTGCACCGTCCTGTCGTTGAAGAATTTGAATAAACTACCTTCCTGAGCATATTTCTTAGCCTTCACCAAATGGCAGTGAGAAAAAAAAATGTCAGATAACTTTAACAAGAATCTTTTGTTTTCTAAAAGAAAGTCAAAGAGTAAGATGCAAGGGAACTAAAAATCTACAACCATACTTTGGTTCTTGATGAGTAGAGATGGGCCCAAAGTCGAAGTTCAAATTGACAAACCTTCGACCTTTGAGGAAGTTGGAGAATTAGATCAAAACAACTCTAATCTCTCTATAATAAGCCAAGTGAAAATTTTGCCCCAAGAACCCCAAAAACTTAGGGAAACAGTATAGTGCATAGTGAATACATAATTAGATACACACTACCCAAATGCATTGTATATTTAGGTGCCTAGCTTTAGGCACCCAAGTTCAAAAACTGAGTCTTATTTTACACTGGCAATCAATGGTTTGTTTCTACACCTAGATAATGGTCACTTATTTCCTCCACTATAGGCCCGATATTTTGGCACATTTTAAAAGTGTCAAGCCAACAAGATAACTCTAAACCATGACAACATTTTTCTTAAAGCACACTAGCTTAAGTCAGCTGAATGGATACTGCACACTTGTGAGTTCTTTTAAAAAAGTGTTTTGTTTGGAAGTCTGAAAAGGTGCAAGGTTTGAAAAGGGCTGCAGTAAAGTCCAGAGGAGGATGTCATGTCTGGTTAAGTTTGCCAAAGGATCTGAAAAAATAAAAAATCGCACATAATTGGGGTTAAAAAAAAAAAAAAAAGCAGAACTTCAGGGTTTAGTTTTTTCTTTTTAGATTTAGTTGGGGAAAAATCAAACTGAAATTTGGGGAGGTGGACACAACAGACAAGATTCAGCAATTTTTATTCTGTCCAGACAAAACATTGTGTTTTTAGCAGGCTGGTTGTCAACCAGCTGTCCTGATGTTGTATCAAGTCCGAAGGACTCCTGCACCTCACACATCAATGGAAATTCCAATGTGCATCATATAACAATCCCTGGAATATTGGATTGGAAGAAAGGTACTGCAGGTCAGACACCATGCAAGAAAAAGGTTAAATTCTTCAAGAAAGTTCAGTATCCAAAATTTGCTACAGCCAGTAAAGCATAAATCTTTTTTCAAATTTGTGTTAGAGTCAAAACATAAAAAGTATATTAACTAAAGAGAAATTCTAAGTAAATTCAACCCCTAATCCTGTAATGATTTATACACATGCTTAATTTACAAAAAGGGGGCAGTGCCATTGAAGTCTATGGGAATCCATGCAAGCTTAAGTTAAGCACATGAACACATCTTTGCACAATTTGGGTCCAAGGCTGGAAGTTTTGCTGTATTACCACAATGCATCTGCTGCTATTCCAACTGTTCTGAAATCTCTATAATACCTAAGACACACAGGAAGAGCTCAGGATACAATGGCAGCATTTTTTCTCAAGAGCCTTCTTTGGGAATACTCAAGTGTTATTTTTTTTTCCTCTCTAATGTTGCAGCGGTCACTGTGCTGTACGGTGACCACAATGCTGCGTGTTAGTCTAATACAACCGAAAAGAACAGTTCCCAGTGGGATATGCAGTGAGAGACTCTCAGTCTGAAATCTTGCATCTAGGGAAAACAAGGATGACTTTATATTACAACAGATTGTTTCTTGTTTTGAGGGATTGAAAGATCTGCTCAAATTTGACAGAGCACTGCCCTTTCGTTCACCTCCTACTGTTAGTTAAAGCTAATTCTGGGTAGTTAGTCTGCATGGTTAACAGTTCCAGAGGAGTACCCATGTTAGTCTAATTCAGTAAAACTAAACAAGGAGTCCTGTAGTACTTAAACACTAACAAATTTATTTATCGCTTGAGCTTTCATGAGAGAAAATCCCACTTCATCAGGTGCTTGAAGACGGGACAAAGTGGGATTTTCTTCCATGAATGCTCATGCGATAAATAACTTTGTCTTTTAAGTGCCACCATACACCTTGTTTGTTATGGTTAACAGCAATTCTCATCCTAATACAATGAAATTAACATATATTAATTTATAGACATTTGTAATGACCTAAAACATCTTGGAAGTTTTCCATTCATCAGTTAATGCTATTTGTTTTTCAACATTGGAACAGTGTTCACCTCCCACTTTCCAGCCCCCTTTGGGGATGGCCACACCTTCTTTAGCAAATGATTTATGTTGATGACTTCTGATTAAAGTTACAATAGCAAGCCACACTGTCTTGCATCGGTCACTCACAGCCAACTAACACTTAAACAGAGTGCAACTTGTTTATGAACAAAGAACTAATGTTATCCTATCAGCAAGAAAAAAATATAGGCATAATTCAATAGAGAACAGGCAATTAATTGCTGCAACCTTATACGTTGACAAGAGTTAGATTCTTTCCAACTGTTTTAAAACACAAGGGCACATTCTTAACTGAAAGGGAAAGAATATTGCCATCATTTGTTGGGATTCATTAAATATCAAGGACTAGTTAGAACATTCTGAAAGCACTTATTCTTCAGGGAAATCAATATGAAATCCCCAACTTAAGTTATTAATGTTCTATGCCTCAGAAACATTGCCATGCTTCACATATAATAGAAAAATGGCTTAAAGAATTTGCATGAAAATAAGAAAGCGTAGATAAATATCATTCAACAATACAAGGAGAGACAAATAGAAATTAAGAAATAAACATGAAATAACTGTGTCTTTCCCG
Source organism: Podocnemis expansa (assembly GCA_007922195.1). Taxonomy (NCBI): domain Eukaryota; kingdom Metazoa; phylum Chordata; order Testudines; family Podocnemididae; genus Podocnemis; species Podocnemis expansa. The sequence continues at coordinate 5,859,249 of ML682028.1, forward strand.
GTCACTCTTTTTAATGCTGTTGACAAAAAGTTCAATCTGGAGTATGACAAAACTGTATTAATTCTTTTTTAAAAATTTAAAAATAAATGGGTGTCCTTAAATAGCACAACTGACTGCCAATATTCCTTTATAACATTATAATTTTGGGCTATACAACACAAAAATCATTGAGTTTCAAATGCAAAAGCCACGTACTGAATCCCTGGCTGAGAGAAACATGTTTTAATAGGCCAGTCAGTCAGTTCCTCTCAGCTTCCAAGGCATTAGGTCTTGAATACTGATGCATGCACACTCAGTGTGGCTCTAAGTTCACAGTACAGGAATTGTTGTTGTAATTTGTTCTCAGACATGGCACTGGACACTACTCTTACCTCCATGTCAAGAAGTGGGCTGAGTTCTTCAGACACTGTTCATCAGGCAGAACTATTCTCCTGAACCAAGTATAACGCTGAATGATTGTGTGAAGGAGCAAACCAAGCTCTACATGTTTCAGACAAGGCCACTTTACAGATATGTGATATTGAAGCTGCCACCCTTTGTCTCAGCCCAGAGATATTTGCCATCTCAGAAAACAACCTACAGCCCTATCTGTTTAGGCAGGATGTGCATTGAACTGGCCCAACCTTTATAGTTTTCTCCAAATGTTGTATACGGTGTATTGGACCATTTAAGAACCCTGTTTCTGTCTAAGTAGGGACTGACTACTGCCTTCATATCCAAGACATCTAGTCTCGCTTCCTGAGGACAACTATGGGGCTTTGGGAAAAAGAAGCAGTGGTATGCAACAATGGAGATGAAAATATTGGATGAGGCCTAAATACCACCTTCTTCTTATACAAGGTGTTAAAAGTATGAACTGAGCCCATACCAATCAGTAATTCAGAGAACTCAATAGTCAAGGTGATAGCCAACAAGACAAAACTTCCCCCAAAACGTGGTAGTGAGTTCACATAGGACCAAAGGATCTCTCACGTATTTAGTTAACACCTAATTGAAATCTCAAGAAGCAACTCCCCTCCAACATAAAACGATGTGTCTGAAATTAGACTATAAACTCTTAAGGGAAGGGGACTATGCTTTCCTAAGTGTTGTACAGCTCCTAGCACAGCAGGAGCTCCTACTCCTAATTTGAGCTTTTGTTATTTCTCCAGCAGAAATAAGAAATGACAATGATACACGCTGCAGACTCCTGCTAACTGTGAAGTAAAACTTGACACTTTTTCTGAGCTGTAATTTGCAAGTTCAAGCCAGATGACCTCAGTTAGTAAATATGACACAGTTTGAATGCCCACTCAATAATCCCTCTCCCCGACACAGGTCATCACGTACGGTGTTTGTGCCAGATGGGGCTTCTTTGTCTTGGACTCACTGTTTCCATGTGTTAATTACCCTTTGATATGACTAGTGACCTGTGCTCACTCTGTTCAGGTGTTGCAAGACAACCATAGTGTTCGTGAGAACTAGCCCAATATGCCTTCAGCACTAGAATGTTTACGTGGAACTCAACTCTGAAAGGCTGTATGACCAGTCAAGTTTACTAAATAAGCTCACTGCCCTAAACCAAAGACCCTGTGTCTATGTTTATCTGAGGTGCTGTTCTGAGAAGAGCATTCCCTTCAGTACATTCTCCAACACCATCCAAGCACAGGAAAGGGGATTGTGCCAGCTCCATCTGGAGAGGTCAAGCGTACATGGAGTTAACCCTGTTGAATAGAAAGATGGGGAGCTCAAGGGATATGCTTTCACTCATAAATGCCAATGCCAACTTTGGAATATTTTGTAGCTGCAAGACTCCTATATGTAGCTCTCTAAATGCAATGTCATTTCAGAGAATAGCTTTTACACTGAATATAAGCTGGCTAGATGAACAACAACTTTTGTGTGTATTTGGAACAATTTCTCATATTTTATTGAACCAAATATCATCAATCAACAGATATGCCCAGCTGCCCAAATAATGTCTGACTGCAATTTCAGTTCAGCGGGGACTTAAGATACAAGCTTGTTAAATCATATAAATATACTGATAGGGAATTGAATGGTTGCCAAGTTGGCCTTACTTAACTGTTGCTTGAGAGCAGTTGACTTGAAAAAGAAGAATTTAGAACAATGGTGCTTACTGAAAGAGTTGTTTAATTCTCTTCATACAATACAGTGTGTAACTGGGAAACTGAAATCAAGAACTGGAGCCTTACTGAACAAAAAACTGTAATCACTTTTGGAAGTGTCCATTTTTAAAATAGTGCTTGGAAGAAAACAATATTTCACTTTACTGAATAGAGGTAGGGCTAAACATTAAGCTTATAGAAACTGTAACTTAAGGAGAATAACAATGGAAAGCCCATTATGTAACCCATATAATTTAGAACATCAATTTCAAGAGGTTTCCAGGACCCAAGTCAGAATATAGGAAATAAAAAGTTACTATCAACCAACCTGGGCTCCAAACCAATAATACATTTAAAAGATGCAATGTCACTAATGCTGCAGAATTGGGATTTAACTTGTAGATGTGTATTTATTAGCATCACTAAATCTGGGGTGTCAAACCCACTTGCTACGGTGGGTCAGATTTGACTTAAATGTACTTCAAGTGGGCCCTACACACCACAAATTGAAATACTAGGCCCTACACTCTCACAACATCATGGAGCACTGTGCATGTGAGACTGCGCTCCATGATACCACTCCTCCTTTCTCTCTGTTAGGGAGAAAGTGCTGTTCTGTGGGCTGGATGTTTGAAATGCTCAATACAATGACCCACAAAATACCTTGATAAGCCACCTAAAGGGATGGTGATGGCACAGCAACACTATCATTTATTATAACTGCATAAAATAGTCTTTTCTATAGTAATTGCCCAAATACCATAGTTTCAAGTCTTGCTACTGTTTGGTGGGCCATTACTGAAACATTACTAGACCTAACTGTGATGCTGTCTGGGTCCAGGGGACTGTTTATGGTTATCTTTCATCATAATACTTCATATTTGCAATAATCCATATGTGCTATACCATGTTTGGTATCAATAGAAAAGTCGTAATCTGCTATATGGTTTACATGTAGGTATTATATCTGTAAAAGATATTAGGAAGGTATTTGTTTTATTTGTACTCCAAGTTATTTCACTCCAAGCAATCTCAGACTGGGTTTCTGCGAAACTATTTCCAAAGGGATAGCCGTGTTAGTCTAGTCCAGCAAAAAAACCAAAGGAGTCATGTGGCACTTTAAGACTAACAGATTTATTTTTCACATGAGCTTTCGTGGGAGAAAATCCCACTTGGTCAGATGCTTCGATTATCTCCCACAAAAACTCATGCGAAAAATAAATCTGTTAGTCTTAAAGTGCCACACGACTCCTTGTTTTTTTTTGCAAAACTACTGTCATCCTAATTGCCCATTAGGAGCTCCCAGCTGCTGTGGGCCTAAGGAGAAACCTAGGGGTGCTTGGTAGGGCACCCAGATCTATCATGTGCCCCAACTCCATTTTGATTTGGCAGCATCTCTGAGAGCATGGGAAAAGCCAAAGGGGATAAAAGGCAATAGCCCATCTCCATTTTGTCTTTAGTCTTCAGTCTGCAAGCTAACCAACGCCCTCCTCTGGAACAATTCTCTGGGACTGAACAAAGGACTGTGACCCACTCAGGTGCTAGGTGCATACCAGAGGAATTGAACTAATCTGCAAACTACAGATTCTTCAAGGATTTGCTTTCTATGGACTCTAAAGCATATGTATGTATGTGATCCACTCTAACCCTTATCATCTCCCATATTTTGTTTCTTTTCTTGTTATATTAAACCTTTAGTTGTAGTTACTAAAGGATTGGCTGGCAGTGTGGTATTCTGCGTAAGATCCAACCCCATATTGTTCTGGGTGATGTGGCCAGCCATTTGAGGTCAGGAGAACCTATTTCTTTAAAAGAGCCAGTGGCCAGATGGAGACCAGAGTAGCTGACGTGCAATAAAGGGGGCTGTTTCTATTTTGTTATGCTTGGTGATATCAGAGTTGGGAATCAGAAGCATGTTTTGTTACTGACTGGGGGACTGGTTTAAGTACCACCCATCAGTGGTTTGGGGGTTTGGCCCCTGGTTTTGCAGCTTGCCCTATTTTTGGCACATTCAGAAGGTAATTCCAGGAGGCCCTGGTCTCACCTATGTCGTACTTTTCAAATGAGGATGGCAAAGGGCTTTTCAAAGCTGAGTAAATATGTGCTCATCTCTTGCACAGGAAAACTGAAGCAGAAAGAGGTGAAGAGGCTTAGAAATAATCACTTAGCAAATCACAGTTAGAGTGAAGAACACAACTGTAGGCCCTTAGCACTAAGCAACCACTAGTTTTGTTGTTTTAATTAGCAACAGACAACATTCTTATTTGTACTTCACTAGTCCCAGTTCCATCAGATGCCTCTTTATTAAACTGAAATTTCAAAATGGTGTCAGAAGAGCAGTCCTCTTGAGCAATCATAATTATTTATAAGAATTCTTTGAATATTTTTAGGATAATTCACGTGATCAAACAAAATGTAGGCCTCAATTTTTAATAACCTCACATTTCTGATGAGGAGTTTTATTGGTTGCAGAAACTTGGTGAATCTAACCCCATTCTACAAAGAAGAAAAAAGCAAAAAGCACAATAAACCTAGTTTACAAATCCTAGTTTACAAAGAAAGTGGCTGCAAATCTACATATACTTGTATGGTGTCAACACCAAATTCCTGATTCAGCAAGGTATATAAACATGTATTGATATTTAACCATATGAATAACTGAAGTCATTGGTCCTACTTGTGTATAAGCACCTTGCTAAAATAATGACTAAACAAATAAATGCTAAGATTTATAAAAATCCATTTAAACACATGTATATCTTCAGTAGTTTTGCAGACAGAAGACACACCTATTTAGGAAAGCTCATATTTTAGGTGAACAGATGTGTATAAATGTGCAATTAATGACATGGGGGCCCTGTGGCAAAAAATTCCATTTGATCATTTATCTGTATACAAGTCTGTGTGAATATTAAGATTTGGATTCAAGACATATGACATCAACAGCTGATGACCCATCAAATAATTCATAATGCAAATTTCAGCATTTTATGCAGCTCTCCTCGTATTTTCCTTTAATGGAGAAAAGTCAGATTTAGCAGAGATGGTTATGAAATATTAAGAATAAAACTGAAGTAGAAATAGTTTCTTGTTAATCACAAGTTTTGGACTATTTTTGATTAATCTATCAAGAAAACTGACAAATGTTTGGTCTAATCCTACACAAACACCTCTTTTTGAATCTTTTCCTCGTAACTACTATTCTGCTAACTTTCATTTTCAATCAACACCACAGTTAACTATAGCTGGATTACCAGCAAAGGAGTAAGTTTAAGTGGTTCCAAAAGTGCTGCTTGTGCAATAGAATTGAATGTGCCTTTTTTCTATAGATCAGATTTATGAAACAATATCTGTTGTGCTTGAATTACAATTCCATCACAATGGTTTCTCAATTTGTAGAACATAGCATTTGCAACCTAGCGGGACTTTTGTTTTGTTTTTGTATTGAAAGCTAGAATATGCAATTTTCTGAATTATGTGTATTTTGACCCACAGAGAGAACACTGTTTTGCTACAATACATTCTGAAATTTAGTGAAACATCTGAAATTATTCTTTAATAGCAGATTAGATTTAATAGAAACAGAAGCAAAATGCTTATCTGCTTTCAGAGATGAGATCACTAACATCATTTGATGGCCACAGTTTCAAAAGCAAATTCCTTAAGTGTACATATAAAAACCCATGCATACTATTTTATGCTGCTAGCTTTCATTAGCAGCATGTGTTCTCCACAAAGGTGAAGCTATGTTAACCAAAGAGAGCAGTTATTTTATACAGTACTAACCTATTAATTAATTTTATCATCACAATACCTAGAAGCGCTTATATTCAGGAAACTTTTTTTTTTTTTAAACACTTTTCTTCAAAGTGTCTGATGAAATGGGATTTTCTGCCACAGAAGCTCATGTGATAAATAGATTTGTGAGTCTAAGTGCCACAGGATTTCTTACTTCTTTACTGGCATCTCTAACTTTCTGAAAAGGCAACCTAAAGGCCCACTTGACTATGTGCTAGCAAGCAAAATCAATTCAGGACCCAGTTCCACCACTGGAAAAATATACAATTCTGTAATCTACAGAAAAAGCAGCTGCTGCTATGTTGTATATGTAAATTCTTTTTCTGGAGCCTGCCACACTAGAGGTTTGTAGCTGGGTGATCTTCTACGCATAGTGAATAACACTGGGAAATGGAGGTAGGAAAAGAAAAAAAAAAAAAAAGAATGAACAAGGACCTTTGGAAGGCATAAAATGCTGATTAAATATGCTGGATTCTGCCTATATTTAAAATCCCTTGGACTGGTAGTTTTTGCCTCCTGCTTCCAGGTGGGCAGAACTACAATGCTTTCATATTTTAGGCTGACAGGTAATCATGTCTGTTAATTTCAAAATATTATAAAGCTCACAGTTCTCTTCCTCACGCTGGTTTCTGAATATTTGCATTCCTCCTGAAATTATTTGACCAAACTGAGTCAAAATAAGAACAGATTTTATTAGAACTGGTCAAAATAATTTACAGGGAAGTTTCCTTGGTAAAAGACGGCCTTATATTTGGGGGAAAAACAGTTTTTGGTGACAAATTCTGAAAAACAAAGTCATGTCTTCCACTCACCAGCATCCTGTCTACTAAATTAAAAGTGTGCTTGGGGGTCAATGTAAACTTCCAAAAAGTATTTCAATAATAATTTAAAAAATGTAAAAACTATGGAAAAAGAAACAAACAGTCTGTTTGTTGACTTCAAAATGGAAACAACATTTTCATCAAAACAGGTTTTCATTTTTCAGCAGCTCTAGTTTTTAATGCATGCCTCGTTTGTTTGTTTTGTAGAACAACAGTCAGTGTTTCTGCAAATTCTTTTTACTTAGTTACCTTCCTGATGTGCTTCAACATCATTTTCAGCAGTAATGAGTCTTAGGTTTGTTAGGGACCTTGGGGTCATAAAGTACCCATATAACCACACAGGAAGAAGGGGAGGAATGAACAAAAAACCCATGAAATTGTGCTCACAGAGCTTCCTTCATATTAGTTATTCAAGGAGGAAGGTTCCAGGCTGCTGAGGTATAAAAACTCAAACTCTCAAAGAGTTTTGTCTCTACAGCTGAAGACTTTGCAGGTCCATGAACAATTCTCCAATCACAGTTACATGGAATGCAAATGAGCTGCACTTTAATACTTCAGCACTACATACACACAGCAGCAGCAATATCAGAACCAGTCTGCAGCACATACATTCAGCCTGTGTCACCGATTGTGATTACCAACCTCAGACATGGTAATATATTTGCACCAAACTTCCAATTAGACAAGAATGGTGTTTTCAGGAAAAACAGTAAAGATTTGATGCCAAATATCTGATTAGCACTATTAACATTTAAAATAATTCATCTGGAAGGCTGATTGTGGGGCTTGGTACCTTCACAAAGCTAACTTAAAACCTGGCAAGTAGTTTCAGAAATCTAACTTTACGAGCAACTATTTTGTGATCTTGAGAAAGTAAATGGTAAGTTATTTTAGAAAAATCTATATTATAATGAACAGATTACTACTTTATGTTTCAACTCCCCAAATCAATAAGCAACATACTAGAGATTAACATTGTCAGTATATGTTAGATGAAGCAATTAAAGCTTGCAATAAAATGTAAAGAAAAAATATGAAGAGCTGATGGAGCCACGACTTTGAAGGGAAAGATTAAGTAGATGGAATGCATATGTTATTAAAATGGCAAATGTCTAAAATTCATAACCAGATAATCTTAGGATTTTATTATTCCACTTCAAGCTATCCGGATGTGCAGCACTGATGGCAGTGTGCATAACAGGGAAATAATGTGTGTTGCAAGTAGTAGACTCAAAAGGCTCTCCACTTAAGATCTGGCAACTGAAAGACAGTAAGGTAATGTTAAAGGACAAATGTACTTTGTGCATTAAGTACATTCGCCACTAAAGCTATTCTATTTATACTACTTAGAAATGTTCAAGTCCCCTCACCATCAAACTATGCAGGCTCACAACAGTTAGCTTTAAAAGGATTAACTCTAAAAGCATCTATTTCCTGCACTGAATGAAAACAGAATGATTAAAAACCCCATGATTTTCACTGAAGTCCTTTTTCTGCGATTAGTCCACGCACATGAGTACAAAAATGTACAGTTGGCTAGATTAATTGGCTAACATACAATTTAAGAATACAATGCATAGCACCTAACAGTCTGTGTGGTCTCCAAAATAATTCAACATAACCTCCAGGACACACTCACCAAATACTTGGCAGAAGTTTTCTATTTAATTAACATGGAAACTACAAATGGTTGAAATTAACTTAACTATGAAATGGAAAGTGTATTGCTCAGCTTTGAATCCCAGTTATAACTAAAATCGTCACAAAAGTAGCCAGTATACAAACTGACAAACACCACTGCCACCTTTAAAGTATTCAGAGAAAAAAATGAATATTTACTAACATATAGATATCACAGTATGTTATTTCTTGACAATACTGGGCTAGATGAGTGATGTACATGATTGCTTCTATGCTCCGCTAATAGCCATTAAACTTACCAGTAGGACTCTCACCATATAATTTTATTTTTATTTTATTAAGCTATGTCCTAGTGATCAGTTTCTTGCCTCCTCCAACATTTTATGTCCCACAATAATTGTTCTGACAGCTTGAATGCTCCCATTAAGCTTGTCAATTTCGGTTGACATATACTTATCTTTTACCTGCTTTGACCGCCTTCATTACAGCACGAGATGACTTAAGCACTGCTTCATAGATGGCCCTCTGGTCAGAAGTGAACTTTCCATTTGCTGGAAAAGTGCAGGTAATGTCGGAAGCATAGCAATAATATTCTCCTCCCATGTCGAACAAGCTGAAAAGGAAAGGGGGGGGGGGAGAACGTGAAAAAATGAAATACCATAGTGGTGGCAGAACAAACATACATTTCTTTACATTCCAGTTTACATAAAGCCACCTTAGGCCAAATTTATCACCACCAAAACCACTGTTTTATGACCTAAGTGAAATGGATTGATAGTTTCAAGAAATTTCTTTGTAAGCAGGTATCTACATCACAGAAAACATTACCAGGCACCCTTGCTGGGAATTTCAGCACAGGGTAAAATGAATGAATGAATGAATGAATATGAAGGCAGTTCCTTTACAAAAAGTTTTAAAGCATTGCATATATCCATGGCAGCCTTCCATTTTTTTGGTGACATTTTATGAATCCTGTGGACACTTCAGTTTCCGGCTGTACTTTGCAATGCTACCCAGTGGGTGAGAAGTCTGTTCTCAGAGCAGCACCAGACACATGAATGAGTGTTGCCATGCTGCCTAGGATCCAACAAATCGGTTATTAAGGATGAGTCTGGAGCCTCCTGAAAGCAACCCACATTAATGCTTTAATCTGAAAGAGACACTGGAGCCCCAAAGATCAGATCATGCACACCTACACTCAATGACCAAGAGGAAGAAGAAGGTTACCTTTCAGCAAGAAAGATGAGCAGAGATTAGCTTGGAACAAAAGAACCGAGAGTGATAGGCAAGGATAAAGAGTGGACTTCTGGAAGAGACTAAATGCTCTCACCTGGGCCTGCCAATGGAGACAGAGAAGAACAGAGCCCGAAATGGAATCCATTACAGTTTGGCTGGTGGATAGCCCTGGATTGAGAAAAGGGACTATATTATAAGGTTTATTTCTCTATCCTAATCTAAGAAATTCTGATGTTGTGTTCCAGTTGACTCATATATTTTATTATTTTGTAAATGTTGCCTGGTGTCACACTGCAAATTCCCACTGAGGTCCACTGGTCCCTGAAGAGGGTAAATGTCTCTAACCAAAAGTATCTCTCATTTGGATTTGCCGAGGATAGCTCAGGAATTGAAGCAGAAGTGTTTGGGTCTAGAACATGAGTCTCGAGGCTATAGGGTTTACCCTGAAGGAAAAAGACGACACCTTGGGTCTGTATTACTGATGGGGCTCCTCCAAGAGATTGTTTAAGAGCTGGGGTGTAGCACTGGTCTTGTGGATCTGTGACAGTCCCCATGAACAATTTTTCAGATGAAGAAACTTCTATTTGTATCTTGCTGAAAAGACGGCAGGGCCCTCCAGGGAGGCCAACTCCAGAACTTAATAGGGTATTGTTAATTAAAACGATGATCACTTGCATTTAATTGTCAAAATCTATTTCTTTTTAAAATTCAACTTCTCTGTTAAATGCTCTGATCATTCATGTCCCTTTAGGACAAATGTATCCAATACGGATTAAAGAAACATGTTATCTGAATTCTGAAGTGAACCAATTATAAGAGAGCATTTAGGACTACTGCTGGCTGCCATCTATCTTGCTGATTTTTAAGTGCTACTCTGTGCCCTTGTGACAGCCAGATTAGACATTTGTAATCCTGTGCCAGAACAAGCCTCTCTGATAAAGGACTGCCCTGGTTCCAGCAAGCTCAAATTTCAGCCGTAAGGCTTATCACCCTAGATAAACCTTCGGATCATCATACATGTAAAATGTGCTCTCTCAGAATCAACACAAGACTTTGTATGGTCTTGACCTTTAGCACTTGAATGATTACCTCATTTCTCATGTAATGAGCTGCAACAGATAACTGCTGATCTAGGTCTTCTCATGGCACCTATGCAACTATTGCTATCTTGAACATTATGGATTTTAGAGCTTTCAGCTACTGTGCATGAAGTTACCGAATTCTCTTTCCCCAGCAGATCGTAGTGGAGTTAATTTAACAAATAGCTTTGTCCTATTTTGCTTTTTTGCCCCTCTTTGTTTTAAAACTCAAAATCACTTTAATTTACATGAGCTGTGGAATACTGTGAAGTATGTTGGTACAGAGAACAATATGTACATTCATTTTATTATTACACACACTCTAAAAGGAATGCCTAGTTTCAAACAACATTCACCTTCTGGGCTTCAAGTTTTATATACTCATTAAGTAACTGTAGCACCTCATTCTATAATAGTCAGAGCCCTGTATATTTTACAGTACAGTAGGCCCAGATTCTATAGCAAGCACCTTTAAATTCTGCAGTATTGTCAATGTATTGTATCACCATTAAACAGAATAACTTTCATTTCAGTTCCTTACTACCCTGAACATACATGATTATGGCTCACAAATGAAAACTCGGTCGTGTAACATTTGTTGGTGATCATTTTCAGCAAAATTAATTTTTGATACTGGATTTTTTTCTTTTGGCTACATTCTCCAATGGCCAGGCTTCACGGGGCATCAGCAGTTAATGGTGGTGAGGTGGATGGGTCCAGCTCACAACCTCCTTTCTTCACCTGGCACATGCTGGGGCAGAGGGGAAATTATAATAGATTTCAATGATTCATCTTTTCTGCTCCCCATGCCTTGGCTGCTGCTTTATTCTTGACAGCCTAGCCTGCACCTTTTCCCAGTTGGTTCTATAGAACAAGTTAAGGAAGCATGCGCTTTAATCTAATTAATTCCCCTCCCTCTTCTCCTGTTGGGAAAGTAACAGAGGAAATGGATGCTGTAGGCACATCCCAACAGGGAGATACAACAAAATATTGGCTGCCTGTCTGCTTGCACTACATACTGAATTTTGCTGTACCTTGGAAAAACATCACATTCTATGACCGAACAATACTGGAGGCCAAGGGCCTCTGAGTGAGGCGACTAGGGCTGTCACCATCTATCATCCATTCTTTCAGAAGCTAAGCAGGCTCCGCAAAGACGTTCAGTTCACATTTTTGAGGTTATGTTTGCAACCAAAGTGGTTAAAACTTGTTTTTAAATGGAGATTCTGGATCACAAGACATTGGCAAGGGAAAGCATTCTAAGGCAAATGTCCATGATTCTGTGACCAGGGAATACTTAGAGCCCTTAGATTCGTTCCCAAACAAAAGAAAAAAAAAAAAAAAGAACAATTGTACATACTGAATTTGAACAATCAACTAAGTATTTGCTAGAAATAAATATGAATCTTTTAGGTGACAATATACTTACTAAGAGTCATTAGTAAACACTCTAAGGAAGAAATCCATGCCCCATTAAAGTCAATGGCAACATTTCCATTGATTTCAGTGGGGCCAGGAGTTCAACCTGAATTATTACCGATCATAAACAAGTTACACATATCCCATAGTTCACAAGCAACATGTCACTGCCCCACACATTCACACCCCTTTAGGACAAACTTGCCCAACCTTTCCCTTCCCCCAGCAACAGAAACCATAATAAATATTGCATAGAAAGCTAGAGCACATACAACCAGAGAGTATTTCAAATTGCTCAAAACTACCACCTGCAATACCAGAATGAAATAAACAGCTACCATGCAAGAAAGATATTGCATACCCACATTCACAGTTAAACAAGTCCAAAAAGCTTGAGTCATACATAGCAAGTTCATCTATGATTGATATAAAATATAGAAAGCAAGTACCTATTTGCAAGGGTCTCAAATCTTGTGGTTAGCTTATAGTGAAGTAATTGCAGTACAAGGCAGTACCAATCATAATCACACTTTTAACATCTATATTGAAATTCATAACATATTACAGATTGTGTGTTTTGGTTTGTAATCTCCAAGGCAACAATTCTGGTCCCACAGAAGCCAAAGCAAGTTGTCATTTATTTATCTATTTTTAGGGGACAAAACAATTAAGGGGCAACATGCAAAGAAAAAAATGGGTCACACCCTTCGACTCTTTATGATGTCTAGATTTAAGTTTGCTTTCTAATGGCTTTTTAACTCTAGAAACATCAAGTGTGGGTTTTTTGTTTTTTGTTTTTTAATTAAAGGTTCCTAATGGAGGACCACAGAAATGAAGTGGCAGACACAGCACAAGAACCAGCACAGGAAACACACTGAGCAGTAACTGCAACAATAGCTAACAGTCACTGATTTCCTATTCTCCTACTTATTTCTCTCCTTTTATAAGCTTTTGTCCAGTTCTTCAGAAGTAAATATGCACATGCACCTAGAATCTCATATAAAAAGATACATATCATAGTACATATGGGGGAAGTAATGACATAAAACAACTTAACTGTACAGGGCTCATTATTTGATTTGTACAGCTTCCATGCTGTTCTAAGTCCACATGTATGTACTTCATAATCTTTCTTCCTTCACATATTGCAAAATACTGTAAACATTATTAACTAAAGCTAGACAATGCAAAGTATGAGAAAAACCAGATAACCTTTCAGGTGTTTTACTGACAGACTGAATTGCTATGCATCAGCAGCGTAATGTTAGCCAATAAGGTCAAACAAAAGGTAGGCTGCCTTTTACATCTATTCTAGCAGTAACCTTCAAAAACCACTAAGTGCAGTTCACTTCTTTCTTCCACAGGCAAAAAGCCTGATCTCACAATTTGAAATTACTTTGAAAATAAAATGGCCCAAAGGCCAAATATGGCACAGCACAAGGTTTATTCCATCATTTTATGAGTGTCAGACCTAAATGCAGAAAGGGACTAATAGATCTTCCCCCCTCTGATACAAATCCTTTCAGTTATTCAGTGGAAGTCTGCAAGGTGCTAGGTCCTATTCAGGGGGTTCTGAAACTCTTTTCACAGGGACCCTCTTTGAATAAATTTCAGGTTAATGATGGCCCCCCAAAACATCAGGTCCCCCAATGCCATGCCACCCTTACTGTCATGCATGGGGACTGACATCTCATGCCCCCCCCCCAAAACCTCATGACCCCCAGATTTAGATGCAGCCAAAGGCACTTATGCACAGCTATCTTCTGCTATGGAAGCCAGGCTCACCTCCCAAGAAAGCCTTTACAGTCTCCATGACTCACTGAATTTTGAAGGGTGATGGCCAATACAACACAATGAGTGGAGTGTGGTCCCAATGGAGAGCTGGGAGTTACTGCTAGGATCCCTACAAGCTTTGGTTGCTGGACAAGAGGGGCTGAGGCAGAAGTTGCTACTCTGGAAGCTGCAGAAGAGTGCCCATGTTTTACTATGCTTCATTAAGAATATTTGTGAGGAGAGGAAATATTTTAGGGAGTTCTTAGAAGGGGTTACCTCCCTTACTAGTCTATCAGTTTGCTGAATTAGCGTATTTTCCAATTTCTGCTCCTCTAGCTCCCTGTTACTGCTCAATAGCTAGAGCTGAAGCAGTTCTATGTTTCAAAAAGTTTAGGTCTGCCTCACACTCAGGGATTTTCAAAGAGTGGCAACAACCCTGGCATGTCTGGTTTGTCATCTGCTGGAGACCCCCAGTTGGAAACAGAAGTTTTGAAAGCACCACCGTGGCAATTTTCTTTTTGCTGAGACAAAGATGAGAATGACACAGGTGCAGAAGCCAGACAAAAAAAGAGTGCAAACCTGTCAATTGTTTGCAGCTGGCTGTCTCACTATCAAGCTCAGAGGGGGAACATCCCATTGGTTCTGATCTGATGAGGTGAAGGCTAGTGAATGCCAGCACAAAGTAAATGATTCACATACAGTTATAGGTAGCTACCAAAGTTTTGCATCTGACTCTGTAACAGACACCTGATATGTGCTGTTATTTCCAGAGGTACTGGGCATCCACAGTGCCTGCTGAACTGTGCACATTCAGTACTTTTACAATCAATTCATAGTCATTTAGCTGCTAAAATTTTAATTTGGGCGCCTAACTTTCAGCACCAAAGACTGAACATTTCGACCTGTGCATGTGTATGTGCTAAACAAATACTGGAGCTTAGAGAAGTAGGTGAAATGTCAGACCTTTGATTATTGATTTTTATTGTAAATACTGTCAAGCTCTCATCTGTGTAAAAGGTCAATGTTTCCACTTTTGCCATGCATAAAATTGAGTTGGTATCAGACAGAGAAAAAAATTACTTCATTTTTGAAACATCTCATGTTTTTTCTTGGCTTTGAAGCAGGCAATCTTAAGAGTTACTTAACCCATCAACTTTCCAAGGAATCCCATTATACAGCCACTTCACAATTCTACACATGCTGTAAGAAGATAAAAATCATGAGATACCAGCCTTCCTACTGAGAGGGCCAAATGTGCAGAAATCAAGACAGTAGCCAGTAATTTAGAACAGCAGGGGCTGAATGTTCATGAGCCACAAGTGTATTGCCAGAGAGTAAAGCACATTTTATCTGTTAGGAAACAATCTATTCTTCATGGCAGTACCTCAAGAGGAAAATATGCCACTGCAATTGGGAAATATTCTTGCCTTTAAAGGGTCAGTGGTGCCATTTAGGAGTACTGTAGGGAACACTGGAAGGCATCCAGTCCTGGTAAACATGCCTCAGGGAGAACACCTTCTGGAGCCCACAGGTGCTCAGAGGCTGCACACCTACTACTGCACCTTTTTGGTGCCAATTTTGGGTCACAGAGATGGAGCTGTCCCCCAGCTTCCATGAATATGGAGGCTGGAGTTGTCCACTGCCTTTTTACAGGGCATTTCAGTGGTGGGTTGGAAGTTTCCAGTACTCTTCCCCTGAACTGTGCACTGTTCAGAGCCAGGCAGAATTTGCCCCTGCATTTATGTTCTGTATCTATGCACTCTAAGGCTACTGAGAGTTAATTTCTCTCTCTCTCTCTCTCTCATGCACACAGCTTTATAAAGCTGATTAGCTAGTCAAACACAATGTAAATACTAACCTATCCGAGGCACTATTTTAAAAATGTGGTTTGCCTATATGTGATTATAATACAGAAAACCACTTTATTTTTGTGAGTCTTATTTTCTGTTATGATTAATAAGATATTTTAAAATAAATGTTAAATTCAACTGTCGTTCAGTAGAACAGGAGACACTGTCCTGCCAATTTTATTCAGCCAAATTCCCAGGAACACCAGGCCCATGATATGCAAAGCAATTTCAGTCTTGCTTATAAAATACCAAACAAAATCAGAAGATTCCCTAAAAATCTGGAAAAGAAAACTATTTTTTTTTAATGTGACAAGAGAGGAGAAATAAATTAACATGGTGTTCTAAGGAAAAAATTAAAAAAAACTAAAATATAACACAAATGAAAACTGAAATGTTTTTGCAGTAAAAAGAACATTGGTGCTAGTGACCTTTGATTTGGTTTAGAAAGCTTGTACATTTCAAGCCATATTCAAAGTTGGAATGTGGATTTTCCAATAAAAACAAAACTTGTTCAATTAGAAAGGAAATAGATCCAACAAAGGTTTACTAAATACTTTTCTATTTCTAATCAAGTTCAGATTTTGTGCATAAACAAAATTTAACAATGCATCTAACTAAAGAAAAAATCAACTCATAAAAAAGATAACTAACTGCAGATTACATTGACTGAATAAAACTGAAAGGGTGATTTTTTAACAAATGAACAGCCTGTTTGTTGCTTTTTGTATTCAACCATTAAACTAGCAGTTACCATGTTAATTATAAGAAACAACAGTAACAGAGAAACTAACAAGATGTTTACCAGCTACATCAGACTAACATATTTAAACAAAGTCTATCAATTTGGTACAACATTAGTGCACTGAATTTCAAAATCTATAAAAATACAGGCCAAGTGAAAATATTTAGCTTGGCCATATCACAAACAGCTTAGGTTTTACATTTGACATGTTAATGTCTTTAAATTTTTGCAGTGCTTTACTGTTTATAAAATAATAAATATGATATTATTTTGTTTTTCTATAACATAAGCTGTTTTTCTATCAGACAAACTGTCTTGCAGAAAACTATTTTCTAATACAAAAAGACTGGTCAGATGCTCACTTTTTAATGCAACATTGCCCCCCTCTGGACAAAAATAATTTTTGGTGTGTAGCATTTGGTGTTAAGTATTTCAGCACTAACAATAAAAAGCAGGTTCTCCTAAAATAACTGGAAGAAAGTGACAAAATATCACCCATCTTTTTTTTAAATGGATGAATACTTCAAACAAATGATTCCAGTATTTTGTACTAAATAAATATCAGCTGTGTAGTGCTCATTAAAAGCCCTTTACGTAATGAATTTCAGAGTGGTATTCCCTCTCAATCCCACAAAGAAATGGTATGTTTTCAACAAATAATAAAAATAATTTAATTATAGAAAATATTCTGACATACTTCAAATTCAGTAAATATTAAACTGAAGGCTTTATGGAAATGTTTTTAATATTAGAAGTCTATAGCATGCTTTTAGAGCAAAGAAGATAATATGATAGGTAAGCAATTTACAGATTATCTGTGCTGTTTTAGAGGATCTCAAACTAAATATAACACACAGACTTGGGGTTGATAGCCATTTAAAATAAGGAAGCTATAACCTGCCATATTCCTCATATATCTTTAGTAAACTCAGTAACTACAGGTGCCCTGAAAACTGTCCCATGCATCTTTTCTATGCATTTATGTAGAGAAACGTAACTGTTCAAAGTGTAGTATTTTTCAATGCATTGTATCCACCCTGCCTTGCCCATCTGTTTTCTTTTATACCACAATTCAGTGGCAGGGATTCTGAGTGATGAGTAACCACCACCACTTTTGGAAAGGCAGTTGGTGGGAGGACCAGTGGTTAAAAGAGAAGAGGGACTTTTAATAGAACTATGGCAAACAAACAGATGTAAATCTTGACTCTTCAAAGTATGGATTCTTAATTATGCCAGATGGGAAGAAACAATTTGACATTCGTTATTATATAAGAGAGGAAGATGTAGCTCTTACTAACGTACAACAGAAAGACACATACATTGCATGGCTGCTTCACCTTTATCCAGCAGATTAACAATACATTGCTGATATCAGCAGGTGGCTATATTTCTTTTTATGGCCACACTTTTTTCCCCTCAGGAGAGAGTTTATAAATTAAATTTGGTGCCCACTGTGCCAATATTGTACTAATGCTTTAAACTAGAGATGCAACATTAACTAAAATAAACCCCAATAAAATAAAATATTCTTCTTGTAACTGTAAGTTATTCAAATAATTTATCTTTTGTAACACTAAATTGCTCTCCACTCCCTCTAACTACAATAATGTGCCTAAATAAATAATTGGTGCTCAAGAAAAGAGTGATGAGCATTTTTAAAATGTCTAAAATAGACAGCTAAATTATGCTTTATTGGGATAAGTATGAAGACTATGTTTTTATGCTGCAATTCTTATGATAAAAACAGCTATTTGAGGTTATAGCATTAATAAAATTTGTCTATTACACTCAGGTTTCAGCATTCAAGTACTAAATCAATCTGTGATTACTGACCTCACTGTGTGGATGTACTAACTCAATGATGGCAGTAAAAGAGTATGATGGGACAGTAACCCTCGTCACAAAAGGTATTGTAACATTATCTAATACATCATTAAAATCAGTGACCTGAGACCTGACCATATTAAAAATGGTCAAATAAAAGCAAAAATATCACCTGAAACTCTAACATCCTCCCATTTAAACTTTTACAGTTAATTTTATTGTATAAATAATAAATAGCACCAGAGTGCCTACAAGGTTAACATTTGCTCTTGAGCTCAGCTGCACTGTTGGGCTCTCATTATTTATGACTTCATCTGACCCCCTCCCAATGAATTACATCTTTGAATTTAATTTAGGACTGGCTAGAATCCTTTGTTTCTCTTCAGGTTTCTTTCCCACTCTCTGGCCTGTCTTGCAGACTTGGTGCATGGAAAATACCAACTGATTTGACTGAGTTAAGTGCACGTAACAGATTCTCAGGATTCCATTTATGAAAGTGCATGGATAGTGGGTATTGCAAACGCACATATGGGGAGGTCTTATCACTAAGGATAAAGGCATTGTGCTAATAGTGTGAACTCCAGGGGTACTTCCTAAACTTCAAAAGCAGTTAAGTAGATTATGTGAATATCTTTAGTATTCTGCAAACAAAAATACATAAACCAAACCAAAAAAATGTTATCAAATGCTTAAGACTACAATACTTACCAAAAATAGCTAGCTTACTAAATGCCTAACTTTCTCTTGGGCACATCTGTGAACAACAGTAGGATAAAGAACTGCACCTTGCATAAAAAGGTGTCTAGTAACAACATCCATGTTCTCTTTTTGTGGCATTTAGGTTCAGGTATATTTTCATGCACTTACAACATTGAAATGTGGATTTCACATATGAAGTCTTTATGTTAGGATCATTTCAATGGGTGCAGAAACCCTGCTGATCAATTCAAATAAATCAATTTATAAAGCACCATCAGCAATCTGGCAGTAAAAGTAATCAACAACAATATATTATACTAAGCATTTACCTTGCAAATAGTGTAATAAACTCAAATTATCCTACTGGATACATCTCAAAGTCAAAATGTAAAGTACACATTTTAGATTTAGCATCAGCAGGGTTTGTCAACTCAAATTACCGTCTGGGACTGTTCCCATGCTACACAGTTGTGCAAGCCAGATGCCTGTTTACTTCCTAGGGTGCAATAAAGGGACAGAGGGGATGTTTTGAGGGCAGTGAAGAGGGAGAGGAAACCAACGTGGGAAACTGACATCTTGCCTGATGCTCCCAGAGAGCAAAAAGGGAGTCAGACTCCATACCTCAACTGCCATATGCTCAAGGGACAGACAGTTACAAACCAAAAGGATGTGATTTCCCCAAATTCCATTGCTTTACAAGTATCCCCTTGCTCTCCTCAAAGCAACCCTTCCCACTCTTTCCCTTCTCATCTTCTGTCTATTGTAAGGCTCTCCCTTGTCCCCTAACCGACCTTTTGCTCAGCAGCACTGAGCTGGAAGACACCAGAGGGCCAGCCATATATCACCCTTGTACACAGTAGTGGGCTATCAATCTAGCCTCAATGTCTCCCCTCTTTAACTTGTAGCATTATAGCTTAAGTGTGTCTCCAAGAAGAGTGCTTATCTTATGACAAAATAAATGCTGCAATAACTTAGCATAATGTAGCAAATTTCAGCCTTTAACTCATTTTCTATCCATGCTGTTGTGGGTTTAAGATGATTGAGGAAAACCAGCATTTTGGCTTTACTTGACTACAGTTATCAGAAACGGTTGCATTTATAACACAGCAGTCTGATAAGATTTGCAAGTATAAAGATTTCTTTTAAATGCAACTTCAAATGAAATTATTGGAGGCAAAACTGTGATCAACATGTGTAGTGAGCATATTGGTTCACTTGTATGACCTTTTTGACTGCATGAATAATATATGCTTGCTTTAGAAAAGCAGCTTTTTTTGGTGGACCATATTGATTTATTTGTTCACTACATGGATATTAATTTAAAACTTATTAACTTGTATATGGAACACTGATTTACTTTAATAGTGATATTTATAGTTAAATGAAATGTATTGGGTTATAAATGAATTGCGCATTGATCTATAAAGTACATAGATTTTCCTAATATGGTACATTGATTTCTGTATATGATGGTTTATATGCTTTGCAGTGAGCTATGAGAGTATTTGAAAGGTTAGACACACAAAAACATATGCCTGCACATGGTTAAAGATTCCAGATTTTTGTTTAAAGTAGCCAGTAAGAGGAAAAGTGACCCTTTGAAGGTATCAGAGGCCTAGTCTACCTCTGCCAGGCTCCGCAACAGGTAATGAGGCAACTCAGGTTTACCAGGGATTAGTTAACCCCCTGATAACTGGGAGGGAGTTACAGTACCTCAGTTAGCCAAGGGTTTCTGAAGAAAAATGAAGCTCCAGAGAATGGGAGCTCCAGGGACCATGAGCTAGACAAATGCTCGCCAAGCAGGAAGGCCTGAACAAACAGGAGAAAGACTGTGGAGATCCTCCAGGCCATGGAGAAGCTTCAGCCCTTACAAAAGAAGGAGCTAGTGCTGGAACCTCCAGACTTTAGGTTACTTTAAAGTTTTATTTAGGCTTTGAGATAAAAAGCTTTAAAACCAGAGTACATGTGCTCCTTTCGGAAGGCTTTATTAAAGGGAGAGACACTTCTGTAAAGCAGTGTGTTTGATGTCTCCTTGACCAGGCTGTTTAAGAAACCTCATTGAGAGTGGAAACTGAGGCAGGACACAGAAGAGTCACGCTCAGTTACAACATGCACCACATCTTGCCTGGAGGTTTTCTAGCACAGATCCTGTATATGCATACTGATGGATTCTGATACATTATTGGGAGGTCTGCATCGTTTCTGCATTGATTTCTTACAGAACTCACAAACACATGAAGGGCAGATTAATATTCAGACTTTGGTATCATAAATCAGGGGATTTTAAACTGGAAACATTTTGGAAAGAAAGAATTCAAAGAAGAATTAGAGGGATGCTGCCCAGAAAAGATTACACGACACATAACGCTGCTTGTGATTTCCTTGGAGGTAATACTGATTTAAGAAACAAAGCAGGTACTTTATTATTTCTTCCAAATTCAGGTTTTTCAGTATCTGGGTTGTTTATTGACTTACGAGTTTGTTCCACTGTACTGTGTAATATGCAAGATGATATAACAAAACACATCTATAACATATGTAGAAGTCCACTTGTTATCAGCTATGTACAGTGTTTAAAAAAATATAAAATTCTACTGAAGAACATTTCACTAAGATCACATTATTCCTATACCAAGTCTTACATCATATCCTTTAAGATTAATTTAACAAGCTGTATATCAATATGCTAGCAGAAACAGAAATAATCGTTCACCACTTCTGCCCCCATCTAACCAGAAAGAAAGATCCAATTTCTTTTCTCAAGCTCGTGTTGGTGTGTAGATGACTTTCCAATCTTTTCCAACAGGGGGCTCCCAGTAGCCATTTAAAAGGTTTATGGGGAGTCAAATATAAAAAATTATAGGTATATTAAAATAAAATGCTTTCTTGGAGCAATATAAGATTTTCACAACTGAAATACACAGCATTGTCAATATTCCAGCCAATGACAGAAAACAGCTGTTGCTAAACATGTTGCTCATTAACACCTAAAAAAGTAAGTGCTTCCAGAGGAAAATGTAGAAATTTGTGAGAAAACCCAGAGAACACCACACTGACATTTCCTGCTTTAATAAGCTGTATTGTGCTACAGCAAGGTACCTCAAGATTTTTCAAAGTGTTGCTTACAAAACTACCTTATAGAGTGTTTAGGTCCTCAAAAAATATTTTTATACAATTCTGTTAAATTTCATACTATGATTATGCAACACCAGACTTCTGTGCTAATGTCCTGTTAGTTCCACTTCAAAAATAGACCAAACAGAGCAGAGATAACAAAAGCATAGCATGCCAGCATTACAGACAGAAATAATCTACTCACATAGAAGGCACAACATGGGTAGCAGTAGGGCAAGGCCGCAATCGTTGGGCCATCAGTAAGTCTCAACTCTTCTTTGGACTTTGTCTGGACTACAAAAAATGATTAATGTGCACCAGGAAACCCTGATATTAAGTTTGACCTTTTTCCTATTGTAGATGCAGTGCAACACCTTGTAGCTAGTCGAGTTGCAGCTCAGCCTTTTGTCCATGTGAGAACATGATCAGTTAAAATTGACCTGAAGATGTTATACAACACCTGCATTTAGAAAAAAATCTCCATTTAAGTCAGGCTTAGCTAGCATATAGTAGCTAAGCTCAAATGAAACTCAACCAAGTAAAAAAGAAGATTTAGCAGAATCATTCTGATGAGCAGATAATTCAAGCTCCATGCTAATCCTTGCTCTCTGTGTTGAGATTGCTATAAAAGATACCAACTATGATATGGGGTATCATTCTCAAAATGCCCTAAATATCATTTTAAAATGTGACAGTCACTTAGCAGCTAAGTTTCAATGAAAATCAGTAGGTCTGAAGCTTAAACCCTTTGGAAAACTCTCTTAGGGTATTCACGTTTACTATAAAGCTGAGCCAAAGTGCACGGGAGCCTTTACAGGGAGTTCTGTGGACTTTGGATCAGGCCCCAGGAAGGTTTCTTCACAGTCCAGCACACACCCAGAGACTGGTCAAGGCTTTAGGTTGTAAATAAGTGGGCCCCTTTCATAACATTGGTCTAACACCATTCCCCGGCCCCCTTTCAAAAACAATTGACATTAAATTATAAATCCACATCATCATGATATATTATGGGACTACTACTTGTTTCCTTGGTAACTGCTTTATGGATTCCCTGAGCACTACACACTGGCATTTAGAAAACCCTGATATAATTCATTAGCCATTACTGTACAGCTCTTAATTCTATTAGCTACTAAAATATGATAAACTTCTTATACTGTAGCGTACACTCTAACACAAAATGCCAACAAACCAGAAGAATCCAGCAATCATGAATTTCTGTGCAGAATATTGGATGGTGTTCAGTAGACTATTCATACCAGACAAGAATAATATACAACATACTGCTATTTAAATTAACAAAAAGATATATGCATTTTGAAATAAAGATATTACAGGCCTAGTTCATACTGCCGCATCAGCGGAAGTACCTGTGACTTTAACCAAAGAGGCATATTTGCATGTCTATGATTCAGTTCTATTCCTTAATGGCTGTTGAACTTATGAATATGCTTTCTGCGCCACAGCAAACAATCGTGAAAACATACACCTGCCTGCCCTTTGAATATACTGTGGAGAGTAATCCTGTAATGGCATGGAAATAGGCTGGGTAATCTAGTATATGTTTTCTATTTCTAACATCTGTCATTAACTCACCCACTGTTAATTACAGGTGGACTTCTCTTTATGATTATGATCACTTGACCCAGATCCTGAGAGGAAAAATAGCAAGCTTCCTTTCGTTGTATCATGTACCATGCCTTTTGGTTTTTACAAACTCAGAGACAGGACACAAAAAGGGAATGACTCCTTAAGAAAAAGCATTGCAGAAAACAATAGGGGTGGGGAGGCTGGGAAGGAGGACCATAGTAGATCACAAGCTAAATATAAGTTAGCAGCATAACACCGTTGCAAAGAAACCCAAACATCATACTGGGATCCAGGAATGGCGTTAGGGTTTCTGGTGCCCCCCTGCAGTGCAGTAGATGCCTGGGCAGACAAGTGACATCACAGGGCAGTGCAATGGCACAGTCCCCATTTTGGCACCCCCCCTGCAATGCTTACCATGCTTACCGCATTGTGCTGGCCCTGCTGGGATCTATTAGCAGGAATGTTATAAGCAAGACACGAAAAGTAATTCTGTACTGATTAGGCCTCAAACTGGAGTATTGCTTCTAAATCTGGGTGACACATTTCAGGAAAGATGTGGACAAACTGGAGAAGGCCCAGAGAAGAGCAACAAAAATGATTTAAGGTTTAGAAAATGTGACCTATGAGAAAAACTGGGTTAGTTCAGACTAGAGAAGGGAAGAGAATACTGATGGCGGACTTAACAGCTGTTACAAGGAGGAGGGAGAAAAATTGTTCTCCTTAACCTCTGAAGATAGGGCAAGAAACTGTGGACTTAAATTACAACAAGCGTGGCCTAGGTTTGACATTAGGAGAAAACTTCCTGTCAGATAAACAAACAATGGAATAAATTGCCTAGCAAGTGTGTGAAATCTCCATCACTGAAAATTTTTCATAACAGATTAGACAAACACCTGTCAGGGATGGTTTATAGCAGATAATACTTTATCCTGGCGTAAGTGCAGGTGACCAGACTAAATGATCTCTAAAGGTCCTTTCCAACTCTACGATTCTACAGTTTTACACTAGTTTAACTGAAGGGTGATTATATTTGTACAATTTCATCTACAATGTCATCAATAAAGCATGCAGACATCATGAGGCTCAAACTCACGGCCCAGGGGCTGCATGCAACCCCTAAAGTTATTTTCTGCAGTCTGCAATGACACCATCATTATCAATATTTGTAATATTGTTGTACGGAAAAGTTTCAGTCATGCAGTCCTCAGGCCAATTTACTAGTCCTCATGCGGCCCTTGTGGTGATTTGAGTTTGAGACCCCTGCACTACATTGTGGATAACTGGTCAATGTTTAAATTTAATTGAATTTAGTTAACCAGTACAAAAAAAAATAGATATGAATTTGAATTAAAACCCCAGATCCAATCATCTCCTTTCAAGTTCTGAATACAAACCTGGATCTAGATTTTGCAATTGGTTTTTATTTCTATAAGGTACTGAATCAAAAACCAGGATCTAAATTATCCCCAAAATTAAGTGTGTGAATTTGGATCTCCCCCAATTGGAAACACAGGTGTCTCTGGAAAAAAAAAAAAACAAAAAACAAAAGAAAACAAAAAACAGGCCAAGTTTGGAACTCAAAAAGCTGAGGCACCCAAAGTTGTATGACACTTTTCAAAATGTGGACTCTAGCCCTTATATTTTACTGCTCAACTTAACATTTAAGGAACTCAAATACAAGACTGAGATTTAATTTTTTTTAAAGCCATGTAAGAAACAACACTAAACAGTCTTTTAACTTACCACAGGTCTCCATCTTCAATAGTCTTGTCGTTTGGGGCTCCAGCATGTCCATAGTGCAAAACAGAGGAGTTGTTCCCACTGACATTAAAAATAAAATACACCAGAATTAAAATACAAAACAATTTCAAACATGAGAAAACTGAAGTTGAAAGCAATTTCCTTTAAATAACCTGAAAGTATTTTGAAGTTGAATACCTTGCAACCTGTCAAGGCAAGCTTACGCCTGACCCCAGGATCAGTGTCAATTTCCTACTTTGTGATACAGAGCACAACTGAAAATGTGGTAGGCCGTAAAATGTAAAGTCTTTGTGGCAGGGAACATAGTTAATTGTATAGTCCTATGTATGCTAGGATTATATAAGAACAACATGAAAGTAATTTTCATCTAATGTCCATCTACTTCCTTCCAGAATTTCCTTACTTTTTAAAATAAGTCTCCTTGTTCAAGGAGAAATGTTTTTGTAGCCTAAAACAATCTTCACATGAATAAGATTTGCAATGTTTAATGACTACCTAGGAGCCACTAGGGCTGTCTAAGTGAGCATGTTTCAGCTCACCTGCAGCATCATAAAGTATTAAGCCCACTGGAATGAATACATTCTGTACTGTGAAGGGAGTATTCCTGCAGTATAAGACATTAGCCGTGATACAAGGCATACATAACAAATGATGCATTTACTTTTTTTGTAGAGTAAAAAAGACAAAGCCAGCCTTCTACTATAAGGAGATGTTTTTTTATTCTTGGAAACCAGACCGGGTAAACTGCTGAATTACAGGAGAAGCAAAAAGTCTCCAGAGAAGTAAAGACACTTGTTTCACATGTCTGAAAACTCCATGATCCATTTAGTGACCTATTTTTCGTCTAGTCCACTGTTATTCCTCTAGGTCTATCAAACCTCGAGTTAAAAGATAGGAGAGAGCTCAAGCTCCACTGATTTTCATTTTACTATTCTCCTCAGATAGGTGCTCTCTCATTTTTTACTTTGCCAAGGCTAAGAAAGAATTATTCTACAGCCAAAAACATGTGTAAGAACAGATATACCAGTAGCATCTGTCTCACCTCTTAACTTCAGCTGCCATTATATGACTAACCTTTTATCAAAACCTTGTGGTTCAACAGAATTCTCTCAGTTCTGGTCAAGGGATGACTTGGTGTCTTGAGTGAAATTCATACTAGGCTTAATTTTGGTGAACTTAATGGAGTCACAACAGGCATAGAGTATCCCTTTGAAATATTTTTGAGATCAGATTTTTAGAGCTGTATGCAAGTAGTTAGAGAAATGAAAATACACATGAATGAGTTGCAGGGAGTTATTGCCATCAGTATATTTAGTAGCTGTGCACAGAAATGACCAGTTAGATGTCTGTCTGATCATCTGTTTATGAAATTAATTGTTGTGTGTGTGTACATTCAAACTAACAGCCTGTAAAGATATTTCACACGTTTAAAGTCCTGAGCCCTGTTTAATTTTTTGATCAAGAACTTCTCCTTGTTATGGATTTTCCTATGCAATGGGACAGTGTAATAAAAAACGTGAGTGTTGTGAGATGGATTTATTACGAAACAAGGAACTACCAAATATTAAACAAAATGTTGCGCGTGCAACTTTAATTTGGCCTCCTTTTGCATATGCATGATGTAGTCTTTATTTACATGATCATATACTATTTTTTCTCCTCAGAATCCGTGCCTCATTCAGACAACTGTCTTAATCAGCAGCTATTTGATATTTTGTTTTATCCTCATTGTTCAATGCACGATCCTAACCCTTATTTACTTGAACATTATCCAAAACCTGCTTTGAACACAAAATTAATACATGCTTCATGGGCTTTTCTATGGTGCATGTCACTATAGCATTTGAGCTCTTTACAAATATTCATTTATTTTCACAACACCTCTGTGAAACAAGAGGGTAGTATTTCCATTTCTCATAAGGGGAACAGAGGCACAGAGAGATTTAAGGTTCAAAGTATCCACTACTGTAGTATGTCCAATTTGACACATCTAATGTTTGGATTTTTCATTAGCGTTAAAGAGCTCTTTATATGCTCAAGAACAGTTCTATTGAATCCATTTTCACCTATGAGTATTCAAGCACTTCCGTAAATCAGACCCTAGGGTTTCAAATCAGGCACCCAGAAAAGGAGGAACATACTGACCATCTGTGAAAAGTTTGGTTTCAGTGACTTGACTAGCATCACATATGTACTCTGGTAGATACAAAGAATCAAATTCTCCAGGGCAGCGTTTAACAGACTTAACATCCTTAACTCCCTGAAGTCCCCAGCCTCACTCTCTACAGACCTTCCAGCTGTTGCAAATCAAGTCTTCATCTTTCCCCAGCAAATGACTACCAGTTGCTGTTTTTCCTGGGGACCTCATCCCAGTCCCAGTCTCCTTTCCCAGTCACTCCAGCTCCCATCTCTAGTCCTAGTAAGAAGTGTCTCCTCTACCCTGGCTCCTCGCCTCAATTTATTCCCCATACTCCATGGTCCAGATCTTGTCTCTTCTAAATTGGAATCGGGGAACTTCCTTCTCAATGCTTCCTGGGCACCATCAGGGGGTAACTGAGAAAACAGGAGAGTCTCTCACTGCTTTCCACTCTGATGTCTAGCTCCAGCAATTTCAGAGAAGGTCCTTCTCATCCCCAAGCTGCAGCAAACTTAGCATGGATGGAATCGTCTAAGTTTTCATCCGCAAAGCTCTAACTCAGTGGTTCCCAACCTTTGACCCAGGGGCCAAAGGTGGCCTGTGGGGGCTTTCAAAGTGGTCCTCTGTTCCTGTCCCACTGACTGCTGAAGGAAGCTGCTCTCTAAAGACCCAGGTGATGCAAGTTTCTGTGTGGCTAAAAGCAGTGTGGGTGCCTTGCTGCAGTCAAGGGGAGGGACGACCAGTGCTCCCCACCCTCTGGCTGTAGCAGGGAGGATGGTAAAGTTCTCTGCCTGGGTCCCTAGGCACTGGTGTCCCTCCAGGAGCCAGGGGGAAGGAAGGCTGCAGAAAGGAGCCATTGCCTATAGTAGGGTTTGGCAATCCCCAGTGCATGTGCCAAATTGGCATGCATGCTTAATCACAGCAGCACATGGGACTCCCAGCCCTGCAGCGCTTCAGCTGCTACCCCCTATGGTCCCACTTCCAGTGGGGCTGGGCCCTTAAGAGCTATACTTGCAAAGTGGCTCCTGTTCTCTGTACCCCTGCTCCCCATCTGGGGGGAGGTGGGGTTGGGGGACAGGGTCAGCAGGGAAAAGGAGCCCCCACCTCCAGCACCTGCTGACGGTTGGGGGTCCAACAAAGGTTGCTGACCCCTGGCCTATGGACTCAGGTTGAGCACATGGGCTGAAGGACATATGCAGTTTCCTTGTGCTCCCCCACAAGGGGATGGGAGATCAGTGGATAGGGAGGTGGCCACCTCACTGAACTCCTGCCTGGCTGCAGTGGGTGGATGTGGGGAGGCCTGCTTGTGGAGAAGGGTGGCCCTTCAGGGTTGTAACAATGGTATCTGTGGCCCCTGAGCCAAAAAGGTCGGGGACCACTATTCTAACTAGTCTCTACTAAGCATAGAGAATAATGATTTTTTTCCTCCCGAAAGGTTTTACGATTTAACTAAATTTGGGCAGATTTGCATGGGAATAGCAAAAGGCACACTCTTGACACAAAGATCACACTCCTCTCCAGTATTTCAAGACCCTGCTCCATTTATTAATGAACACTAATTATTAGGGGAATATACTTTAAACCCTCTCTGTTATTTGAAGTCATAGGAGCAAATATAAATTTTTCTTCAACAGGAAGGATACTGCAGAGAGCTTGTTTACACAAACAGTTAACTTGCACCTAACTGGGGTGTTAATCTGCCCACACCAATCTTCTGGAATTTCCTTTTCATTCAGTCTATGACCTACTGCCTGCCTTCTACTGCTTCCGGCAAGAGAGACAAGGCACGTCCTTCTCAGACGTTATCATCATCAGTGTCCCACACACCAGACATGAAAACATGCTCTGGGATTGAAATACAAAAGCCTACCCTCCTGGGACTTACAAACCTCATCTCCAAGGAAGTAGCATCAGCTTATGGGGAAGAAGTTCTAATATCTCCTCAGAAGTCAGCCCAAATATAAGGCTGCAACTACAAGATTCCAACTATAAGAGTGAATTCAAAGCAACTTTTAAAATCCAGACTATTTATTAAACGAAGACTGCTCTTTGATTTGCCAATATAAGTTCTTGGTGATATACACAATCCTTAATTTAGAAATAATTACTTTGCTTCCAGGGAGCAAGGTGTTAAAATGGTGAGACAAATCTACATTTAAGCTTCTTAAAATTACAGAGATGCTGAGCAACTTTCATTCCACTGACTTCATATGATGCTTGGCATTTCTGAACACAAATTTAGATACTTTAATATGGATCTAGATGTGAGTTTTAGGCACCCGAATTTAAAAAGTTTTGCCAGAGGATGTTCTGCTTCTATTTTTATTCCTTGAACTTTTTTTTTTCCAAATTGTTACTAATAGGAAAAATTGGAAAAGACCAAATAACTTGTAAATGCAAGACACAAAGAATACAAACTACAGGAATCAGAAAAGTTTAGAACATATTGTCAGTCAGAAAGGACTATGAAGAGAAATGAGCAGGAAGAGAGAGAACCGATGTGTAATAGCAGCAATTAAAAGGGAAAAACTAAAGCAACAGACAACTTGAAACTAACAATTAGCTGTGTATCAGGAAAACCTGAATTAAAATTAAGATACCATAAACTACAACAGCAAGCTACGTCCTCTGTGATTGAGAGAAAGAATAGGTTTAGTCCAAAAGGGAGCATTAAAAGGCTTCTCTACATTTCTGGATCAGAGAGCATGGACATTATTGTTGTTATAATGAAAAGAAAGGAGCAGATTTATTTGGCATATACGATCTGGTCAAACCAAGCCACAGAGTTGTTATGAATGATGTTCAAGGCATGTAGACCTCCGGGGAAGCTGTTGTTGAGGACTGCAAAATGACACGTGTCCTGGTTTGTGCTGCCCAGATGGACAATGAACTGCCTCTAGGAGGCCACAAAAATTCAACGGCATCACAAATTCTTTGTCCGATCCGAAACCAATTGAGAATGCTCCACTGCCTTCATAGTAACTCAAACCCAGGCTGATGCTGAGTGAGGTCCAACAAGATAAATATTTGTCACTTTTATTGTGGATCATGAAGTTCACCACTTTTCCTCTACTGTAAATCCCTCACCTGGCAACCTTATCCACAAACAGTTGCTGTAAGGGAGCAACAAGTTAACTCTACTTATCCTGACCCAAGAGGATTTATAAAGGTTTACAGATACAAAGAGTGGCTTTGCTGTACTGTTCTTACATAACTAGATAACCCAAGTGTGAGTTCAGCCATAAAAATAGTTATCAGTAAATTATTTTTGATTTTTAAAAGGTGACTAATCTGTAAAAATGTAAACGATTTTTTTTACGCCTACTCAGTTACATACCAAACAAATTAAAAGCTCACTACTCATTATTTCTGTACTGAACTGTAGCATTGATTGCTCTTGATTTCTTTTTCCTTTGTCAGATAGTTTATGAGTATTCAGAACTTTCAGGTAGTAATCTGGGAAACAAAGGGGGCAAAAAAGCATGTATGAATTAAATCAAGTTATTCCTATTTGAAAATCCAGTAAGAATTTAGTAGATATTAACTGACCACATCTGCATAATTATTATGGAACTCAATAACAAACTTGTGTTTATTTCAAAACATTTCTCTTGCAGTTAGAAAAGGGCTTGTACTGCAAAGAATAGGTTCAGTCATACAAGTATTTATTAGTGTGAGGAACTACAAAACTTGAAGTCACTGGGTTTAGCACTAGCAGAATAACAGATTTGTAATACAAAACTCCAATAGTTGCATTTTTTTTGTACAATCCAATTACCCTAAAGAGTCATTTTTATAAACTACTTATTTGTTGTATAATTTAAATGTCTGTTTCACAAGAAGCTTGACATTCCTAATATATGAGAAGACATGATTATTACCACTTTACTGTTAAGATTTTACGTTAACGTGACACTGTTTTGAATCAAACAGTAGGAACTGTGCACAAATACAACTGCATTCTACAGAACTTGTTGAGTACACTGTGCACCAGGTGATTTATATACAAGAAGAATGGTTAGCCTGCTGATGTGCATGGAGATTGTAGTTTCTTTGTACACTAGGGGAAGCAGAACCATGTGTTAATTGGTCTCCTACTTTATGTACATTTCCAGCCAGTATTCTGAGTGGTCATTGCCATTTCTGAGCTTATAAACACTGATTTTACATTAACAGACTTCTTCTTTATTTACAAGATGGGTCTCTTAGATTAGAGGGCAAGGACATTGCTGTTGGTCATTTTCAGTATCTTCTCCAGGTACTCACACCTGGATAGTGAGAGGCCTTCAACAGTTAGCCTGGATATTTTTACCTGGTCAGACCTGCCTAGTATGCTGGCCTTGAAAAGTTAAGCTTATTTTGTTGTGCTTTTCACCTGAAAGATGACCACCTTCACATGATCCACCCTCCAAAGAGGGAAATCACAACTAAGGTCATGAAACCAGTGATTGAAAGTTGATTGTCAACCTCCCAATCAAAACAGCAAGAACTCAGGTGAAATGAGAATTCTTAAACAGGCAAATTTTCAAACAGTTTAGGTGCACCACTCAGTACCAAAACTGCACATGCAATCACTATAATTTTACACACAAATGGAATAAGTGCATTTACAAAAAAGTAACCAAGCATATGGCAGAAAAAAGCATCAGTCCTAAAACTGCCCTTTATCATTCTTGCCCGTGAGTGATTTTGAATGGAAGGGCAACTTTATAAACCTAAAGTTTAGTTACTGCAGAAGGCCACTTCATACTACTTGATGCAACAATCCTTGCATTCTTATCAGGGAGAGACCTGTTGTGAACTGAAGGTACCATATGGCTCTAATTTTGGAGATCTGGCCCTCTCCACAGAATGAATTTTACACCCTTGTAGTAAAATATTTACTATTTTCTCTTCTAGTGCTACAAAATGTTCTCTTCTAGTTCTATTAAAAATGTATATTTATAGAATTGCAAATGATATTTTAGCAATATTCACAGAAATATAATTTCAACAGCAGATGCTCAGCAAGCAACAAGAGATGGAGCAAAATTTTCCTTAAGAGATTAGTTTATTTGTAGTGTAAAATAAATTCAGAGATCAGGGATTTATTGAAAATACAAAATGCTTTTGGGGGTGGAGGGGAGATAGAAAGAGTGGTTCAAATAAAGTACTTTTTTAGCTATAAAGAAAAGGTATTACGTCTTTCTCCAGAATGTTGTTTCATTAAAAAACCCTATTGCCCCACAGATGTGAGCATAAATGAGATACTAACAATACTAGCAATCGTATCTCCTGAGTGCTGGAGAATTTGTAACCAATCTGGTTTACAGTGCTAGCCATCTCCCTGCTGTCTCCCACTAATGATATTTTAAGGCTTGCTCTACATGTATCCAAACACTTACATGTAAAGAGAATTTTCCATATAACCAATTGGCTCTTGATAATTAATATTAGAGAAGTACACAAAAGGATCTTACCTGCCACAGATACAAGTGTAAGAAGTATGGCGCATGCCACCCCGAGTATAGCAATAGTGCTGAAACAGGCTGCAAATAAAGAAAACAAAAAATTAATGATTTATTCAGAAACACCACACTGCAAAAAACCAAGCAAGATGGCGCTGACATGAGACTTGTGCATGCAAGTCCCCCTACTCCTGGACAGAGAGCTCCCTGAATTCCTGTTCCATTTAGCATTCAAATTAACCTGCACCTACATCCTCACTGCAGCTGGTTTGTTTACTTTTATCATGTACTTGTCATTGAGCCTGGTATGAAGCTGCAACAGAAACGCACTAAAACTGCACTGAAGCTTCTTTAATTTCTTAAGAATGGTAAACTGTTTTCCTTAGTAACTCAGTGCAGTAAAAAATTTTGGAATACACTGCTTTATTTGATCTTAGCACTAACTGGTTAGCAAAACAGTTAAAAGGATCAAAGATGAAAACTGTTTTTAAACTGCCTGAGTCTGAGACGAATTGAATAAAATACCTTGCCCTCATGTACCTGAAACAGCAAATAGAATCCACATTTGTTGCAAACCTCTACCTGAAAAAGTTTCCAAAAAAGAAATGCAACCGCACAGAAGACACTGGGATAAGTCAGGTCTCTCCACCAACAGGAGCCTACCTAAGTAAAGGTAAAGAAGTTTTTTCTGGAGTGAAACAAGGGATCTCACTGTGAAAGATCGTCCAAGGCTAGCTCAAGCCTTTTGAAACTGCAGTTTCAGATCTACACACCTCTGAATAAAATGGGTTCCAACACCTAGAGGTGGTCCCTTCTTGTGCAGGTTGATGTAAACCAGCAGCGTGTGGGGGAAGCCTGCATAGTAACTACCCATGCTATACCTGTTCTGTAGGCAAAAGGACTTTATTCTCCCACACTCCAGCACATTTTACCAAGTACGATTATCCACACTAAGTTTAGGAGTAAAAAAGTGTGTGTTCTATTACCTACTGAAAACATAAAGCTACTTATTTTCACTTGAGATGTTTAAATACTTGAGTTACCTTATCATTCAAATGGGAGCAATGAAACAAATATATAAGTAATAATGCATCCTGGAAGTTTATCTTCTTTGCAGTGCTGTCCTCCTGGGGGAGCTAGTTAGCCTTGAAAGCACAACAGCATTTTCATCTTTACATATATTGCACTATAAAAGTCCTTTGCACATGAGGGCAGATGTGCCACAGCACAATCACCATAGGATTAGGTGCTTTAAGAGCTTCAGAGATGATGTGATTTTTTGTTCTTTTGCAACAGCAGTCCACAGAAGACTGTGGTTTTTTTTTGTTTTTTTTGAAGGACATTAAGGGGGTAATTACTTAAATAACCATGGACACTCTATATAGAGGCAAAAATCTCCAAAGGGATAATTAGTTGAAACGATACATACTAACACCCCCACTCCCAAGTTATGCACACGCAACAGAAATGAAAATAGACTCATATCTCTACAGTCTAATTACTGACTTTTCAGGATAATAAATCTTACAGGATATTTTCCTCATTTCTAGTCACAATAATTATAGTCGTTTGGCTTGCTCTGGAAATTCAGAAGTGTGTAAAGAGAAAGTTGTAAGAAAAGGTCAACAATATAAGAGATTTGGAAGACACTCAAATGAAAAGATGGGATAAAAGGAGCCCAACTAACTTTTACAACGCTATCAATCTTTTATTTTGCAGTCACACACAGTTTCCACTATCACTTCACTTTATGGACCTTTGTTTCTCTTCACTAGCAAATTCTCCATAATCCATTTACATACAGCAGTCTTACTATAGGCATTGCGAACATGCACCCAAATGTTTTGCCCTATTACATATTATATTTTTATGTATAGGAATGCTGTATTTAAGTAGCTTTCACTTTTTTAAATAAATGTCTATGTAGCATTTAAGCAACAGAATGAAATATCTCCTCTTTTCAGAAGCTTTCAGTAACCTTCTAAAGTGTTTTTTTTTTTTAAATGAATGAATGAAAGCTGTAAGCTGCCCTTTATCTTTGGTGATACAGAAATAGCAGGGTTTATTTTTCCATATGACAAATGACCACATAGGCATGAAGCTGGAACTTGTATGCAACTTCAGGCAGTGAAGTAACAGTCACCTTTTGCTGCATTCCCAGATCAGCACTAAAAGGTAATAAAATAAAGAGATGCTGCATGTAATCCAGCTGTTGCTTGAACTTTCCACTTCCCCTTTTCTAAAAATGGTTACAGAGGTTCCTTTTTTCTTTCCTTCTTAAAGCTAAACAGACATTACTGCAACTGAGCCAGAGAGAGTATACTTTTACTGGGTAATGAATTTCCCACTAGAAGAGGAGTAAAATAATTCATGTTGTTGTATATTTGCTTTCTTAGTTTACTGATTCATTATAAATGCGCTAATGCGGTTGCCAATAAAAAAAGGTGAGCCTTTGCCAACAGTGAAATCTGAAGTTTCATAATCATTTCTTCCTGCAAGTACACCTGCAGTTTTCAGATACCACTGGAGGCAAGTGCCGGTCAGCATTTTAAAGGCGGCCTAACACAGTGGGTGAAATCCTGGCTCCTTAAACATCAAATGGGTCTGTTAAAGGCACTGACAAAACTCCCAAGATTTCACACTATGCATTGTCGCTTCTGTAAGAATTTTTGCATTGAACAATGCTGTTTATATTGTATGAAATAGCATACATTTTTCTGAGTCATAAATTTGATTGCTCTTCATGGGAGTCTCCAAGTGTCATGCAAAAGTCAAGAGAAGAAAATACTGCAAGCTGGACATAAAACTTCATACAGATTCCCAGATTAAGTCCTGTTGCAAATACTTTGTCTGCCATTTGGACTGGCTTTCTTTTTGACCAGCTGCTTTGTACGTTTAATGTGGTTTTATGGTGGATCTGGAATGCTTAAGACTTTCTAAAGCATCCATCGCAGAGAAAGCTTTTGACAAACCTCACCCCTGCTTATGTTTCAGAGCTTTGAACAGTATTTTATACAGTTTCTCCTTTTGTTGGTGTAAATACTATTCATTACCATGCACATTGTATCTTAACAGCATATACGGATTGGTCATTGGTCTATTTACAGGTCAGATGTTACCCTGTTTATTGATGATAGTTTGAACTTGTATGTTTTTATTTTATTGTTTTGAAACCACAATTATTTTTTAAAGGGGCACAGTCCATCATGTAGTTTTCATTCAAAATTCAGCTTCTTGGAATATTATAATTGACTGACACTGAGACTTCTGGCGTTTAAAAATTTTTAAAACCCACCTCTGTAATTTTAAAAGTGCAAACATTAACCCTTATTTTGTTACAACTGAAGAAATCTAACATATAAACTCACTCTTTCTTAAATTAGAAGCATCAGGCAATCTTATTTCCACACCTGTGCCTATTCTTGACTATTGTATTGACAATGCTAATTTAAGGGACAAGAAATTATGGATTTTGAGACATCTGAAAAAAAGAGAAGCACTGTCACATCTACAAGACAAACTGTGCCAGAGGGGGAGTTTCCCAACAAACAGTTTTTTCCTTATTTTCTTCAGGGCTCTTATCTTAGCCATTGTTTCACTTCCTGTTGGCTTCTCCCTTAATGGCCTTCTTTGACTTAACTCTTGGCATTCAGATACATTATCATCAACCAGATAACTTGAGGTGCATATGTATTTTTTTAAAAATATACAACCCCTTCAGTCTCCACAAGAACATACAGGTTTTTCCAATATCTTAAGAGGTTATTACATGCAAACAAAGCTAAACCTCCAAAAACTGTAAGAAAAATAAAACAAACGACCCCCCCATTGATTTATTTAATTTTATTTATTTTTTACAGTCTTTCAAACTGTTATGTAAAATTTGCTTTGAGTTGTCTTTACTGTCAACAAATGACAGAACCTCAACATGTATCTGATGCTTATTTTGTGTTATGACACACTTTAGGTGAGTTTCTAATCTAATATCTTACACACTGGCAATTCTAACAGGATCTCTTGATTAGGTAAAATGAAACCAAGTGAAATATGAGTTTAATTTTAACATAGCTTCACTTAATAGCATGTATGCATGCATGGAGTAAAGGAGGAAAGTTCAGGAGAATTATCAATATTTGTTAACTTTTTTCATTTTTTTCTTCCTTTAACATCTTCCACTTCAGTAATATGCAAATTATCCCCATATATTCAGAGATCTGTATTTCTTATTTCCCACCAAGACATGAACGTTGGATGAGCTGCACAAAGAATATGTTATTTTGATTCTTGTCACTGGTGTTCTTTTAAACTGATAAAGGATGTGCAGAAGAAAGCAGTATGCTATACCTCTCAACTTATCTCTTTTAAGACTAGGTATTTTTGGACCAAGAAACTATTATTTCAAAATCACATCAAACAAAAACTTCTGTGTCTAGTCTAACAATTCAGGTACAATCTGTAATTGTATCAAGTGAAACAGGACAAGAGAGAAAAAATATAGGGCACAGAGTGCAGAAAATAGATAAAACATGTAACAAAGGGCTTTATCAAAATTTAGGTCCAATTTCTATTATTATGATAGATACACTACAGCGCTTCTTAAGCTCAACTTCCACTGAGACAAAGCTTGATTCAGTTGTCAAGATAGTTTCTTCACTAAAGCAATTGAGTTAACACACTTGGATAAATGCAGAGAAAAAAGTTTCATCTAAAATTAAAGAAACCAGTGATGCTACATTGGTATAAATGAGCTTCTTCAATAAATACACAGATTTTGTACCATATTGCACACATTTCTACTGATGTTATACTTCCAGGTGGTAGATTATCATGTGCTGTGTACAATGGCCACTCAGCACAGGTTTTTCAGGCAAATTTAACCTATCCTCCTGTCTCCTTCCATCCTTAGAGCCAGAAGCATAGAGCCCTTAGAGACTGATAAAAGATGAGGATTTTTAAAAAAAAATCAAAACAACCTCCTGGTGTCTTGCCAGAACCTATCAGACGAACCAGTTCTGGAGCTCTGAAAGTCTGAGGGTGAAAACCTGTTCCCACTGACTTTAGTGAGGCCAAGATTTCACCATTAACTCAACACAATTCTCTGTCTTTGTCAGACATAGAGAATGCAAAGAATAGCCTAATCCACATCTTTAAAAAAAACAAAACAAAACAAAACCCAAGATAAAGCCGACTGTCATCAGCAGCTTTCTGATGGTGCTATAACCCAAAGAAGCTCAGAATCTCTCTTTGCAGGTTCATACACACAATGAACAAGAGAGGCACCAGAGTATGCATGTTACTTTTCGGGTGAATAAACAGCTACTCAATAAATAATAGTTTTTATGAGCAGGTTAGAAACACACAGGGATGGCTTAAGAGGGTATCTGGTCCTGCCATGAGTGGAGGAGACTGGACTCAATGACTTCTCATGGTTCCTTCCAGTTTCTATGAACCCCTCCAAAAACTCCATAGAAGGATGGAACAGAACACCTCCACTGCTTCCAGATCCAGGAGTCGCTTCAAAATATCCTCTTGGTCAACGGTAGCTCATGAATCCATTTCTAAATGATGTATCACTGTGGTGTTGCAGGTATATACGTATTCCTTTTTGTAAAACATGTTGAATGGTCCAGGAAGATACTCATGGGATTAACATATAATTAAAATGTTTGTTCAAGAAACAAATATCTATCTGAAAATAGTTACATGAGTTAACACTGTGATTTTAGGATTTTTTCTGAATCTTAATCTGAGGAAATTGCTACTTAATAAAAAGGTCTTTTCACATTTCGAAAATACTGTTTAAACAGATGCCTTGAGACTGCCTTTGAAATGCAAGCAGGTGGTTTTGAACTAAGGACTGGAAAGAGAAACAACTCATTGGAGTTTTGTAGAGAATTCAGAAGAAATATTTTTACGGGTGAAGTTGACAGCTTTGTCGGTCAAAATTTTTACATTGGAAATGTTGTACTGAAATATTCTTGAACAACAAAGATTACTCTTAAGCACTCTTACCTTTCTTATGGTGTAAATAGCAGGGATAATCAAGTGGCATACTAACCATCAAAGCTTCCCTTACTATTAATACATGCACGGCCAAACTTCCCCAAAGTGGCCTCCCTTTCTTTGTGCCTGCAATTGGCAGCCACAAGCTTGATCATTTAAACATTCAAGTATGTGATCCCAGCCATAGATAAGGTGCTTACAGAAACCTAAATAGTCCAGAATTTTGCATCCACAATTACCAGTGGGTACAACTTATCTACTTTATCTGAAGTATTACTAAAGCACTCATCATTGTTGTGCCTAAGTATTCAGAACTGCAGACACAAAAAAGGAAGCACCAGTGAAAGTCTGGCTGATAATCAGCACCAATGAGAGTATACACTTTTTTTTTTTTTGTTTAAAATAATACTTCATTCTTTATCTGGAGATACATGCATAAAGAGCATACATAACCAAGAATAAGCAGCATAAAGCTTCGTAAATGAAGAGGACTGTTAACTGTCCCAGTTAAGAGGGAAATCTTACGGTTATCTAAGGCTTACTAGCTAGCTACTTATATTTAGTTGATCAAAAACTGTGCCTCATTTAACTTTCAAAGGCATATATTTTCAGTTTTGTATACTATGTGGGCAAAATCTTTTCATACAAAAATGTTATAATTAAACTAGTTGGAAGGAACTGACACAGGAATCAAAAGGAAAAAATCCATGCTGTTCGCTATGCACAAACTATGGACTCAAGGCTGATGAAAGAACGAGTAACATTAGGACTAATCTGTATGCTAAAGAATAAAACTCCCTTATAGCCCCATGGCAAATACATCTAACAATTTTGTGAATGAAGCAATACTATCTCAAGTCTCATCCCAAAGCATCTCTTCTCTACTTACACTACATTGATGACATCATTGTTGGGACCCAAGGCAGCAATGCCCTTGAAGATTTCCACAGAAATTTCAACAATTTCCACTCCACAATTAAACTTAGCCTGAAACACCCCACACAGGAGATCCACTTTCTGGGCACTACTGATTGGTATACTTACCTACATCCCTCGAGCTTTCATCCAAAAACACACCACATGATCAATTGTCTACAGCCAAATCCTAAGATATAGCCATATTTGTCTCTATCTGAGGGATCAGAGCAGACACCTTCAGGATCTCTATCAAGCATTCTTAAAATTACAGTACCCAGCTGCAGAAGTGAAGAAAGATTGACAGGGCCAGGCAGGTACCTTGAAGTCAACTACTACAGAAGCAGCCCAAGAAAGAAAAACAACAGAACGCCACTAATCATCACCTACAACCCACAAATCAGACTTCTACAGCACATTACAACAGGTGATTTGACCTCATCTTCCTCTATATACTGTTCCCCAGTGTTTGAATCTTTACAACTGCTTTGATATGCTGTTAGTGTGACCTGATCCCATGACTTACACTTCCCTGCATTTATTTCCTCCCATTCTGTAATTTCCCCATCTTCAAAGCATCTGACGAAGAAGTGGAATCTTCTCCCATGAAAGCTCATGCAATAAATAAATTTCTTAGTCTTTAAGTGCCACAGGACTCCTGGTTTGTTTTACTATCTCAATGCCTTGAATGATGATCAGAAATTCCTCAGTACACAACTGAAAAGCTTCTTACAAATTTAAGACCAGTCAGTGTGTGCACAACTGTTTAAATTTGACTTTCACTTTTGAAATTTTTAATACCAGTCAAGAAAGAAGAAGAAGAGGGGAGGGAGAGGTTTTTGTTCTGGAAAACTAGCAGCAAAGAACTGGTGAAATTCAGTGATTGATTCTTGATTTCAGGGGCTGCTTGAGATGTAAGGGGATGCTTTATTTCAGAAAAGATGGCATAATTAGAACCTCATTATGCAGGCATGAAATTGAACCAAATCATAAGGGAGAATATATTACAAAATAGGAAAATTTTGTGTAATAGCATTGAAAATGTGAATTTCAAAAGTAGAAAAGAAAATGAAATGTTCTATAGCCAGCACAGATTTCACAAGAGCATCTGCTTTATTTCCAAATATGTCTGTGTTGGGCTTCCCAAGAAGTTGTGCCAATTTTCTTCCAATCTAACTCCAAAACAAATGGATCACCCTTCCAGAGTTCAGAAAAGGTGCAAAAAAGTGCAATTACCAAAAAGATTAAGTACTTTATGAATGACTATGTCTACAAACGAAAGACAGAATGCAAGACAACAGGACTGTGAATTTTTAAAATCACAAAGGGACAATCATACCATGACAACAGTTTCAATGGGGATTAATGCCCCCCCCCAACAAGCAAAGTCCATAAAAAATACAAAATCCAGCAATTGTCATATATGTCTTGCATGATCAATGACGACTTAAGATAAATGATATTCTTGGTTTAAGAATGGAGTTACTTGGGTTTGGGGTAATTATAACTTAAATTGGATAACTGGGAATTTAAATTATTTTACATAAAAATAACTAAGGGGATTAGATGACATTACTCAAAAAAGATCGAAGAAAAATCAGCTAAAGTATTCATCTTCCTGATTTTTGCAATGGTATTTGGGAACACACATGTAAAAATGAATTTTGAGTGAGAAGCTGGAGGTAACAAAGAGATCCCCTTTTTTTATTAAATGCATTTTGAAAGATTATATTTGAATTTTCTAGTTGACTTTGTTTCATCATATTATTTTGATAGATGTCATCCTAACAACAATTTTTGGTTTAATTTTAACCTGTTTTTAGGTGTATGATGTGTGGGAAAACGTAATTAGAGCCAAGGTTTGTAAGAACTTCACCAACTTCTCCCCAAGTGCTGCAGGTTTCATATAATTATGAGTTGTATGAAAATTTCATTCCTCTACTATCAAAATTAGTCAAATATTCATTTTCAGGAAGATTCAGCTGATGGGTTTATGATGTATGTGAAAGCCTGTAAATACAATTAGTATAAAACTATATAACCTCACATGGCAGACACAGAATAGGATAATAAATCTAGGGTGGGAGAACCTGTCCTCTTCATTTCCTGTGCTGGTTGCACGGTGCTCAAGGATTCTACAGTAGTTTCTGCACTTCTTGGACAGCTGAAACTGACCCAGCAACTCACTTACTTATCTGTTGAATTTAGGTAGATAATGAACAGTACTGCAATATCTCATTGCTACTCTCCATTTATAGAGAAGTTGTGAAGCCTCAGACCAACCATCACTTCAAATCTAGTAAGAGAACATACACTGCAAAAGCACTTCATGTGAAACTGGAAGACAGTGAAACTTTTTACTCGAGAGCATTTTATTTATAGAACTATTTTTAACCACTACTACAAATTCTGTGCTTAAGGAATCACATAGAAAGTGTCAGATTCTTACTGCAAACAAGAGCAATTTTTCTCCAAAAGCAAAACCTTCCAAACCTCCTTGGAGGCTTCAGTTTGAAGGGCAAGTTCTTCAAGGGGAGACTAGAAAATTCTGATGGACTAGAGCAGTGGTTTTCAAACTTTTTTTCTTCAGGACCCAGTTGAAAAAAGTCATCTATGCCCACAACCCAGCAATTATATCTTTGAGCAACACACTTGTCTTTTGGCAGTGGCAGCAAGCGGTGCCGCAACCCAGTGCTTGAGGGTCTGCATCCCAGTAACGGGTCATAGAATCATAGAATCATAGGGTTGGAAGGGACCCCACGAGGTCATCTAGTCCAACCCCCTGCCAAAAAAAGCAGGACCACTCCCATTAGATCATCCCACTCAGGGTTTTGTCCAGCTGGGACTTGAACACCTCCAGAGATGGAGATTCCACCACCTCCCTAGGCAGCTTATTCCAATGCTTCACCACTCGCCTAGTAAGGAAGTTTTTCCTAATATCCAGCCTGGACCGCCCCAGCTGTAACTTGAAACCATTGCTTCTCGTTCTGCCCTCTGTTACTACCGAGAACAGTCGAGCTCCCTCCTCCTTGGAGCAACCCTTCAAGTAGTTGAAGGTTGCTATCAAATCCCCCCTCAGTCTTCTCTTCTGCAGGCTAAATAAGCCTAGTTCCTTCAGTCTTTCTTCATAGGGCTTGTGCTCCAGCCCTTTGATCATTTTGGTTGCCCTCCTCTGGACTCTCTCTAATT
This sequence comes from Podocnemis expansa, assembly GCA_007922195.1. Classification (NCBI taxonomy): domain Eukaryota; kingdom Metazoa; phylum Chordata; order Testudines; family Podocnemididae; genus Podocnemis; species Podocnemis expansa. The sequence continues at coordinate 5,902,395 of ML682028.1, forward strand.
TGTCCATGTCCTTTTTGTAGTGGGGAGCCCAAAACTGGACACAGTATTCCAGATGTGGCCTCACTAGTGCAGAATAGAGGGGAATGATCACATCCCTCGATCTGCTGGTAACACTTCTTCTGATGCAGCCCAGTATGCCATTGGCCTTTTTGGCAGCAAGAGCACACTGCTGACTCATATCCAGCTTCCCATCCACCATGACTCCCAGGTCCTTTTCTCCAGTGCTGCTATTTAGCTGATCACTCCCCAGCCTGTAGCAGTACATGGGGTTTTTTCGTCCCAAGTGCAGGATTTTACACTTATCCTTGTTGAACCTCATGAGATTCCTCTTGGCCCACTGCTCCAGTTTGTCTAGGTCTCCCTGAATCCTGTCCCTGCCCTCTAGGGTGTCTACCGTTCCCCCCAGTTTGGTATCATCTGCAAACTTACTAAGTGTGCAATCTATCCCATCATCCACATCATTAATGAAAACATTGAACAGAACTGGCCCCAGGACCGACCCCTGGGGCACACCACTTGTTACTGCCTGCCAACTTGACATGGAGCCATTGATTCCTACGCGCTGAAACCGTTGTTTTAGCCAGTTTTCTATCCACCTTACAGTCCATGCATCTAACCCATACTTCCTTAATTTGCCAATGAGAATGCTGTGGGAAACCGTATCAAAAGCCTTGCTAAAGTCAAGGTATATCACATCAACGGCTCTTCCCGCATCCACAAATCCAGTCATCTCATCATAGAAGGCGATGAGGTTGGTCAGGCATGATTTACCCTTGGTAAATCCATGCTGACTGTTCCTGATTACTCTACGTTCCTCCAAGTGTTTCAGGATGGATTCTTTGAGAAGCTGCTCCATGATTTTTCCAGGGATTGAGGTGAGGCTGACAGGTCTGTAATTCCCTGGATCCTCCTTTTTGCCTTTCTTGAAGATAGGTACTATATTTGCTTTTTTCCAGTCCTCTGGCACCTCCCCTGTTCTCCACGAGTTTTCAAAGATAATGGCCAACGGTACTGCTATCTCATCAGCCAGCTCCCTCAGCACCCTCGGATGCAGTTCATCTGGCCCCATGGACTTGTGCACATCTAGTTTCTTTAAGCAGTCCCTAACCTGACCTTCTGTCACCAAGGGCCTCTCTTCTTCTCCCCAGTCCCCCGTACCTAGTGTAGTGGGCTGGGAGCTGACCCTGCTTGTGAAAACAGAAGTAAAAAAAAGCATTGAGCACTTCAGCTTTTTCCTCATCCTCTGTCACGAGGATGCCTGCCCCATTCAGTAAGGGACCTACACCATCCCTGATCCTCTTCTTGTTATTGATATACTTGTAGAACCCCTTCCTGTTATCCTTCACATCCCTTGCTAGTCGCAACTCCATTTGTCCTTTGGCCTTTCTGATTTTATCCCTGCAGTCCCGAGCAATGTCTTTATATGCCTCCTTAGTCATCTGTCCTAGCTTCCACTTCCTGTAAGCGTCCTTTTTATGCTTCAGCTCAGTGCAGAGCTCTCTGTTAAGCCACAGTGGGCGCCTTCCACATTTGCTGTGCTTTCTCCTTATCGGAATTGTATCTTCCTGTGCCCTTAGCAGGGTTTATTTAAAATGCACCCAACTCTCTTGGACACCTTTCCCCTTCAGATCAGCCTCCCAAGGGATCCTGCCCATCAGTTCCCTGAGGGAGACAAAATCTGCTTTTCTGAAGTCCAGGGTCTGTGTTTTGCTTCTTTCCTTCTTTCCTTTAATCATCAACTTGAAGTCAATCATTTCATGGTCACTGCTACCCAGGCTGCCATTGACCTCTACTTCCCTGATAAATTCTTCTCTATTTGTGAGCAGCAGATCGAGAGGCGCAAGGCCCCTCGTTGGTTGCTCCAGCATTTGTACCAGGAAGTTGTCCTCAACACTCTCCAGAAACTTCCTGGATTGCCTGTGCACTGCTGTATTGGCCTTCCAGCAGATGTCAGGGTAATTGAAGTCCCCCATGAGAACCAGGGCCTGTGCTCTAGAAACTTCTGTTAGTTGTACACAGAATGCCTCATCCACTTCCTCCTTCTGATCTGGTGGTCTGTAGCAGACACCTACCACAACATCCCCCTTGTTGCTCTCCCCTCTAAACTTAACCCACAGACTTTCAACTGGCTTGTTTCCACTTTCATAATGAAGCTCTGAGCAGTCATAGAGCTCCTTTACATATAGTGCTACTCCTCCCCCTTTCCTTCCCTGCCTGTCCTTCCTGAACAGTTTATACCCATCTATTGCAGAGCTCCAGTCATGCAAACTATTCCACCACGTCTCTGTTATCCCAATCATGTCATAAGGTCCCGACCCTAAGTTTGACAACCACTGGACTAGAGTTTCAGCTCAGTCAGACTGTGGCATAGTGAGAGGAGGACAGACCCCTTTAAGCACAGCCTGTGTCTGAAAAGTCATCCAGTGAAAAAAAGCTGTCACTGGTTACCCACATTGGTAACCTCCTTTCTATTGGTATTGACATTTTAACTGTCAGTATAAATGGGATAAAAAGTGTTTCACATGCATTTCAGAAAAGCGATCAATACCAAATTCCATCATCTCTAGCACAGTTTCTGGAACTCCTTTGGAAACAGCTTTGGGTATTCTATTCTGCCAGCTAAACCATTTTCAACAATGAGAGGAAGCTGGGCTAAGACAGGGTTACCGTAGCTCTGTCTGAAAAGGAGGACATGCCCAGGAAAAAACAGTCACTTGCCAGTAAGCTGAGCTCCTGTTGCTGTTCAGAACCCCTGTTGTGCTGTTTGTATTCAGGCAGCTGCTTGGCCACCTCTGTTCCCCATTAGGAGCTGGCTCTGGCATTGCTTTCATCTGAAAAGGAGGACATGTCTGGGAAAAAATGGACATCTGGTAACCCTAGAATAAGAGGAAACACCACCCATGATTGACAGCCATTTTCAGTAATGGGTCATTTTCTTAGGGTGGATGGACTTTAGAGTTTTCAGTCTTTTACAAAGTAAGTATTTAATCAAATATGTAGCCTAGCCGTCCTTTGTACCATGAAAAAAGTGGACAACAATAAGGATCTCACTTGGACTTCTTAACCTACTGTAAAATCCACTGTGTTACATGCATTAGCAGTGATACAACATTGCAAGTACTATCATGGTCTAATAATTTCACACCTAATCTAATATTACATAAAAAGATGGCATAATATTTTCTAATAATCATTGCTCCATTTCTTATCTCTAATAATTGTAAATCTTAACTGGCATATTTTAAATTAAATTTTGTAGTTTAAACCTATTTATCAACAGCTAATTAACGAGGTCTAAATCCTTTGATGACAGAATGATTAAACAGCATTTTAACTAATCCATCTTTAATTAAAATGCTGCCAGCAAACTGTTTCTGGATGTATAAAAAGGACACATTTATAGATGCTCACTCTTTAAATATGCATTATGTAAAGCCAATAATTAGAAGAACTCATGATTTCAATTATATTTTAATTACTGTTACATATAAAACATGCTTTAATAGATGTAATGCAATACATTTTCTTTCTTTACGACTCTAATCATTCCTATTGGGGTGACAACCAAATAAAAGGAAATTTAATATATGCACTAGTACACGAATCTTGTTTTCAGATTGAGCCGATTCTGTCTACATTTCTTCTTTCCAGCAGCAAGGTACTTAATTATCTCTAAACCTATAATACAAATGAATCCTTGTAAATTCCTATTAAAAAACACAAAAGGGAATTAGATATAACTGGCCAGAAAATTAAGAAAATAGGGATAAATGTCTTATTATTAAAATGGGATTTTCTCAGAACATTCTAAACTGAAGTGACACTAGTGGTACTTAGATATGGTGCATCTGCCTGTTCAGAATTCCTCTAGCTAGAAAATAAATTTGATAATGCAGATCTTTGCACTAAGGCAATTAGCAACTGTAAAAACAAGAAGAAACAACAAAATCCTGCACTTAAATAAACAGTGGTTTTGATTCTGTGGTTTTGGCTGAAGGTTTGGGGCAATGCATTTCTAAGGCATTAAGAAAGCATCCCTCACCACTCCCATGATTCAAAACTGACACACACAGAATGGATTTTCTTTTCTCTTTTTAAATCTTCAGAAGCCAGAAGGCCTCTGTTTTCAGGCTATAGGCGTGAATGACTTGATTATCAGCAGGGGGGGACTGAAAGTGGGACCTTTAAATTGAAAAGCACAAGCCCCTTCTGCCTGAGCTAGAAGATTCAGCTTTGTTAGCTCGAAGTCTGTAACAAATCCACAACTCTGGTCTAGCCACCAAGGACTGGAGCAGAGAGTGCACCACACTGTGTAACTGAGCTTACACAGGCTCATCTTGCAATATCTGCTGTGGTCCAAGAGAGTTTCCAAGAACAGCTAGCACACTGAATAACTTCAGGGACTTTGGGGGTTCACATATGATGGATGCTAGTCTAGTCATAGGGGACTCAACTGTCTCATGCAGATAGGGGCCCCAAAAGCTTGCACACAAAGGCGTATTAAAATCTGGTTGAAAGACCTTTTCTCTTTATTATGGAGAAGGGCAGCTAGCTAGCTTTCTTCTTTTGCACAATGCTTAAGGAGAAGTCTTAAGAGTGAACATGTGGGTGGACACGAGGAATCCACATAGGACAATGTTCATTCTTGCTGGGGTAACAATCATTCATATTCTAGGTTTCCAGTACCTGGTCTTTCTGAAAGAAATTATACTATATAAATATAAAGAAGATAGTGTTGCTCTTTCAACCCTTTGTCAGAAAGTACAAGGAACTGTAGCGATAGACTTACTGGCAGAATATCTGACTAAATGTGATCATTTCCAGAGAGGACCTTTTCCCCAATAGAAAGTAAGACAAAGGCTGAAAGCCCTTTAGACTATTTTAGAACAATACCCATTTTTACATCAGAGCGGATTTAATAATTTATGATTATTTAAATAACTATACATAAATTTAACAACAACTCTTCACCCATTTTGGTAGCTTTCGATTATTTGGAATTACACAGAATGATTCGATAGGTTGCTAGGGATTTTTAGTGAATAATGCATTACATTTAAAATCTTTCCATCAAATGAGAAACATTAAGGACTACCATATCTACTTTGTAATTGCTTTTGCTGTATTGAATACTCAGGTCCTGGTATTAACAGATTCTATCTAGTGTTTTTCCAGCAGAACACTTTGTTTAACTTCAAATCCATCTTATAGCCTCTGATCATGAAAACCTGAAGCTCAGAAAACAGCATTTTACATGGAATTGTCTAAATAGTAATTAAAATATGTTTATTCAAGTTGCAGAAAATGGAATACTCCTTAAGCATATGGAGTTATATAGAAGATGCTCTTATCCAATCTGAACATTCTCCTCAGGATTCTCTCTCAGACTAGTCTATTAAAAACCTCTCTAAGCCTTTTCCAAAATTCTGGTGCTTCCATCACACACTACACCCTGGGAACCTTTGCCACTTAATATTATCCCTTCCCACCAATCCAGCAGCTAGAGTTGTGCTATGCACTGGGACTTCCTCCAAGGACAACCGTCACAATTAGCACTTACTTACCTTATAGAGAAAGGCTGCCATTTCTATTTCCCTCTGAGTCACTTCAGTCCCTCTTGGTCACATCATCTCTAGACACTCTCTCTTAGGGAACTGCATTTACCCACATCAGTAATGCCCAGATGGTCATGCACATGAATGCACCTCCACCTGTTCTCAAGAATATGTATATGCAGGTACATTTAAACTGAGAATCCAGAGTAGAATTGACTGTGGTTGCACAAAATGTCTTATTTTGAAGATATCCCAAGATTCTTTACAAAGCGTTTAGTCACAGAGTAGTAGTACTATGACAGTGTAATAAACAGGAGAAACTTGTTGAGTTCAGCAACAGCCCATGCATAGCTATGTATTTCATGCCCAAGTTTCACGAAACAGGTTAACAAGGGCAACTTGTTTTATCAAAGCTTCTAAAAGTACTGCCAGCTGAGCCCCAGTTTATAGCTGGATGATTGAAGGGACCACACTTTTATATCTCCTGTGAAAGATGACATTTCTTAAAAGAAACCCAGGTTTCTACTATACACAACAATATTAATACAATACTCAAAAAGCCCACACAGTATTAATGTGACTTGATTCATCAGCCTCATCTGTCAATGACTGTATTATCTCCGCACTATTATATATGGGTACTGCATACTTCTTTTATTGCAAACTGATTCAATATTTTATCCCGAGAATTAGCTGTACAGCTATGCCGAGAAACATTTGTTGGTCAGTCTACAGAGTCTCACTAGTTTTTCTTTCTTCTCCCTGAAAAAGTATAGCAATACTAGTTAAAATGATTTTCCAAAGCTATCTAGGAAATACAAAACTCCACTTTTTCCTCACTAATCATTTTTCTAAAGCCCTTTACTAAACGTACATTGTCATATAAAACTCTTAGATTCCTTAAAAGGAAGGAATGTGCTGAAAGAATATATTTTCCTAAAATATGCCTGGGATGGAAGCTGTTTTTATTCAACACCCACTGCAGAGAAGTGGGCAGCTCAAAAGCTTCCAGGAGAAGCTGTGAATCTGAGTCACTTTAATTTTACCAGTGCTTGCATACTAATGAGAAACAAGGGGCCACTCTCCATCTGATCTAGATCTATGCCTATTTATATCAGCAGAGAATTTGGCCCTATATCCATAATTAAGTCTAACCAATACACCTTTATCAAGCAATTAAAACAATTAGGTAAATGGAAAAGAAGAAAAGAGTCCTGTGGCACTTAAAGACTAAACAGATTTATGTATCACATTTATCTGCTAGTCTAAGTACCACAGGACTCCTTTCTTCTTTTGCTGAACTAGACTAACGTGGCTGACCCTCTGGAACTTGGTAGGGATATGGAAAAGCTTCCAGAAAGATATTAAAAAGACTGGGACTTTTCAGCTTGGAAAAGAGACAACTTAGGGAGGAGTTGATAGAAGTCTATAAAGTCATGACTGACGTGGAAAAAGTAAAAAAAAAAAGTGTTATTTATTCTTCCTCCTAACACAATAACTAGGGCCAACAAGTGAAATTAACAGGCAACAGGTTTAAAACCAAACAAAAGGAAGTATTTCTTCACACAATGCACAGTCAACCTGGGGCACTCCTTCCCAGAGGATGTTACAAAGGTTAAGGCTGTAAAGGGGGTTTAAAAAAAAATTGGATAAGTCCATGGAGGATAGGTCCATCAATGGCTTTTAGCCAGGACAGGCAGGGATTGCTATTTTCCAAGTGCTGGGAATGGCCAACAGGATAGAACATTTGATGATTACTTGCTGTGAGTCACAGCAGTTACCTTGATGGCTGCCCCTCCCGGGCCATCACTAAATTACAGAGAATGCGTGAAGTGAACAGATGACCCCTTCACCTTAACTAGATGGCCCCCATGAACTTAACTGGATGGCCGTTACCACCCTGGGAGCCCATCGTTTTGCAGGGCTTGGTGTACGTGGGCTCTGCCTAACTGCAAGTTCCTGCAGGGCATGACTCATACCCCCATTGGTCCCCAAATTCCCTGTAATCAGGGAAAGACAGGAAACAGTTTTTAATAGCTGAGGTTTTAGGGTGCTCAGGCAGGACGGTTTTCAACATCTCACCTGGCTTGATCAACCAGAAGCTACTTCCTCCGCTCACGAGCTCCCCCCCAGAGCGTATCCACAAGTTACCCCCACGAGTACAACTGCCGGCCGATTACGAGTCTCCTTCTCCCGCCTGTAATGTTGCTGCCCCTCCTGCTATTAGGAGTGGTAAGAGTCTGCCCTGCAGCCTTTAAAGTTAGTATTTTTTACTGCTGCTTTGAAGCTGTTTTCCCCAGCTTTACAGGCTTGTGTGTGTCTTCTGCCTTCTCCTTTCTGTTTCTTGGTTTGCCTCTTCAGTTTGTGTTAGGAGCTCCCGCGTTTGTAATTGCCCGTTGCTACTCTGTATCGCTCAGTGTATCCCCTTATCCTGAATCATTTGTGTTTGTGTTCAACACTGTACTGGGTTAATCGGTAGCCTTAGAAGTCTTAAGTAGCTGTTAAGATTGTTTCCTTTAGTTTTTAGCTTTTAGAATTGTTCTGTTGAGTTGCTCTTGCCCTCCCCTCTGTAACTTCCCCAACTTAAATAAACCTTTTCTATTTAAACTTTACTTGTCTCCTCTTTATTTCTCTCAACCCCCCCCCCCCAGCTCTAGCCCCCTGAAAACCTTTTCTTTCCCACCGCTTACCCACCTCTCCACTGCTTTTTGCGGCCGCCCGGCTCCCACCGCTTCCCGCAGCCACCCGCCAATCCTCCCAGCTCGCCGCCGCTTTTCTCTGATCCCCGGTGGCTCCTGGCAGCTGCCCCATTACTGCCGCCGCTTTTCTGCGGCTCTCGCCGGCTCCCTGTGGCTGCCGCCGCCTTTCTGTGGCTGCCCCGCCAGCTCCCCGTTACTCCCGCAGCTACCCTGCCGGCTCCCCCACCAGTCCTGCCGCTTTCCACGTCTGCCCGGTCAGCTGCCCCAACTCCCGCCAGCTCCCAGCAGCTGCCGCCGTTTTTCGCGGCTCCAGTTCCCCTTTCCCCGCAGCCCTTCTATTTCTTTCTCCTTCTCCTTTCTTGTTGCCGCTGTAGCTGCTGGCTCCCTGCCTCTACGCCCCCCTTCCCTGCCATTCAGCCCTCCTCTGCCTCCCTGCCCTAACCCCCAACGTGTGTCCCAACCCCTCCCGTACTTCCATCTCCCTACCCACGCGTGTCTCCGGCCCACTGTTCTTACTCACCCCCCCCACTTGCTCTCCCTCTCCCCAAAGTCCCTCCCTGTCGTTGCCACCAACTCCCTGGTACTGCCTTTTAACCCCCGAGCTTCTGCTGCACTTCCCTTGAGCCCCCCCTCACGTGGCTTCCAGTCCCGCTGTCCCTAACTCCCTCCCACTTGCCTTTCTTCTTCTTCAGGTCCCTGCTTCCCCGCTACTCTCTTTCTCTGCCGCCACTGCCTGTCAAGTTTGTGCTACACCCCCCCCATAGGGTATTAACGCACCCTTTAGGTTATAGTGAGTAGTGTTATAGCTGTAAGACAGATTAATTGAAGCCCCATTGTTCCCCAACCTGCCCCCACACCCCAAAGTTAGGTACCCCCCAACACTCTACAGAAACCATGACAAACACAACATACACCAACCACCGCTCACCTTGCCTCACACATTTTAATAAAGTGTACCCCAAATCTACCCCATACCCAACGGGTGCAGTGGTTGCCCCCCAAGATCCTCAAATCTCTGAAGCTGCTGGCAGAGTCAATTACCTATTCTGTGAATTCCCTCTGAAGCACCTGGCATCTGCCACTGTTTGAAGACAGGATACTGAGGCTAGATGGACCACTGGTCTGACCCAGGATGGACACTCTTATGAACCACACCCAAAATGAATGGCTTCAACGATCCACTGCTGGCGCTATGAATTATCTTGTAAATCCTACAAGATTTTTACAATGTTTAGAAAAAGATTTAGAGTAAAATATATAAATGACAACATTAGTACCATATGGTTTAAGGTTTCTAGACTAATTTCTTGACTCCCCAGAAACCTCCTGTCCCTTCAAATTAGAATCTAAATTTGACTCATTTTAAGGTGAAAACAGAGCAAAGGAAGTTTTAATTCAGTAGGTCACAGGAAGCAGAACCTTCCAGTTTGCTGACCCACACTTCCTATTTATATGCTTTTCTCATTTCATTTATGTGTAAATTGTATACAAAAAAAGGTTTTGTAACACCTTACTAAGATTCTCCTTTTGGGAGCCAAAAGACAATTTATAGCTTCTGAAACCCAAAAGATTGTGTGATGATATGGATTCAGTAGAAACAATTTACTGTTTTTGGACCTTTTGCTTCCCTCCATAACTGGATAGTCTCAAGAAAGGGCTGTGAGTCATAGGACTCAATTCCTTTAGGTCATACTGTAGAGTAAGCAGCAGACCTGGTTAAGTCGGCAAGTAAGGTATTGTGGCCTGCAGCTCTGACAAATCTTATATGGATAATAATTCAGGCCTCAGAAACTCCACTAGGGCCTGACAATTTCACTAATGAACTCTTAAAAGGCAAATAAAAAAGCCTTCACTTGTGGGTTCATACTATGTTTCTGTAAGCTCAAGGATTTAATTAAAAAAATTGTCGTCCTTACGGTTTTAAAGATGACATCAACTAACAACAGGAGAAGAATTCTACCCCCTCCACAAACTGCTGGATTATATGGTTGGAATTTTGAAGACTGTTCCAATCATCCCCACCTCATGATCACAAGCCACATCACTTGAAGCAGTTAGAATAAATCTGACTGATGATCAACCCTATAGTTGACTGATCAACCCTATAGCTGACTGATGATCAACCCTATAGAATAAATCTGACTGATGATCAACCCTCTAGTTGGTATGGGTGGATCCAGGCAGAGAACTAAAAAAAAATAAGGCGTGTGTGTTACTTACTAGTAACTATTGTTCTAATGGCTTAAATGCGTCTGGTGCTGAACCCCTTGTCTGCACTCCCCAGGAACTCCTGGGATTGCTTTTGTTCACTAGGATGTGAGCAGGGCATAAATGAAGCCCCAATTTGATTTGCAGGGGAGGTACCATGCACAAGAAAACTGCATCAAGATGGGCAGGAGTCTCCAAAAAGGGCACGTCATTGGAGAAAAAAAGATGACTCCTTTTCTTTTTATTCTTGGACCACTATTGTAGAGTAGAGAGCTTCCTTTTTTCCTTTCCCAAAACAGGGGCATGACCAGATCCGGAAGCCTGATTCACTATGTTAATTTCTGCTGACTTTTGGGGGCACTGACAAAAGCTCCAGTGCAGACACAGATAGTGGTGCCTGAACAGTCCGTTTCGCTAAATGTGTGTGTGTTGTAGACGAGGCTTGGTAAGCATCTGCATCAGTGAGGTTCTCTCGGGTCCAACATCAAAGATGATACTAAAGCTAGGGCAGCAAGTTACATCTCAAACCCCATCACTGGGAATGCACAGAGGCCCTCAGAGAAGCAGCAGCTATCACCAAAAGGCTGAAATGATAGTTATCTTCTCATATTTCAATTGTTTTTCTGTAGTTCAAACAGTAAAAGACACAGGGTCAATTTGTTGCAACGAATCGAAAAGCTAGAGCAAAATCTGGTGTATAATTCTTTGTGGCAATACAGGCAAATGCATTGGTGTCACAATGAAGAAATCTTTGGAAGCTGATTATAGCAGTACAATTCCAAAGTCTACACTGGCATAGAACAGCACAGTATTTTTCTAGGTCATAATGAAAACTATACTATTTATACACCAGAATGAGACCCATGGGCATAGGATTAATTAAAAACAAAACAGACATTCTTTTATTAAGTTTTAAGTAGTACACTGATGGTATTCAAAAACAGATAAAACTTAATGCATGCATTTAAATGTTTGGAATATAAATTAAGAACATTCAACTTTACTTCACTAGATTTTAAAATGTGACCAGGTTCACACATTCAAGTGTTCAGAAGGAGGAACAGAATTGTTATTTTAAAATTAATTTAACCTGTTCAACATAAGTAAATGGTATTTTTGTTGGTTAATCTAATTTTCTGTGTACATAACTATTCGACTATTTGTTCCTAAGAAATTAAGGAAACACAGGTTAAGAGAATATTGACAGTTTGCTCATATACACCCTTACTTGTCAGAGTTTTTTTTTTTTTTTTTTTTTTTTTTTAAGTTCTTGCCATTTGTTGGAGCACCAAGTGGCTCAAATAAATATGCTTTAAAAATATTTTTGGAGCACAAGTAATAATGAAGAAAGCTTTGAAGCATGTTGTGCCTTCTTGTTTGGCAAGTCTTCTCAGATACGCAGTAGTTGACATGAAAGGTCAATATTTACCAATAGATACGACACTATGCCGTCTCATACACCGTATTTCCTAATTTGTGTATCTGCTCGAATTCAGGGAACAAAAAGAATGTACATTCATCTTAGTCAATATATGAAAACAAAATTAAAAATCCTAGAGTGAATAAGTTCGTAGTGGAATGATTTAGTGGTGTTTGTACAGGTTCTAGTTCATCTTCTAAGGATGCTTTGCCTAACTGATGTACTTGCTGATAACCTCAGCAGAGGCATTGAAGATTAAATAAGTCATAGCTGTTAAGACCAGAAAGAAATGATCAAGTCTGACTTCCCATGTATCACAGGCTATTAAATTTCCACCCAGTACATCTGTGATGAGGCAATAACCTGCATTATCTAAGCATCCTATCCCAGAAAGGCACCTAGTCTTGATTTGAAGGCTGCTCCTTGGCAGTTTGCTCCAAAGGTTTGTCACTCCCTCTGTTAAAACATTATATATATTTGCCTTGTCTCCTATTTGAATTCCTCTAGTTTCAGCTTCCAGCCATTGTTCTTGTTATGCCTTTAGTGGCTCATATTTTCTTCCTATGAAGCTGCTTACAGTGATTCGTTTATACAAAGATTGAGTTGTTCTTATGTCTCTCACTTTAAGTCTTTTAAATCATTTTTGTTACTCTTTTCTGCATCCTCTTCAATTTTTTAACACCCTTCTTAAAATATGGACACCAGAACTGGATGCAGTATTCTAACACCAAGCTCACCAATCCCATATACAGAGGAAAAAATTCTTTGTATGGCTACTCTCTACTTCCCCATTTATATATTTAAGAATCCTATTAGCCTTTGTGCCACAGTGTTGCATGGGGAGCTTATGTTCAGTTATTTGTCCACTATGATCTCTAGGTCTTTTCCGGAGTCACCGTTTTCAGGCTACAGTCTCCCATTTTGTAGGTACTGTCTGCATTCTTTGATCCAAGATGTACCAGCTTGCATTTGGCTGTATTAAAAACACATTTTTCTATATAGGTCAGTACAGGTGATTTAGATTGCTTGGAGTGACTACTCAGTATCAGTGATGTGAATTTACCCACAAAAGATGTAGATAGTTTTTCACTTAGTACATAGATTGAAATGGAATGGTGAAAAAATGAAGTTTGTCAGGATCATAAATTAATTTAGTCTAATATAACACTAACTCATCAACAGAAAAAACAAACAAGTCATCTATAAATCTTCAATTAATGTCATTTGATACACAAAAAATCACAGCTGACTAAAATCCAATTGTATTTCTCAACTTTTCAACTAGATTTTAAGGGCTTAATAAAGGGGGCAGAGGAGACGATGGAGAGAGATCACTTGTTTAACTACAGGCATCAATTGGCTGGTAATTCCACTGAACAAATGGCTGAGTTTAGCTACTTTTATTTGTCCCCAAGTATCTGGCAGAAACCAGTTACATCAATAAAAAATGTCAATTTTGATCTGCCTCGTGAGGTGCAAAAGCTTCAGATGGATTTTCAGTCAGCAGACATGGTGACTAGAACAGCTATTATTAATAGCCATTAGAGACACAGTGGCAGGTCTGCAAGGCAACTCTCTAGATTTAGACTGGATTAAGTGGATAGTGTAAGCAGAGACCTTTCAAGCACTGTAAATAACTCAAATTCCACACTGCAGTTGAACTCTATCTGCTGTCAGAACCTCTTAGGTCATAGCACGAGATGGTTTATAGTAAAGTAACAAATATTCTGCTAAACTGTTAAGCGGGTAGAGCTCATCATAATAAATTGGACAGAATTACTCAATACAACATGAACTTGAGCAGAGGTCTGCAGCAAAATCTTTTCAGAAGAAAGGCATGACCAGACAGGGAGATAATCAGAAAATCATTACCGGAGACAGAGGAAAATGCAGAAGTATTGCATGGAACAGAACCAACTTTTATAGTGGTTCTTGTTTCACCTCTCCCCTCAGTTTCTTCTGGCTTTACACGATATCAAGTGTGAAAGGCACTCTGTGGAGATGGAGTAAGGAAGACAGGCCTCGAGATGATTTTTAATACCTGTCCAACAAACATCTCAGAGCATTAAAGGATAGAGATTGGGAACTGTGGCAACAGATTTCCTATAAACCAGCATCAAGCATATTGTCCTTTGCTTTCCTTCACAGACTAAAGTAGATAATACTACACAAAATGTTAAAGCTACAGAATCTGTGGTGCTTCAGAACGCTAACATTAGGTAGTCACCAGAGGGAAATTTTGTTTTGTATGGGACAATTTATTTCTGAAATAGCTGCCTATCATTTGTCTCTAAACACATTTACAACAATTTAAACACGCATGAAAATTAAAAGCAATAAAATACAACTGAAAAGAACTGCAAACCAAAAAAGCAGCTCAGCCCAACCAATTACTGGGTAAAAGCCTGAGTGAATCTGTAAGTTTTGCATCTTGTCCTTAAGACAAACAAACTTGGGTTCTCATGTTCAGGTATCCCTTGGAGATTTACAAAGCTACTAGTTAATATCCTGGTGTTGTAGTAATTATGGGGCTGATCCTGCTCCTATAGAAGTTGAGAGTTTTATATTTGTCCTAGAATTATCAAAGCTTATTTCTAGATAAGCACATTTTCCTCTCACTTTTACAATTCATAGATGGCTAGAGAAACATTCTTTTTAAAGATGTATGCTCTCTTTCAATATGCAATTTGCTTCGCTGGGAACTACCTATACGTTACTTCAGTGTGAAATAACAGAAGATTTTTATGTAGGAAGAGCAACTCCATGATGATTATTTTAACATAGTAAGCTTGAGTTGGATTTTAGAGGAAATAAAAGTTCATCTTTTGGATAGCTGTGTGTTGGATCTGAAGGGGAATTTATTTTGGGAGTGAGGAGGCTGTGACTGTATGAGGATATTAGAGCCAAGTATCTATTTCTATTGCAGTTGCACTAGACTAGAGGCACCAACTGAGATTGAGGACTCACTGTCCTAGGACGTACAAATAGATAGTAAAAGTCTCTGTGCCAAAGAGAGGTGCTTAAGTAGACAAAAACGAACAGCAAGAGGGCAAACAAGCAAAAAGAGGTAAAACATCCTGCCTAAGGTCACTTGTGGCAAAGCCAGAAATAGAATTCAGCTTTCCTGATTTCTAGCTCTACTTGGACTATGTGTGCTCTTACTCGAGGTTGGTCTGGTTGATAGTCTTTTAACTGGTAACTTTCCTGACTTTTAGTAATTGTGTTGATATGGTGCAAGCTTATACAGCTTTAACTCAGGAAGTAACAATAGTTGGGTGGCTATGGAAAACAAGTTCCAAGGGGGTAGCCATGTTAATCTAGTTCAGCAAAATAAACAAGGAGTCCTGAGGCACTTTTAAAATGCCACAGGATTCCTTGTTTGTTTTGCTGTACTAGACTAACACGGCTACTCCCCTGGAACTTGTTAACATGCAAGGCAATGCACACAGCCATTTGAAATGGAAATTCATCAACTTCATGAAACAACTTGCACAGATTGACAGACAGACATCACCTTCCTTTCAAAATGCAAACAACTCAACATTATACCTAACAGACTGAAGGTAAAAAATCCTTTAGAATCAACATATTACATAGACTACAGGGAGAGATATGACACACACACTCTCAGAAACTAAGAAACCACCTGATCAGCGTCCTGTACAGCAAACAGAAGAAAATTAAACAAAACCAACCCACAAACACATTCTTCCACATGGCTGGACTTCTATTCCCATGAAGCAACTATGAAATTAGAAAGGGGAAAGCCTTTTAAGATTATCCAGTCTGTCAGTCACCTCTGACAGTGTCAGATTGCCTACATTAGGTAATAAGACAAACGCAATAAGACAACCAAACACCACAGAAAAATGAACGACTAAGATATCCTAGCAAGAGACCTCATAAAGCTTCTTCAACCCTACCAGATTAGTGACCCCTGCACCCTGACCCCATTTGAAGAAATATTCTCCCATCAAAGTGGTGACTTCCATGTAGGTCAGACCCAGGGTGTTTTGTACACCCTGAAACCTCTTCTTATATATGCCTCAGAGGTCAATGTAAACTTAAAGCATCAAAGCTTGTTTAAACAGTTCAAAACCTCCAGTATCCACTTTGTCCATCTGGCTGAACACCACTATGGTTTTGAGAGTAACCAAGGTATGAGACAGTGAAGGTGATCCACAATGTCAACTTGGTTCAAACAACAAACCTCAAAGGCAGAGAGATGGGCATTTATATCCTGTCCCTCCACCCCCCCCCCCACAGTAAACTAGGTAACTAGAGTAACCATTTGGTATCTAGTTATCATGCAAAAGTAGCAAAACCTGAGGCCTTCCCCTGCTTATCCCTCATTGGGACCTCTTGCCCCTCTGCTTTTCAATCTTCTGTTCATGCTTTCTTGCCCTCATACTCATGCTTTCACTGTTTCTCACCATATTCTAGACCAGTGCTTATCAAACTTAGGGTTGGGAAAGACCCTATACTGGGTCATAGACTTCCAGGCGCTGGGTTGTGGTGCCCCCTGCTGCCACCACCAAAGAACAGAATGCATTGCTCCAAGATGGAACTGTTGGGTTGCAGGCATAAATTGTTTTTTTCAACTGGGCCCCAAGGAAAAAAGTTTGAAAACCATGGTGCTAGACACTCTGGCTCCACCTGCATCTTTTCTGTCGTCAGCACCATCATCAATTGCTTCAAGTCCACTGTGGGGAACCCTGTTGTGGAGACCCACTGCTGGATGGGGAACTGGGTGTGGTGGACACTGCTGCTACTCCCAAACTCTCTCGAAGCCCTGGGTTGAGCCTGGGACCCAATTCCTGGACTAGTCATTCTTTTCCAGCTGTTCCTTGTTGAGCTTCCCAATACCTAACCATCTCTCCTTGAACAGGTCTAAAATGACCTTCTCAGGAAGACCGATACACACGCTTTCCTCAATTTTTTTTTGATTCCTTTGTTTTACACCCGTGCGTCATTTATTGCAAGATACCTCTAGTGCTGTAAGCAACCAACCATCTACTGAGAGCATTCATTAAACATCCTTTGCTACTAGATTGTCATGACTCAACAGGTCCAGCGCTCTTGATAGGCTCTGGAACCGTCCTTGGAAGGAATCCCTTCCATGTGTTTATCGCCTCAGGGTCACTCTTCCATTGGGGTATGCTCCTTTGCTATATCACATCCAGGCATGGAACTCTGGAATCTTCAGCACCTCTGTTCACTTTGAGAGCTCCCCTCGAGTTCACCTTAACTGGACAGCTAGAGAAGACTTATATGAATGCATCCCAGCGGCATAGCCAAAACTGATTTTCTGGCAGGGACTCTAAGTAACATGGGAGGGCCTGGGCTATTTCCTGTTTCCAGTCACACAACCAGAAGCAAGAAGTTCAGGCAAACGGCATACTAGGCCAAACACTGATGACACCCAGTCACCAAGTAGAATAAGTTAGGCTGAAGACTGCTGCTGGCACTCAACGCATATCACATCACCTGCCTGAACTTCCTGATTCAGGAAAGTGATGTGATAGAAGGCTGCTTTTAAACTGACAGTCAACTGGGTGGATCTGCTCACAAAACAGGTGGCCCAAGTCTGCCCATAGAATCATAGGGTTAGAAGTGACCTCATGAGGTCATCTACTCCAACCCCCTGCTAATAGCAGGACTACTCCAACTAAATCATCCTAGGCAGGGTTTTGTCTAACCAGGCCTCAAATGTTTCCAAAGATGGAGATTCCACCACCTCCCTAGGTAACTCATTCCAACGCTTCACCACCCTCCTAGTGGGAAAGTTTTTTCTAATATCCAACTTTGACCGCCCCAGCTGCAACTAAAAACATTGCTCCTTGTTCTGTCACTACTGAGAAAAGCCTAGCTCCCTCCTCTCTGGAGTACCCCTTAAAATAGTTGAAGCTTGCTATCAAATCCTCCCTCAGTCTTCTCTTCTACAAGACTAAAAAAGGCCTAGTTCCTTCAGTCTCTACTAAGTCATGTGCCCCAACCCCCTAATCATTTTCGTTGCCCTCTGCTGGACTTCCTAATTTGTCAATACCCTTTCTGTAGAACGGAGCCAACACACAGCATTCCAAATGTGCCCTCTCCAGTGCTGAACAGAGGAGAATAATCACATCTCTTGATCTACTGGCAACACTCCTACGGATTCAGCCCAATATGCCACTGGGCTTTTTGGCAACAGGAGCACGCTGTTGACTCATACCCAGCTTCCCATCCACCATAACACCCTGCCCCTTCCCTTTTTTTTTTTTTTTTTTTTATTATTTATTAAAACAGTGCTGCTGCTTAGCCTATTGGTCCCCAGCCTGCAGCCGCACATGGGATTTTTCCATCCTAAGTGCAGGACTTTGCACTTGTCCTTGTTGAACCTCATTCCCCCCAGCTTGGTGTCACCTGCAAATTTACTGAGCATGTGACCTACCCCATCATCCAGATCATTAATGAAGATGTTGAACAGAATCAGCTACACGACTGACCCCTGGGGCACTCTACCAGTCTCTGGATGCCAACTAGACATTGAACCATTGATCTCTACCCGCTGAGCCCGATAATCTAGACAGCTTTCTATCCCCCTTACAGTCATTTCATCCAAACCATACTTCCTTAACTTGCTGACAAGAATGCTGTGGCAAGCCATATCAAAAAGCTTTGCTAAAGTCAAGGTACATCACATCAATGGCTATTCCTGCATCCACATATCCCGTCATCTCATCATGAAAAGCAATCAGGTTGGTCAGGCACAATTTGCCCTTGGTGAATCCATGCTGACTGTTCCTGATCACTCTATTTTCCTCCAAATGTTTCAGAATGGATTCTTCAAGGACCTACTTTGTGATTTTTCCCAGGGTTGAGGTGAGGCTGATTAGTCTGGAGTTTCCCAGGTACTCCTTTTACCTTTTTTGAAGATAGGTATTATATTTGCCTTTTGCCAATCATTTGGGACCTCCCCCGTTTGCCACAAGTTTTCAAAGATAAAGGCTAGTGGTTCTGCATTCTTGTTGGCCAACTCCCTCAACACCCACGGATGCAGTTCATCTGGCCTCACAGACTTGTGCCCATCCAGCTTCTTTAAGTAGTCCCTAACCTGACCTCCCATCACCAAAGGCCACTCTCCTTCTCTTTGTTGTGTTACCTAGTATATGAGACTGGGAGCTGACCTTGTCTGTGAAGACTGAAATAAAAGTACTTCAGCCTTTTCCACATCATCCACCATAAGGATACCTGCCCCATTCTGTAAGGGATGTACACCATCCCTGATCCTCTTCTTGTTACTGACATAACATAGGTATGGCTTCTGATGCACCCACGGCTTCCTAACTCTGAAGTGACTCTCAGTCAGCATTGTAAAAACAGAAGGATTTATTAGCCATCTTGAACACAGTACTGAAGGTTAACAGAGTTACAGCAACGTCCCTCCTGGGTCCAACCTGAGCCCAGAGTCCTCTGACCCCCTTTTAGTTCCAGTCCAGACAAGCTGGACCTGCTTCCAGTGGCCCACACTTAGCAATCCCAAGGCCCTCCTCAGTCTTTTGTTCTTCTCTGTGGATAAAAACAGCCAAATGGCCATCTTCCTTAGTCCTTTTATTCTCCAGCTGGTTGCAACTAGCTCACTTCCAGCAGAGAGTGAGATCTTTTTGTCCACTACTAGGTACCAAATGGCCAAGCCATTGTCTGGGCTCAGGTCCCAGCTAACTAGGTAAGTGTTTCTCACCCTTTAGTGGACTGGGGAACCCCCAGAAGATACTTTATGTGGAATACTTGATGAAATCTCTCTCAAAGAAGGTGGTATATACTAGCTGTAATGTTCATAATACCTGCATCCAACACACTCCTGCAAAAATGATTCAGGAAACCAAATTAAACAATTGTATTAATGTAACATGCATTCATTTCTAAAAAATACTTTATAATTATGCACACAACTTAAAATTGAAAATGATATCACTCAAATTTTAATGGGATTTTTGGGCCTGCATTCAAACAAAGTTCATCTATTCTTGTAGTAAGGTTCATTAAAGGAAATCCTACCATGGAAATTATGTAAAAGTTATTGCAATGCTGGTGATAAAAGCAGCAGGAAATTTAACATGCGCCAACTGCAGCAAAGAAGGTGGTGATGGTGGATGCTGACATGCTTGATAACTTTGCTGCGGCTGCAGCCTTTTAAATCTCCCAGGTATGCATTGGCCTGTCCCTCCCTACTCAGCCCCAGCTCCCAATGGAATGGGGTCAGGGCTGGTCTCAAAACACCTTCACTAAGTCTGCAGAACAGCGGCTGAGAAACCATGAACTATGTAGTGATAACCAAATGTAATGGGGGACAACAATTGCAGATAATTGAGGCATCAGAGAAACAAATGGAATTTTTAATGAATATCATTGCTTTAAAAAGATTCTATTTGCATAACAAGAAATTTTGAATAAGGGATATTTCAGATATACTGGACTTTTTTCAGACCTTAAAATGCGATTGTATCCCAGGGCCCTCATTTTTACAAAAAATTCAGAAGAGGGACAGGGTCAGCAAAATTACATAACTGGTTTACTGAAAAATATTTTTCTGGTAAAAGGTGTGAAAAAAAATCAGAAAATTATGACATCTAATGAACACCTTTAGAACTCCCTCCTGCCAGCTGCAGGCAGAAAGCAGCAGGGTTTGAGGACAGAACTATGTTTGAGCTACTACTGGGGCAGATGGCAAACATGGGCTTTGACTGCACAAACTGCCTTCCTTCTCTTCTTCCCACTACCCTATTCCCTCTCAGAGTCAATAATTCAGTTTAAGAGAAGGTAAGATGCTGGTAAGACACAGCAGTAAATCAAGGGTCTTCTTCCAGCATCAGTCTTATGACAGAAGAAACAATTACTTAGAGGTTGGGAAACTGATGTAGCCACTATCACACTGCACCATCTAGAAAAGTCAAACAATCTGTCTACCATCAAGATGATAAAGAAGGTAGCCAATAAACAGATGACATGCTGTTTGCTGAATTCCAAGAGGTGGGTAGGGCCACGCAAGAAACCTCAAGAGTAAAGATACAAGTAAAACTGCCCACAATCACAACACATCTTGCTTTAATGAAGACAGATCTTGTGGTTCATATGGGTGTTCTGAGGGACACGCAAGAACGGAGCCAGATCTGTGCTGTCTATCTGCCAAGAAAAGTGCAGTTGATCCAACATATAGTCCTGTGCCAGCTGTTGCCAGTTCCTTAGAAAGGTCATTTCTGTTGTACTACTTGAGAGGCTTAGTTACTACAGAAAAGGGCATCTTGACTTTTACCAGGGTTTTTGATGCAGTTTTGAGATGGAATGGTAAAATAAACTGTCCTCTGTGATGAATGTCTGATTTTTCCCAGCCAGGGATAAGCTACTTATGCTAAGACTGAGAGGTCTATATGGACAGGGATGGAATATTCCCCTTCTGCTACTGTAATGCTGGAAAGATGATTACAGAAAATAATCAGGAGTAAGTTCCTTTTCTTTTTTATAAAGTATCATTTGTATAAACAAACTGACCTGTGATTAATTGCTTTCATAAAAATATTGTGCCTTTGGGAGGCTAAGGCCTATGGAGGCTGGAAAATAATCAATTTCAAAAGGGATAGCCGTGTTAGTCTATTCCAGTAAAGAAAAAAAAACAAGGAGTTGTGTGGCACTTTAAGACTAACAGATTTATTTTTTGCATGAGCTTTCGTGGGAGAAGATCCCACTTCCTCAGACGCTTTGAAGCATCTGAGGAAGTGGGATCTTCTCCCACAAAAGTGCATGCAAAAAATAAATCCGTTAGTCTTAAAGTGCCACACAACTCCTTGTTGTTTTTTTTACTGGAAAATAGTCTACAATTATTACCCATGGTTCAGTAGTATATTTTCTCTACAAAGCTTATTGTAAAAGTTGTTGAGAGGGCAAAGCTCGTACCCATGCACCCATGTCGCGAGAGACATTGGCAGGAAAGGGCAGGAGCAGACAGCTGAAGAAGTGAGCCAGCACGAGGAAAGGGAAGAAGAGGTTGAAGGATGAAAGCACCTTGTAATGAAGGACAGAAAAGACAGTAACAACCCCTAAAAAGGGTGAAGGCGCTCCCCTTCCTCATCTCAAAACTTCAGTAAAAAAAGGACCCAGACCCCCACCTGAGAGAGAACACTGACATCTTGACTGAAACTGGGGTCCGTGCACACTGCAGCTTCCTCACACATTCAAGCCTCCAAGCCTGGACTGATTAAGGCCTGGCCAGTCCCTCAGCTTCTGTGAGTATAAGTGATAGTAGTGTAAGTGTGTTTAGATGCCTGGTCTATTCCCTTCTATGCTGGTTCTCTTGCTGTTGTGTTTAATTTGTTGCCATATTAGATTAGTTAACTACTGCACAGACCTACTAATATCTAACCATTGCACTAATTCTGTATTTGTAAACATATTAGATGTTTAATTATTCTTGTACATCTACTTGTTGCATAATTATATCCATAAAGATTGTATAACCCTTCTCACAACAAAAGTTACATAAATAGTGCTTAATCATTAAAACGAGTTGTGCAGTGTCTTCAGCCCCCTTGAGACCTTGCCTATATGGAGAAGAACTTCTCTTCCCACATAACAATGCTGTCTTCACAGTTGGCTGTCCACAGTACCACGGCCAGGACCGTGCTTTCATGCCAAATTACTGAGGAAGTAATGGCAGCCCATGGAGGACTGAGGTGTTGGCAGTTGGGAGTCTAGTCAGTCAAGCATCAAAGCTAGAGTTAGAAGTCAGGGATAGGGCAGAAGAGGAAGGACCTGCAGTGAGGCAGGAAAGCAAGAACAGGGAGCACAGAATGGTCTAGGACAAGGTGGTCAGGAATAAGCTGATAGGCAGAGTACAAAGTGACGGCCAGGCAGGGATTCACCTAGCTGCTTAGACCTTTTTTTTTTTTTTTTTTGTTTAAACAAGCTCTTTCTGACTTAAGTAGTGCATTTAAGGCAACTGATATAGTTGGATGTCTTCATCAATTAGGACCTATATGGGTGGAGCCTTTGGTTAGCTAGACTTCCAGTAGCCCTCTTTTCCACTGGTTCCAGTGAGTAGCCAGATGTCTCCTATAGTGTGAGTCCCATCTGGGAATCTCCAGGCCCAGGTTTGAGACCTCTGATCCCTCCCATTCAAGACTAAGGTTGTAGGCTGAACTTCTCTGGGTCACACCACTGATCTGAATCGCAGAGTTGAGCACTGAATCCATCCAGCCATAGCAATGACTGGAGCCCGATGCTTTTTCATTACCAGGCAGGGTTCCAAGCAGGCCATAATGCTGAGGATCAAGTGATTAGACTGGCATCTTTCAATGAGGAAGCCTCTGACAACACAGCAGTTGAGCACTGTTTTTGCTGGCCCTACAATACACAGCTTGGCAGCATGAGCTAGTCCTTGAATTCTAGTCCAATGTACCAGCCAAGAAACATGGAGAGTTTATTATGAAGATGATATCTAACACAAAGGCAGGCATCACTTTCGGAGATGCTGTAAACTGTATGTCAGATGGGCAATGGATTTTCCCAGGGAGCTGTGCTTGCTCCAATGCTCTGTAACACCTATACACACTCCTGGCTTACTGCCCACATCAGCAGCTAAGATAATGTATGTTGCTAACCTCTTCGTGGCAGACAGACAGAAACAGATTTGAGGAGCTGGAGTCACTCCTGTCATCTGACTTGACATATCCGTCAAGTACTTCTCGAAGGAGTGACAAATAAAAACTAAAAAGACAGTTTCATCTTGTTTCTGTCTCACTAACCTGTTCGTTCATCAACTGCTGTAGTTCTTTCTGAACAATCATCCAATTGCTCTTGAACAAGTCCTCGCTTACTTGGGTATAAAGCTTGACCTCTCTGTTCAACACTATATTGAAAAGACATGCTAAAATCCAACTGAGTCTCTCACTCCTGTGTAGGCTTGCCAGCAGTTCATGGGCTGCTAGAGCTACAACCTTATGTACAACTACAATTGCCCTAACTACTGCACCCGCTGAACACTGTGAAGCAGCATGGGGCTCCAGTCTTCACTGTGCCAAATGGAGTAAAAAGACTAATTTGGCATAAAGAAGTCGGCAGTGCCCCTGCCTGCAACAGGGAAGAAGGAGGAATCATCAGCTGAGTCAGTAACCTGACTGCTGTTCCCCCTACTTCCCTCTCAAACCTAGCAGCTATGGCACTTTCAAGCAGTTACTTGCCCACAGTTCCCTTGCCTGTCTTACAGATCACGATGATGAGTATCTGGGGAGGTTCACGCGTCTCTTTTCTCTCCTATTACTACAGAACTGGGATAGCTGTAGGGTTCCTTTGTGCTGCTCTGCAGGCTCCTATGTGATGGAAGAACATCTCTCTGGCAGATCTGCTACTGCTTGGTGGGTGCTCTCACTCAAACATCCTGCTGCACAAAAGAGTTTATTTTCCTGATCAGGTTTCCAGGACAGCTAAATGCCACTGAAAACAATTTCTTTTAAAAAATATATGTACATTGAATTGTTAGTAGCTGACATGGTGCAATGTGATTTTAGTAAGGTCTCACACAGTTCCATGTGACAATCTCATAAACAAACAACATATGTGGGAAACCCTCCAAGTATGAGGACTGTTAAGTTCTGGAATAGGATTCACGAGAAGCCACAGAATTCCCATCACTGCAGGTCTTTCAGAACAGGATGAACAAACACCGTTTACGGATAGGTAGATTTACTTGGTCATGCCCCAGCACAAGGAGTTGATGTACAGCTGGAAGGGACCTAGTGTTCATTTCTATGATTGTATTATTATTGTGCCAGAGAATTCTGTCAGACTGCTAAGTATCATTCTCTCCTTGGTGACCACAGAGCATCTCATTGAATCAGACCTTTCCAGTGCTCCCGTGATTAGTATTGCTACAAACTTCTTCAGTACTGAAGTCAAATTTTAAAAGCCTTTAATTTCCTAATGCTGTTTCACAGTAATAGTGCTCCTGTTAGTCTCTGTCCATTCCAACACTGGGGTTTTATACAGCATACATCTGTGGAAAACTTCCCTGAAAACTACAGAAAGATTCAAAACTGAGGAGGAGAATCAGATCTTGCCCGGCTAGACCGAGACAGATGTTTCTGCTCTTTTGAGATCAGTGACATTAGTTATTTAAATGTTTTGCCATTTCAATCTCCTCTTTTCAGCTCCCCACAGTCCTACTTCCTTCCATTGTTACTTGAATAAAATGTGTTATTTGGCCAAACCTCCAGCCAACGAACGCCTAAGTATCCACCTTTAGCTTCATACTGTTACAATACTGTTTAATAGCATTTATACAGGTAACTGACAAATAAAACACCAGGTCCCATCAGCCAGTGACTTGCATTCCAATGACACAAGGAATGACTAAGTGGGGGTGAGTGGGAAGCATGGGAAGGAAATGGTTACATCAGGAGATGGTTTTGTTACAGAAATGTCTTGATTTTTTAAAATTTCTTTTGATAGTATAATGAAGGAACCAGGTCATGTAAGAGGAGAGAACGGTACAGGACAGGACAGGTCAGCATAAAAAGGCTAATCAAGGTAAGCATTAATCTAGCCTTGATTGGAGTGGCAAGTAAAGGTCAGACTCTGAGGCATTTTATTTTATTCAATTTGATTTCATCTAACACTCACCTTCTAACATTATCTAGTTTTTATACCAGATTATTGCCATTAATGCTTAAGTGGTACTTTTCCATTTCTGCACCAAAAATCAAATTCTCCTGGAGCAAAGAACCAAATTAAGCCTGGCCCCTTTTTTTGCAACATGAAAAACCAAAACCAGTTCTCTTCCCTTCTCACAGGTATTCTTGCTGTCTGGATTTAAGTTTTCCTCTTTACTGCTAAACTGCTTCTTCTCTCCCCACCGCAGCCTGTTTTACTCATTCTTTCCATTATTCACTTCTCCTTTAGAAGTGGCTTTGAGAAAATCTGTTAGTGATTTATTCTTTTGGTATCTTTAATTTCTATTTCATCTTCTGTTCCAGCTTTCTAATTCTCATATGATCCAAACCTTTTCACTTTTGCATAACCCCTTCATTCTCATCTGAAGAGCCACTCTAACTCAGTACTCTGTTCAGTCCCTATTCTATTCCTTCCCACAATACTGCAATTAAATCATTTAAAAAAAGGCCTGAGGCAACACAGGTTATCACAGGTCAGTGAATCTGATTAATACTAGTAACATCAATTGTAATGCTAACCAAAAACAAAACCAGAATTATAAACCATTAATAAGCATTACATGACAGAGATAAACAATATCTGCAATGGAAAAATTTACCTCTCATGCCTACTAGAAATCTTTGCACTAATCAACAAAATTAAAGAAAGTAGCCGTTGTACTTTCCATAATGTAGGATTTGTGTAAGTAAAGCCTGGGAGTAAAATCCTGACCTGACAGATGTTAATGGGAGTTTTGCCCTTAACTTCAGTGGGTCCAGGATTTTAACCAGAAATTTTTTTGCTGAAAGGTTTCTCAGTTCTGGAATTTTTCTTTATTGGTCCAGTAAACATCAGAAGACCTATCTACTCAACAGAAAATATGTAAGTGCACTTTTAAAACCCACCTTTATGTACATACAAAAAGCAACTGCAGACAGACCATTAAAAAAAAAAATCAGAAAGGTACAAATGCCCATAAAGACAACATGGAAGATTCTGTGCACTTACCACACCTTATGTACCTTGTGTTGCTTGGAAATTTGCTCCAGATGTGGAACAAATAATGTGAATTTCACTTGTTACTTCAGCACATTTTGTTGTTCACCTACTTGTGAGGTTTACTACTGTATGTTCTGCTGAAGGACATACTGGAATACAACTATATTTTTTGTAAATTTACTAATAATCACCTTCATCAGAAAATATCAGTGCTAAAAAGTCAGGAACAGTGTGTTTAATAGACATAGTAAAACTAGCAAAAGCAGTATAAATTAAATATTGGAGAGCTATAACTGTTCCATCATTATTGGCTAACAATTTATGTTGCTTTGAAATAGTTTGTGTTTAGAAATGCATTAGAACATTTCAATGGATACCATGTAAATAACTTCAAAAAAATAACAGATCAAACTAAGGAGGATATTACAAACCAGGCTGAAAATTCTGACTGATGCTTAAAAGGCTATTTTCAGTTAAATTTCAAGAGCAAGAAAATTCACTGTTAAAGCCATGATTTTTTACTGTGAAACATGTATTGTTGTAGCCACTCAGGAAGCCCAAATCTTTAAATTTAGCAGATGAAAGTTAGTGACATTTAAAAACTTCATAGAATTCCATAAACTTCACCTTATAAGACTAACGTAGCAAGCATCTGGAGTTTATAAGTTGTATATATATATGAATGGCTATAATCTCTCCTCTCTATATGCCCCCTCTCACTGAGTTTAATGTGGGTTCCACGTACACAGTCAAGTGCAAAATCTGGCCCCAAATATTTTCTGTACAGTAATATTCCTGGATTCTGTATACTGACAGAGCCAAGTGAGCTAATTCAAATCTCATTCCAGTGAACACAGTACTTTGTGCTAAACAAATCTAGACAAATGGTTTGGTAATCCAATCCAGAGCTGGCCTGAGCATGACCACTGATGTACATGTATAAAATCAAGAGGCAGCTACAGACCCTTTCAGAAGTGTCACTTCCTTGAACTGAATACTTAATTGCTTTTATTTTTTTAAATAGTTTTTTAAAAAGTTCCTGAGCACAGATGAATAAATTACCTTACCATGTTCCTTAAAATTCAGCCTGACATGAACTGGTATGAAAGTGTTATAAAAATGTGCATGTATAAGACACACTCAACAAATCCTTCACTGTAGAAATATGAATATATAGCCTCAATGAGATCAAAAGTATGTTCTTGTTAGTAGAGTGCCTGTAAGTATATCCTTCTCACAAAAATCTCAGAACTATCTAAGACTATCAAGGGTATTATCCCTCAGAAAAAGTTTGATTCATGTACGTTTTCACAATTGTAAAATATTTCACCATTTATTTTTCCCATGTTCAGCACACCAGCAACATAACCTGATTTACACTTTGGGGATCTGAGGTGTCTATTAGCTACGCAAGAAACAGTGCATCAAATATTTCAAGCTTTACTCTGCAAGTTTCGCTTATACTAGAATAATGAATGAAGAGCAGGCAAGTAAACATAAAAAGGATTGTTTGTGGACTATTGCTAGCTTACATAAGAATGGAGTAAAACAGGAACTGGAATAAAGAATCATTAAAACCCAAGAGACATAAAAGACAGGAAAAGGCTCCCAAAGGAACAATGACTAGCTAGTATAGTTCATGTACACTATGTCTCGCACATTCATTGTATCATGAACACAATAGTTAAAGGATAATGAATTATCATATGCTGTGGAAAAAGAAACATACAAAAAACTGCCTACATGACATATACTCTACCTCATCTGAATTAGCAAATGCTAACTACAGTAGCTAACCTTATTCACAAAATTAGAATCTACTTTAAAAAAAAACAACCCTGAAAAAAGGAGTCACATCCATACTGTATTGAAAACCAACTGAGATTATGGACATGTTAATTATGAACATGTTATTAGGCCAATATGACAAACACACACAATTACTATATGCATCATTTTCATTTTATAGCTCATGGAAATTTAAAATTTCTCCATTTTTAATGTTAAGTAAAAAGAATACTGTTCTAGGCAGTCAGAAATACAACTGTCTATTACAGATTTGAAAACTTGGTACACATAATTAGACTCCTCAGTGCATCTAACCCCTATTAAGGCATCAAAAAGATGGGGCATGTGAAATGATAGTAAGCCCCAAAATCCCAAAACAATAGCCTTGCCTCATTAGCTATAAAAATGACAAACTACATCATGGGCACAGTACACCCAAACTCTAACAGATTAGATTTAAAACTGAACAATGCACTGAAGTGGCTATTAGTCTTTCAACTCAAGTGTCAATGTCAGATAAATTAATGACCAAGCAGGCTCAATCAAATACTACCTTGACAATTATAAAGTAGATTTCTAAATCCAGATTCTGGTGCAATATTCCCCAGTAATTTCTCTAAACTATACTGTTTCACTTCTGCAAAAATAGTACCACAATGGTTCTGAAATTTTCTACCTATTGCAGCATCCTAGTCCAAAATGAAAGACACACATTACAGATAAAAGATGAACAGAGCAGGAGTTTGCAATATTACAGTTATATAACACAGGTAACATTTGTTATAAATACTTGCAACTATGCCAGTGCACACATAATTTATAGTCAGGATGAAAGTGAATATTCTCCAGAAGCTGGCATGAGGTGCACCCTAACGTCTCAGCTTGAATCCAGGTAGGAAATCAAAAGTTAGTTTATATTTTACACTCTATTATTCATTTTCACTGCACATTCCTTGAACCAGAGCAAGTAAGCACATAGTAACAGCTAATTGTATAGCCCTTTCTGGTCCCTTAGAGGTTTATTTCTTTTTCTCTTCAAAGCACTATAGATGAATTGTGAAGCCATGCTGTAAATCAAAAGAAACCTACTACTTGTTATCTAGTTAGACTTTCTTGGGTTCTTACTGTGAAGCTATTTCTCTGCTGTTTGATCTCTAAGCCACTGACAACATCCCAGAGCATACTACCTGTCATGGCAGTTGATAAACGCCCCCCCCTCCCCCATTAGCTAGACCAATTTCCACCTTCTCCCAATCTTAAAAAGAATCATCAAGATAGACTCAAAATATTGGTCTATGTTGAAATAAAAGAATATGTTAAACCCACTGTGAGTGACCCAGAGTGAAAAACTACAACTCACAGCCTATAGTTTGCATATCAGTACGCACAGTTATAAGGCCTGCACTGAATTTAAAGAATAAAGGAAGAATTGGCTTTACCTATTTAAGTATAGAGAGACTAAACTACTACTGCCCTTTAAAACTGACTTTCAAAGCAAGGGAAAAAATAGAAATTTATCTTTGTTTCTTTAAGATATACGAAGGAAGGCCTGTTTTTCACTTCATATATTCAACATGAAGAGCAATTTAAGAAGCATGAAACCGAGTTTACGCTACATGCCAAGGAGACTATCAAGTCATGCTAGTAAACAACAAGTAGAGATCTTTCTTTCACACTCTGTCTTTGTAGCAGAGAGGCAAAAAGTGAAATAAAACGCAGAGATAAATTCAAATCAACATAGTAAGCAATTGGCGAAATAATTTAATTGCCTCATAGGAATACTTGCTGAATATGTGAATAAAGCTGGGTGGAAAGAGCAAGGACTCTACATTGTAAACAGCAAGTGGAGTATCACACAGGGAGTGCTGATGAGAAAAGTTGAGCTATTTTTCGGAAATATGGCTTGGAAAGAAGTGGGCGGCATGAATCCAGTTTCTCAGAAGCTGCTTTATTTCACTTGCTCTGCGCAACAGTGCCCTATGCACCTACATGAGGAGCATCTCTAAAAGATCTGTTCGGGCTAGGCTGCTGTTGCTGGGTGGCCTTCGCTGCCTAGAGCCAGAAGTTTCTGCATGTGGTGTGTAGATCTGAGCACACTTCACAAGGTTCCCTGCTAGTGCTGAGACCAGGTGCCTGAGAGCAAGCAGCCAGCCCAAAGCAGTTGCACTGAGAGGAGTGCATGTGCTCTGTGCAAGGGTAGAAGCTGAGCCAGGAGCAGACAACAGGCTTTTTTCCCCAACTCTCAGGCATTTGCTTTAGGTTAGTGGCATTGTTAACCCTCCAGCAGGGATGTCTGGAGGTACTGGCTGCAGAGAAGAAGGGACCATTGGGAAAGAAGGGTGGGTTCTTCAGTGTTCTTTGGGTTGTGGTCTTAACTACAGTTCTTTAATGTAACACAGGGAAAGAGCTTAATATATTTTTGTTATTCTCAGAGTTCTTTTTTTTTTTTTTTTTTTTGGTAACAGGATTTATATAAGAATGTATGTGTTTGGGTCAATGACTGTTAACTAAGTAAGCTGAGTGGACAGCAGTGCTCCCAGCAGAGGAAGAAAGATCTCCATGGATCTATACTGAAAATTTCTGCTGCTAAAGAAGAGAGAGCTGCTTCTTTCAACACCAGCCTTTGGACTTGGTGACTAAAGACCACAACAGACTCATGTGGATTTATTAAATAGTCTCATCATCTTAGATAGATCTGTATTGAAATTATTTTGTTTTCTTTCATCATGAGGTTTACAAAGTTAACATTTGAGTTTATTGCTTTTGTTTTCATTAACTCTGAACAGTCTTTGCTGTGTCCCCCTCCAGGACTGAATTCTGGGTCTCCAGCTGCTTCATTTTAGGAGTTAGGGTTTATTTCTGTTGGGCACTGGAGAAAGGCACTAGATGTAAACTCTAACCCACCTCAAGGTTACACCACAACTGCCAAATTAAATCTATACCTGTATCTGTCATACCAATGTTTGTAATTGTATGGTATTTTAAACTTTCATGTTAAAAAACAACCAGAAATGCCCCAAGAAACACTTGCTAGACCAATAAAACACTAGAGTGTTTCATTTAGCGAATCATGTGTTTTAAAGTATCCCATTTGCTATTGCCTTTGAAAGAAATGATTGTTTTAATTAGCAATCACCAATGCACTGCAGAAGCAAACTCACTGCACTGAAAACTGGCACAGACACAGAATGGGAACAGATATTTACATGTGGTTGTGACTGCACTATTAACAGTGCAGAACTCCAAGTCTTTGTTAAAGACGTTCTCAGCTCCATCTACTTTTGGACCTGTAGATGCTTCGATTTCCATGGGCAGTAGAGGTGCATTCTACACCTCCTCACCCCCATCACCCACACCCTTCCCTCGTCTTTGGTTACAGAACCCGAGGCCTTTTCCTGATGACGTGGGACTGAGGAAAGCCCTCATCTTTGGCATCACCAGTTTGGGCTATGCCTAAAAACTGGCCCTCAAGCTCCAACTAATGCAGCAGCCTAAGCAATCAGCAAAACAGGCCTGAGACAGAGTTCTACATCTATGTTCTGCAAACTGCACTGACTTCATAGTTCCAAACCACAGGTCATAATAAAAGGGTTAGTTTTAATGACTTATAAAGCTTTGGCATCTCCTTTATTTAGGGACTACCTCTCTCCCCATACTGCAGCATGATGTGCACGCTTTGGGTCTGAAGCTAACACCCCTTTAGCAGAGACTCTCCAGCTAAAAGCTGAGCCCACCAGTAGCATATTGGAATAAAAGCTTGCCAATACAGCATGAAACATATTTGAATCTAAAAGCACTTGTTTGATGATTACAGTGGGGACAGAGCTGGGAAGGCTGTTTGCTGCGAACAAATAAACTATCTTTAGAGAACAGTTTCAGTTTCAAAACTATAAAATATCTGTGGTGCCCAGCCCCAAAGTAAGAAATCTCTAAAGCTAACAGGATAGCCATTACAAAAATCTAGCTCATGATGTCACACCTCACACGTATGAAGGGAGAGGAGGGACTTAAAAGCTTCTCAAGCTTTCACCTTTTAGGCTGAAATTTTCAGTTAAAATCTGACTGGTAAAGGTATGGCTTTGGGTTTTTTTTAAGTACAGGCAAATACATTAAGCAACGATGCACCTTTTGTTCAACTAGAAGAAGGAACACAGAGCCCATAATTATTTCTTTGAAGGGTGTGTGTTTTACAGATAGCCAATCATTATGAAGAGAGATATGAAAAGCATTCTCCACAGGTAAAAATTAAAAAGCCATTTTTCATTCAGGCTGCTGGGCTAGCTTCATTTGCTACAGATTTATCTTTGTTCTTATTTGGAGAAGCTGTGAAAATTACAGCAAAAAGCAAGATAATGACCATGAACCAAGTAATAGTGTATTCTGGTACATAGCTGAAGCAAAACATATTAATATTTTTCTTTCAAGAACCTGTCAAATTCTAACAGTTCTATACAATGGCTACAAGACCTCTCTCTCAGCATTTTATAGCATGAGCCTATCAGAGTAAACAGGTAGGCCAAAATAAAAACAATTTAAGAGTCAGAATTATTTTCAGTTCTCCAGTAGAATACTCTCCACTCACTACAATACTTCCTGAGATCATTCTAGTATTTTTTAGGTTTATAAAACACATCAATCTCCAAGGTGTTTATAATAAATTAAAATAACTAACTGGAAAAAAATTAAGATCTTACTACTGGAAATCCAGCTTTCCTAAAGCCTGAATAAATACTTCAGCCTGGTAGTTTGACCCATAGGTTAACGAACTCCGGCACTGAACCAACAAAGGAAATGCATATTTCAACTTGAGAGCTTCCTGTTGAGAAAATCCTGGTCAGATGCTGTCCTCACCTCTCCTATGGTTCTTCTGCACATTCTGGTGTGCAAAGGAACCATAAATATAGCTTGACCAATCAGCTGATGTCCTCTGTGGCATTCTCATCAAAATTTATCAGTATTTTGAGCTATACATGTCCCAAAATAGCAAGACATACAAGATCAGTAGTTTACAATCACAGAGACAATGAGGAAGATGGAAGGGGAATCACACGGTGTCAGATTTCATAATACAGCAACACTGTCAGTGCATAAACCCCGGATTGTCAAGGAAATTAAGGGCAATGATAAGAATACAACCCAGTAGCTGTTGTATTGAGACTTGGGTGAAATAGCCATCTGCATGCCTTATAGGGCGACCAAACAGCAAGTGTGAAAAATCAAATTGAGGGTGTGGGCTAATAGTCACCTACCTAAGAAAAAGCCCTGACTATCAGGACTGTTACTTTAAAATCAAGACCTGTGGTCACCCTAGTGCCCCACGACATGACTAGGATCAATGTTTTCAGGGGACCATAGCCTGTAAGTCACCTCCTGAAGAACACAGGGTCCACCTCTGAGATGAGGTTACTGCTGATTGGTTGCAAGTTAAAAAGGAAATCTCAAACCTCCAATGAGAGTCTACAGAATTACAGAAACTGAAAGGGACCATGAGAGGTCATCGAGTCCAGTCCCTGCGTTCGTGACAGAACTGAGTACCCTCAAACCATCCCTGACAGGTGCTCGTCTAACCTGGTCTTAAAAACTTCCATTGATGGAGATTCCACAACCTGCCTAGGAAACTTATTCCAGTGGTTTATCACCCTAACAGTTAGGAATTTTTTCCTAATGCCCAACCTAAACCTCCCTTGCCGTAATTTAAGACCATTGCTTCTCATCTTATCATCAGCAGTTATGGAGAAAAATTTTTCCTCCCTCCTCCCTGTTACAACTTCTTAGGTACTTGAAAGCTTATGTCCCCTCTCAGCCTCCTCTTTTCCAGACTAAACAAACCCAGCTCTTTCAGTATCCCCTCCTAAGTCCAGTGTTCCAAACCTCTAATCAGTTGTGTTGCTCTTCTCTGGACTTTCTCCACTTTGTCCACACCCTTCCTGAAATGAGGTGCCCAGAACTCCAGTTGAGGCCTAATCACAGTGGGATAGAGTGAAAGAATTACTTCTTGTGTCTTACTTACAATACTCCTGTTAATACTTAATCCCAGAATGGTGATTGCTTATTTTGCAACAGCATTACAGTGTTGACTCCTATTTAGCTTACAGTCCACTATGATCCCTCACTATGGTCCCAGATCCTTTTCCACAGTCTTCCTTTCTAGGCAGTCATTGCCCATTTTGTATATGGGCAATCAATTGTTCTTTCCTAAATGCAGTAGTTTGCACTTGTTTTTACTGAATTTTATTCATTCATTCATTCCATTTCATTCTGTATTTTCTCTCTCAAGTTTCACATATGGAGATCTCATTGACAATATCACTATCTGATTTGCTATGGGACTGGTGGATTGCCATATCTTTTACTTATTCTAGTTAGGTCCAAAAATAGGGAGCATCTTGAAGCTACCTTTGAGGTGCCATCAGAAGCCTTAATTAACAAAGAATCTGGTTCTTCACTTCTGAAGTGGGTTTTATAAACATGTAACATTTCGGCAGTAACCATAACAAGCTTCCTATACACTTTCAGGTACTAACTGAAGTGGTGATTATTTACAAGGTGCCAGCAGCATGTACAGTAACCAAGTACTATGGGGCCTGGGCATGTAGATTTGGTGGACTGAGCATCTACACTGCATTGTAAACCTGAGCTTATAATTGCTGGAACCAGGTCTCTCAGCTGTGCTAACACATCCACATTTCACTACATAGACCTTCTTCTAACACAGGTCTGCAGCTTGAGCTGTAACAACCCTGCAAAATGACAAGGCTTGGACCCAAGTCTCTGAGGTATTCCAGCTCTCACCCACCTCCATAGCAGAGTCTTAGGATCCATGTCCTGAGTACTTGCTGAACTGAGTCAGACTGATTTGTATGTGGATGGAAGGCGGATGGGGGGTTAGGTTCAAACCCAAGTCAGAGTTCAAGCTTAGTCTGCAGTTCAGACATATCCTTACTTAATGTTATGTGGCCCAGCTATAGCTGAGATTCCTTTTTCCCCTCATGCTTTACTGAAGTAATCATCACGGATGGAATACTCTTGTTGCCTGTCCCAAAAGCTGAACTGCAGGAACCGGGTGATAAACATTAATCCCTGTATATTGTAATTGTTTTCACTTTGGCAAGGCCTTGAAGTACATGATGCAAGATCATTACTTTCTACAGTCTTTTACTATAATTAATGAGGAGTGGCCCATCTCTAAGGAGGGTATTTGTCTGTATCACAAGAGAGAAAACTAAATATTGAAAAATTTTATAAGTGCTTGTACACATAAGCTAGAAGTCTAAATACTAAGACAAAACTTGAGAACTCAGTATTAAAATGGGGCTATTGATATATAGGCATCTCAGAAACATAGCACAATGATAATCAATGGAATACACTAAAAGTGGGGTATAAAATATACAGTAATGAAAGAGTCGTGCTGGCAAGGAATGGCACTATACATGGAAGAAAGCATACCATTAAATATAGCAAAAATCTAAAATGAATCAAATGATATCAGACTCTCTATGGATAGAAACCCCACACTTAAATAAGCATATTTCAGTGGCAACACACTGTCAACCACCTGAATAGGGTGGTGAGGTTGACTGTGAAATCAGGGCGACTAGAGATGCTATTTAAAAAAAAAAAAAAAAAAAAAGAACAGAAAACCCAACAACAATAGGGGATTATTATGGAGAGGAGAGTATACTTACAAAGACTGCAGCTGAGGAGTGGGAGGGGTGCAAGTGCTCTGAAGGACAGAATTAAAATTCACAATGCTCAAGACAAACTGGAGAAATGGTCTAATTTAAATAGGATGAAATTCAATAAGAATACGGACAAATGCAAAATACTTCAGTTAGGAAGGAGACACAGTTGCACATGTCCAAAATGAGAAATGGCTGCCTAGGAAAGAGTACTTAAGAAAGGGATCTGGGGGTCTGGGATTACAAGCTAAATATGAAGCAACAATGCAACACTGGGATGCATTTGGAGAAGTGTCATAAGCCAGACAATGACAACTAATTTTTCTGTTCTACTCCACACTGATAAAGACACAGCTGGAGTACTGCATCCCGTTCCAAGTGTCACATTTTAAGAATGATGTGAACAAACTGGAGAAAATCCAGAGAGGAGCAACAAAAAGAATTAGAGGCCCAGAAAACATGACCTATGAGGGAAGATTGAAAAATTGGGTGTTTGGTCAGCCTTGGGAAGAGAAGACTGAAGGGATGGGGGAGCACATAACATTTTTCAAGTACCTAAAAGATTGCTACAAGGAAGAGGGAGAAAAATTGTTCTCCTTAATGTTGAGGATTAGACAAGAAGCAATAACTGACAAGTGCTATTTAGGCTGACCATTTGGAAAAATTTCCTAACTGTCAGGGTAGTTAAGCACAGGAATAAATTCCCTAGGGACACTGGAATCTCCATCACTGGAAATAAAGAGCATGTTACACAAACACCTGTCAATGATGGCCTTGAAGATAATGCTTGGTCTAGTGCAGGGGACTGGACTGGATGACCTCTCAAGGCCCCTTCCAATAATTTGAGTCTATGATTTCACGTGTCCCCGTATTGACTGGGAACATGTCATCTCAGGACAGGACAAAGAGATAAAATTTCAAGACCCCATTAATGCATCTTGGAGCAGCTAGTGCTGAAACCACAAGGGGAGGGGCAATTATTGATTTAGTTCTATGTGGAGAACAGGATCTGATACCAGCTGCAAATACAGCTGAACCACTCAGTACAGAAACCATAATGTAATTAAATACCAAAGAAACCCACTAGCATATCATTTAACTTCAAAAAGAGAAGCTACACAAACAATGAGGAAGCTAATTACAGTGAAAATTAAAAGGACTAATAAAAAACAAAATGCCCATAAGCTGCATGGAAACTGTTTAAAAACACCTAAGTAAAGGCTCAAACTAAATGTATATCCCAAATCAAAAACATAAGAGGACCAAAAAAAGGAATGCCACAATGTCTAAACAAAGTAAAGAGGTAGTTATAGGCAAAAAGACATGATTTTAAAATTGGAAACCAAATCCTACTCAGGAAAATAGGAAGGAGCATAAACTGTAGCAAGTCAAGTGTAAAAACAATTAGGCAGGCCAAAAAAAAAAGGGGGGGGGAGAGGATATGAAGAACAACTAGCAAGAGACAAAAAA
Source organism: Podocnemis expansa (assembly GCA_007922195.1). Classification (NCBI taxonomy): domain Eukaryota; kingdom Metazoa; phylum Chordata; order Testudines; family Podocnemididae; genus Podocnemis; species Podocnemis expansa. Next base: position 5,939,896 of record ML682028.1, read on the forward strand.
CAGCAATTTTTTTTTTAAAACTACATCAGAGTTAGGAAGCCTGCCAAACAATCAGTGAAGTCACAGAAATATTGAGGTGCTAAAGGAACCATTGTGGAGAAGCTAAATGAGTCCATTGCATCAGTCTTGATCGCAGAGGATTTGAGGAAGATTCCCATAACTGAGCCATTCTTTTTTAAGGTAATGAATTTGAGTAACTGCTACAAATTGAGGTGTCAGAAGACTTTTTGGAACAAATTGATAAATGTAGTAAGTCACCAGGACCAGATGGTATTCACTCAACAGTTCTGAAGGAACTTAACACACAAAATTGCAGAACTATTAAATATATTATAAACAAGGAGTCCTGTGGCACTTTTAAAGATCAACAAATTTATTTATCACAGCATGTGATAAAGGGGGATTTTTCTCCCACGAAAGCTCATGTGAAAAAGAAATTTGTTAGTCTTTAAGTGCCAGAGGACTGACTCCTTGTTGGTCTTCTCAGTTTACTCAAATTCTTTGAAGGTGCCAACAAGCATAGGGACAAGGGTACTCCAGTTGATGTATCCTTGGACTTTCAGAAAGCCTTTGACAACGGCCCACACCAAAGGCTTTTATGGGAAAAAAAGCACTCATGAGATTCAAGAAAATGTTAAGAACCATCAGGAAAGTGCTAGAGCAGCAGTTCCCAGCCTTTTCCTTTATGCAGACCACTACCAGCATCATCAAAAGCTGTTGTGGACCACCACATAAGCAAGCCATTTTAAACATTTTTAACATAGTCTATGGCTAATGGGAGTCAAACTTGTATATCAAGGGGTATTAAAAATGCAGCTAATACACAAGGACGTTTGTGAAACAAATTACATTACAAATAATATAACAACTATGATATGAGATATATGGGACTATATTATTACTGTATTCTCTTCCCCCCCACCCACAGACCACCTGCAGTACCCTCATGGACAACTAGTGGTCCACGAACCACAGGTTGGGAACTGCTGTGCTAGAGACTATGAAAGAAAATATTATGAGACTGATTCTGGCAGACAAGATGCCAGCTTACGGCAGAGCTTTAAATCAATTCCTGTCTGTATTAGTATAGATCAGAGTGATTGATAAATGTGTGAGAAGAGTGTACTCGGTGTTTAAAGCCTTCATGAAACCTATTTTGGGTTATTACTTGCATTGTTTTTATTTATCTCTATCCTATTATAATGTAGTAACCAATATTTATATTCTGTATACCCCTGGAACTAAACAACCTATCAAACCAGAAGGAATCCTTGTGGAATGAAAACAAAGAAACGTAACAGTAAATGGGGCCACCTTGGTGTGGTAGGGGAGGGATGGGACGAATAGCCCTGTGCTGCCCCTCAGTCCCAAGACTGGGCCCCATGTTCTCTCCTCCTGCCCTGGTGGTGGGGCAGGCCGGCCCACACTCCTACCCCACCCCTTGCCTTCAGTTTGCAGCCAAAGGCAACATGGCAGTGAAGGTGCATCGGCATGAGCCCTCTGTTGCTCTGCTTGCAGTGGGACAGCAGGGAGCCTATAGAATGGCAGGGCCCAGGATGGTGGCCCTGCTTGTCCCCTCCCCAAGGACAGGCCTGACAGTAAACTGCTCATTTCAAAGCAAAGTGGTTGTTTTGTGTGATGACTACTGAAGTCAGACTCCAAATGCATTCCTCACCATCTGTCATCAGAGGAAAAATCCATGGGGGTAGAAAGAGTCAGTTTCTTTTCTGTGAGATGATGCTATAGTATGTATTCAAAGGAAGATCCTGGATCTCTGGATAGTCTGTGGGTCTCGGGTTATTCGCTCTGCATCTGGTACACTCCTGTAAGAGGTCAGTCTGGGTGCCCTAAAAAGACTTTCGGGAAACTGGCTGTTTATCATATCACTGTCATCATTTGGAATTACAAACTGTGACTCACCTATATTATTTTACACGTTTTACTTGCTTTAACCTCTTAATAACTCTCCTTTTCTTCACTAATAAGCCTGTAGCTAGTTTATAGAATTGGCTACCAGCATTGTCTTTGGTGAAGAATTAGAGTATCATCTGATCTGGTCTCTCAGGACTGGGAGAAACCTGATGTGGTGTTATTTTTGATTTAAGCCATGTTTTACTGAAGTCTGGTTTGACTGGGTTGCAAGATAGTATGGAAAGTTTAAGGGGACTGCCTATGACGCCAGTGTAAAATTGGTAGAGTGATTCCAGGAGTTCACATTTGTTGTTGGCTTGGTAAAGTCTAATTCTAGCACATGCCACAGTTTGGGGTTTTCTGACACAGGATTCCTTGTTTGTTTTCTTTGTCCTGAAATAGGCACTCAGTCATGAGTCACTCCAGACAGCATGACAGCCCACTATACAAATCTATGGTAAGCCACATCTTGATTACTCTGTGCACTTCTGGTCAGCCCATCTCAAAAAAGATATTAGAACTGGAAAAAACAGAGAAGGGCAACAAACTACTGCGGTTCAGAACAGCTTTCGTATCACGACAGATTAAGACTGGGATAGTTCATTTTAGAAAAGAGACTGTGGGGGTGGGAAGGGGGTGAGATGATAGGCCTAGAAAATCATGAATGATGTAGAGAAAGTGAATAAGGAAGTACTGTTTATCCCTTCACATAATACAAGAACCAGAGGTCGCCCAATGAAATTAATAGGCAGAAGGTTTACAACAAACATAAGGAAGTACTTCTTCACACAACACACAGTCACAAAACTGTAGAACTGATTGCCAGGTGATGTTGTAAAGTCCAGAAATATAACTGGGTTTTAAAAATATACAGTAAATTAATCCTAATGAGTTCATCAACAAATACTAGCCCAGATAGTCAAGGATGCAACCCTATGCTCTTGAACATCCTGAAATCTGAATCCAGAAGCTGGGACCGGACAATAAGAGATGATTCACTCTAATTGCCTGGTTTTGTCTTTCCCTCCAAAGCATCTGGCACCAACTACCAGCAGAAAACAGGATACTTGATTAGACTGGTCTGACCCAGTACGGGCATTTTTATGAATCTGAAGAGGAGACCCCAATGCTGGAAAAGCTCAATAGGCTCCTCGACCTCATCCTAAAGATGGCGCAGGCTGTAGTACAGGCGGGTAGCAGAACACTGGAATTCTCACTCCACAACCATCCCTCCCCTCTAGACTAAAACATTTTCATCTACAACTTTCTTTTCTAATCCAAAACACTTCACTCATCCCTACTGGGTATCAGATGCTAATGTGTGTTCCTAGGCAACACTGTGCTCTCTCCACTTTCTCCCCATCTGTCACTGGAAGGCAAGAAAATTTATTTCTCAATACACAGTGCACCAGATGAGTGAGCACTTCCAACCTGGGTTTCCCAGTAGTGTATGATGTATTGTTTGCCAGACCCAGCCTTCTATTTTGTTTTCAAAACAAGATATAAAATATACCTTAGGAAATGTTACTTTTGAGTTGTTTATAAAAGACAGGCTTAAAAAGCAAACAATCAGAAATTTCTTGCAGATGCAAAGACTAAACACTGACATTCTTACCAGCAGATATGGAAACACTCATTTAGAGTGACTGGGGTTAAACTTTTTCCTGACATTTATAATATTCAGTGCTGAAAAAAAGCTCACTGTAAAGAATAATTGCTCCCACAGGGACCAATCCATGGGTCACAGTTTTTTGCACTTGTCTGCAAGAGAAACTTGAATAAGATTTTCTATGAAACATGGACTTAAGCTAGCAGCAGAATTATGTTTGTCAAAGCTCTTGAAGATAAGCTAGAGTACCACTTCCACAATACAATTATCCAACAGATGTTCCAAAGAACTTTAGAGAAATTTCATTATTCAGAAGAATAAATAGGGTAAAAACAAATGATTTTTACTTCACCTACTTTTCATATTCTAGAAGAATTTTCATTTTCCCTTTGTAAGGTTTAGAACTTGGGAGGTGAATCTGCCTCTAAGAAATAAGTAATTACTAAAACTTTCATCTTTAGTTATACTTACCAGCAATTACACAGCCACTCCACAAAACACAGTACACAAGTGCCATTCAGTGGCCCAAAAACCAACATAGTCCTCAGTGGCTGCACAGAGAAACAGCTAAGGTTTGGAATCTTTATTTCAGATTCAAGTTGAATATTTGAGATTGAGTCTTGTACACAATAAGGCAGGCAGGCCTCCGTGTACTTCTGAGTTAGTACTAGCAGTTTAGATTCCCAAATGAGAGTTTAATTTACTCCTTGATGCTGTTTTTGAATACTTTAACTATTCTTAAGAAATATATCAGAGATGAAAAACTATTCCTCTGTGGATAATAAAGGCCATAACAGTTAGTAGGCGTTTACAATACAAGAAGAAACAATTTAACACTTACTGTAGTAAAAGTCCTCAAAATTAGTCTAGGGAGAGGGGCTGAAGAAATAAAATTTCCTGTGCATTTCTTACTGACATCTTCAATGTGTGACTGAGAAATACCATTGTGGCATAATTGCTTTGATTCCATAAAACATCCCATTTCATTTGGTTTATTTTCTATGTTGCAGTGACAAAATTGTGTGACAGGGGGCACAATGGCAGTGGGAAACAGCACCTCATTTACTTGGAACTTTTCTAGAATTTTTTTATATTAAGAAGGTCAGTATGTGACATGTTATTAATATTCCACACATTCCACTCTGAAGTCATAAGGGCATCCACTGACAGAGGACAATTATGAACCAGTTCTGGCCACAGAAAGAACAAAAACAAATGATCGAAATTTTGTTCTTTCCAGTTGCTTGGCAATTCAAATACATTTCCAAACTAAAGTTCACAATGCCAATAAAGCTTTGCATATGGTAGTATCTTTAGTTTTTACTTGTCTGAACCGGCATGAAGAAAATCCACAGCAAATGAATCATCAGCTCAGCCTGCTGTCTTTTACGAGTTCCATTTCACATATCTGCTGTCTTAGCTTGTCATTAGTAATGCTAATTAGCTCAATATGTCATCCTAATGTTAGATTCAATAAAAAACTGATGATGTCACTAATGGCAAAAAAGTTTCTTCTATTACTGGGATAGACGTATTTGAGGTTATATGTATTCAAGAAAAGAGCTACAGGTTTATATTGTTTGTAATTTTCAATCAGACTGAAAATTTACATAAAAATTAAAGATTCCTACCTTCTGGCCACTAGAAGAGTAAGCAAGCAACAGAAAATTTATCATAAAATATTGTAAGTGCTAAAAAGTTACAATAGAAAACATGCTGCTTCTCAGACAAAAGGGAACATGCAACACAATTCAGATTCTACTAGTGTACCTACGTCCACATCCAGTAACTTACAGAAATAACTCAGAGCAATAGCAGTTCCTTGCTAAAGGGTGAATGGCTGCGTACTCAGATGTGACAGTACTCAGCTCCTGGGCCACTGATAGTATAATCAGAATTAACCGCGGTAGGTTAAAATAGTAGGATCAACCGAGTTTCTTGCATTCCTCACAACAAGTCTCCCAGTATTTCATTGGAAACTGTGCACACACAATCTCCAGCTCAGGATCAGGACACCAGGGGACACTTTAGGCTAAGCCAGTCTGCAAACAGCTCTACAATCCTCCTGGTCTCCACAACTACACAGGAGTCAACACTGGCTACATAAAACTACATTACACTCTTCTGCTCTGGTGGAACAAGCGGATTCTATTTATCCTGAAAAGGCATAACTAATTTGGATCTGGTGCATTAGATATTGGGAAAATCTTTTTAAATATAAAGAGAGTTAAGCTCTGGAGTAGGCTTCCAAGAAACACTGTGGAATCCCCATCATTACAAGATTTTAAGAATAGGTTAGATAAAGAACATTGGTCGGGGAGGACCCTCCATGGCTTGTTGCAGCCTCAGTGCAAAGAGCTATACTTGATGACAACCTCTGATGGTCTTCCGGCCCTCTGTTTCTATGATTCTTACTTCCTAGCTGGATGCAGTATTTGTATACACAGTTTATACACATCCTTTCATAGCTCTTTTTCTTGAAAGAGAAGCATTTTCCCAATGTTGTTCTTGTAATTTTGTTTATTGCCACCTACCTGCTGACCTAGATATTTTGTTTTGAGTTCCCATATATGGGTTATTACACACAAAAGCTTTCTATAATCACACAAAATATCTGTCTTAAGAATACACAAAGAAAATTTTAAACTGCAGTTCCCTATTAAACTCATTTTGAGACTTCTTTTTTTTAAACAAAATTAAAGCATCAGTGTTTAACTGAAGCAGAACTCTAATCCCAAGTGAGAAGATTGCCTTTGGCTGGTAAATAGCAACACTTCCAAATAAGAATTAATCACACAGAGAACTGAACTCAGTTGTCTCCAGCTGAAAGTGGGCAAGGTAAGTCAGTTGAAGGTCTCAAGTAAATGGGGATCTACAGAAATTGCTCTGGGCACAGAGGACATCACTAGCAGAGAACTGTAATACTCTATTCATGATGGATAGGAAGATTTATTTCAGCAAATTACCTAAGCAATTTAAACAACACAGTTGTACCAGACTGCTCACAACTCATCCTACTGAATTCAATGAATGTCACAAGTGTGCATCACAAGGTCAGAATTGAACACATACAATTTCAACCCTTAAGTGCCTATTCTTCCACACCTTTTCCTGATGCAAAAGTTACTGTTAGAGGTAGAAAGCCAACAGCCACAATTACAACGATTATGCTGTACAGTGAATAGTTGGAAACCTTCCTCATTCTAGTTCATCAAATAGAGCTACTCATAAAATAAGTACAGGTAAGCCATCAAAAAAGTAACTTACAAAGGAAAAGAAATAGGCTTGTGAAAATTTCTTATGATAAATAAAGAGGGCAAAAAGACTTCTCATAAGCTTGTCCAAAAAAGAAAGTTACATTTATGTCTTAACTGCCTAGAAAACCACCAACTGAAAAAAAAAATCTATGATATTACACATATTGAGAGTAAAAGTTAAACAATTAAAAAGGGGAAGAGGGTTTTGATCAGAGTGTTTTAGACTTAACTCCAAATCATACCTTTTGTTAAGGATTCTGCATGCCACCCTCCCTTCTCCATAGTCAGCACAGGTGAGAACTCACAGAACACACATTTGAGACCTTTAGAAAGTCCTCCAGAAAAATCGAAGGAAGAACTTATTTCTGGCATTTATATGGCTAAAATAGTTCAAATTTCCTTAAAACAGCACGCTTTTAAGCCATTCTTTATGCATAAACTAAAGCAGGGCACAGAACCAGTTCTCTCAAGTTTTTTGCAGATCACCTTTAAATCACCTTCTTTTGTAGCACTGGCCATGGCTCACCTTCCAGTGAATTCTCTGTATCTCAAAGTCCCAATCTGAGGACTCATAACTCAGTCACAGGTTAGAGGTTTATAGCTAGAGAGGGTGGGGGAGACCTTGCACCCTGCATTGGGCAGAAAGTCAGACTAGATGATCATACTGGTCCCTTCTGACCTTAGAGTCTATGTTGGGAGCCTTAGATGACAGAGCAATAATCTATTAATAGATTATTAATCAAATGTGTATTAATATACCTATCAACAAGGGTATTTCCTGAACATGTGTTCATGATCCCATAGACTCAACCTGCCAGATGCCTTTTGGAGCAAAAGCTGTCCTCTTGTTTTGAGTTTGTACACCACCTAAGCACAGTGGAATGGTGGTCCATGAGGGCTCCCAGGAGGTACAATAAATGCCAACAATAAGGTAGTTTAACTGTAAAAATGTGAAGCAAGGCATTGTGTTCCTAGTTCAACAGCATTCAACTGGGTATAATGGTCACAACTTCTACAAAAACAAAGCACTCACTTTGAAGGTCAATTTATGATAATTTGTACTACAGGAGCATGCAGGAACCCCAATCATTGTGCTAGGTGCTTTACCAACACAGATTGGAAATTGGTCTCTGCCCCAAAGCATTTATAATCTAAGCTAACAGTGAAAATTTAAATCCAAGGTGCTATACTTGGATCCAGCCACAAGATTGCACAAGCTCTCTCACTTGCTCACGCTAGGCCTCTAGGCACACTCTCAAGGTTCAGACCCGGCATCTGACATGTCTCACCCGTGAAGAGCCTGAAGTCCAATTGCTTGGGCTTCTAAACCTCCCCAAAAGCTAATGCATGCTCCCAGAGTTCCACTGAAACTGTGCATCACCTGCTTTACTTTTGCTCCTTTGATGACTACAACTGTGAAAGCAAGCACAACAAAGGAATTTACACACACACACAGCCCAGACAGCACAATGTAGATATAGATCAAACAAATCTTCTCACAAATCCCTATCTCAATTGCCCCATCCTTCCACGAGCCCTTTGGGATTAGTGCTTTTTAAAAGGTCCAGAATTCTTCTTCTTCTTTTACTACCATATAGCCTTGTCTACTCCCTCCTCTCCTTGCTGAAACATTTGGGGGGGGCGGGGTTGTTTCTGGGATTCTTGAATTTTCAAAAAAATGTTGTTGCTCCAAGTTTCACATCAGGTGATGCTCTGTCTTGGTTAAAAACCTATGCAACAGAACTGGGTCTTCTGGGGGTTTTAGGGTACTAACAGCTGAACAAGATACCCTCCAGGTTAAAGACCTCTGATTGATTTTCATTGTTAGTCTTCTAGTAGGTGCAAAATTTCTCCTGATACCTCCCTAGAGGTTTCAGCACAAGTCAAAGGATAAAAGGGAAAAGTTTAGGCACAGTACAGTCACAATCAAAATGATTTTCACCTCCACAAAAAATGAGTTTTCAGATTGATCCACATACATGCAGACATTTACTAACCCATTGCACATGGTAATTGGTATATCCTAGAATTCTGCAACACTATGGAATACAAAAAAAAATGTTTAAAGAATAAAATTTACACCCCTCCATACTGTCGTCCCCCCCCTTCTCTTCAGGATTTCTTTATATGTCTCACAGGAACAAAAAGGGGAAGGGGAAAGGAGCATGAAGCAATCTTTAAAAATTATACTACAGGTGACCTGTAGTTCTCACAGTTTTACGGAGTAAAGTGCCTGCATGCCATTTTCACAGTACTAACAACTTTTTAAGCAGGGAAAATTGTGAGATAATATTTCAACAACAGAGCATGTTATTTAAAGGAGAACCATGCATTTGTTATATAAAATTAACTTTTATCTAGTACCAGTGACAGTCATGGAATATATTCCTGTATCAGAAACTATTAGTCATTCAAACCCATCCCTGATTCAATCTCCCCAAGATTATGGAGTTATGTAAATAAATATAATAGGGTCATTTTTATTTACCATTCATGTATATACAAAAGAATTAAAAGACTGTGCCTGAATTGAAATTTATGAATAGGGCTTAGAATAAAAAAATTTGAAGGTAAATTGCTGCACTAAGCAATACGATTTCCCCAGAACATTCAAGAATAAAAGCAGCTAGAACAGGGGTTCTCAACTCACCATGAAGAGTCCCCAACCCCCAGTTTGTCATCCCCTTAACTAGGAGATGGAAAGTAGAAAATCCTGAATCACTGTTTGACAAAAGGGAAACACTCAAAGGAAATTAAAATGGGCCTGGCTGTTTTCCCTTTTTGGGATAAATAGCATTTCAGTTTGTTCCACAAGAGCAGAAGAGTGAAATAAATAAAAGATGAGAGCTGTAATCCATGGAAGTGCTCACAGACCTTCACAGATAGTGGATATTTAACAGTGACAGATATGACAGCAACTCGCCTCATAGTCTAAACTCTGCCTTAGAAATCAGGGACAGCACTGAGAAGAATACAGGATAAAGCACTCAAATCAGTTTGTCAAGCTGTGAAGTGAGTAGGGGTAGAAATATCTTGTGAATATTGCAATCCAAAAAAAGAACACTCTGTAGTAAACTACTGAGCATTTTATATTTAATGTCACTGCCATGAGACAGTGGGTTTTAATTACCATGACTTTCAAGCTCATTCCTCCTCATTATTTGATTACACTGACTGACACTCAGAGGCCCCAAATGAGACCCCATTGTGCTGGGCACTGTATGAGCACTTAAAGATATGCTCTGTCCCCAGAAGAGTTCAAAGTCTAAGTAGACAAGATACACAAAGTTTGCAGGAGTGGAAAAAAGACGAGAAAGAAAGAAAAAGATGGATAAAGCAATTCATCCAAGTTTGTACAGCAGGTTAGTAGCAGAACTGGCACTAGAATCCACTCTCATCAGCAGCCATACCACGGGTTATGCACAGTGCACACCATTTGCAGAGCTAATGAGCAGCAGCACTGGTGACCCACCGCCCATTGGGATTGGCCCTGCCAACCCTCTGTCATGACAGGGGGCTGCAAAGCCAAACCAGAGTGAGTACAGATGGTGAGCTGTTCTGTACTGTTTCTCTATTTAATGTCATGGGGCTACCTCCTATACCAGGGCTCTGCCCACCCTTCCCCACTTGCAACAGTCTGTATCCCTCTCAGGGACAAGAACGATACCATGCCTGGACAGGCAAATGCTGAGTGTGGTGCAGTCCACATGCACTACACCAGGGGCAGCAATGGCACCAGGGATGGCTTCACAGTGGCTGATGGGGCATACGATGGGAAAAATGTCTGGGGGTGCTCCTGACAGAACTGACGGTTCCGAAGTGCCAGTCTAGTGCCCCAGCTACTGGACAAAGCTGTCTTCTGAAAGGCTCAGCATCCTTTTCTTCACATGCTGCTTCTCAGACAAAAACGGAACATGCAACACAATTCAGGTTCTACTAGTCAACTTCTATGTACATTCAGTAACTTCCAAAAACAACTCCAAGCAGTAGCAGTTCCCCACTAAAGGGTGAATGGCTGCGTACTCAGATGTGATAATACTTGGCTTTTGGGCCACTGATGGTATAATTAGAATTAACCATGGTAGGTTAAAATGGTAGGATCAACTGAGTTTCTTGCATTCCTCGCAAGTCTCCCAGTATTTCATCAGGAACTGTGCACACACAATCTTCAGTGCAAGGTCAGGACACCAGGGGTCTCAAACGCAAATCATTACAAGGGCCACAAGACGGTTAGTATGGTAGCCCGAGGGCCACACCACTGAAACCTTTCCATACAATGACATTGCAATTATCAGTAACAATTGTGTCACTTCAGGCCGCAGGAAAGTAGCTTTAGGGGCCGCATGTGGTCCACAGGCCACGTGTTTGAGACTCCTGCTTTAGACTAAGCCAGCTTTACAATCCTCCTGGTCTCCACACCTACACAGGAGCCAATGTTGGCTACATAAAACTGACATCCAAGTATCCAAGCCCACCCTTCCATTTAAATCTTTAACTCTGTTCTTTGAGCAGAACTGAATACTCTATAATTTAATACACATAGAAGTGTGTGTGTGTGAACTCATTTGCTAGACCCTTCAGAGATATAGAATGTGATAGGTCTGTGCCCTAAGGCGCTTACAAGCAAAACAGACAACATTCATACAAGGACAGGGGGAAAGCAGTACCCAGAACCACTAATGAGACAGAACATATGATACAGTATGCTGGTTTTTGTTGCTTTTTCTGTTACAGCAATGCATTTTTGTACTGTTTTATAATCAAATCAAACTGACAGACCATAAAGGTAAAAATAAAAATATTAAATTGCCCTCTTCTTCCAATAAGAAAGAGAGACTACAAGGGGACAATGATTTATAACTAGACTTTGTAAACATCAAATTAATATAAACAACAGCTGAAAACCAGTAGCCTGGAGGCTAGTAAACATGGGAGTGTACACAGGAAAAGTCAGACACTGACCTAATTTCAAAAGGTGATAAGATAGATAATCATAGGTTCCTAATTAGCACTTTCAGCTGAAATAGTTTTATAGATAAGTTTACATAGAACACTGTGGCTGAACTACTGGGGTTTTATTACTTTATCACAAGCTTCCTCCCATGCTACCCAGATCTTTATTATTGCATCTCAACATAATGTACTGGCTGTACTACAGTCTGATCTATTAAAATATCAGATAATCAGAAAAATTAATGAACAGTGCCAGAGCAAATCAAAAGCATGAGCTATAAAAACAGCTTTATGTTCAACTGAGCATGTTTCATACTACTATCTGTACACATCTGGCATGACTGTCACTCTCAAGTCCTGACCAGTTATTAAAGTTAAATAATATCAAATTAAAACAATGGGTCAGCTAACTGCACCTGAAGTTAAATATGCTCATTTTCTACTATTCCTCAATATTGATGTTTGCATAAAATCATTCATTAAATCTTAATCATACTGAATATTTTCAGTATATTTCTGAAGTCAGCTTTCAACCCTAGTGATAAGAGGATGATTAGAGAACTCTCCAGAATTTACTCTATTTCCTTCCACTTAATTCTCAGACAGTGATCTGAAATGGAAATAAATATTCTTGCTTTATATAGAAGTTTTCTAGACTACTATAAAACTTCTTGCTATTCCCATCTCAGAAGGAGGGATTCTGGATTGAAATGGCAAAGGAAAGACAACCACTCAGGACCTCTGAGGAAAGGGAAAGGAAAGGGGCTGGCTTGGCTGACCAGCAGCTGTAGTGAGGGCGTAAGCACCCACTGCCACCCAGGGCCCATGCCTACATTTGTGCTCCCTCAAGTCCCCATGCTATCCCACACCACGCAGCCTGGCAGGCTTGGCCCCCACTGCCTGCGCCAGCAATACACCACTGTGGCTGACCTTGGCACCTACCCTACCTGTCCTGCCAGAGTGCAGGTGTACATTGTGTGGCGAATACATTCAGTAAAACAGCATGAAAAATGTGCTTTAAATCATTTAAGACTTACATGTGTGAGAGTCTAATTCTGTTTTCAGACACCTTTGTACAATGCCCACAGTCAATTAGAATTGTGCATGTGTACCCAAAACTGGAATCTGGAAGAACAGCTCAAAGCCTTCAGAGTAACAGTTGAATTCCTGGGGTGGGGATGTGAGAGAATAAAAAGCAACTTCTTCACACTGACTTAAGCCTCTTTATTCTCTTAAAGTCTGAACGGCTTGGATGAGAATTCCAGTCATTTACATGGAAGGAATTTGTGCTTCTATCAGTAATATAACTTTTTGACAGATTAAGTTGCAGAGAGTGTGACCTGCTTGGTTGCTAGAAAACAGAGCCTGCAGCTTCAAAGGCTATGTTCTTCTTGTCTTTCCATACACTTTTTAAAAATTCTATCCCATTACAATATAGCATATGATGTATTTGCATGCAGTCCAAGTAAGCTCATGGGCTGTTTCTCAAATTGTATTTCCTTATATTTTGGCATTCCTCTTACTCAAAAGGGTTTAGCAATTTTTTTAATTATTCACTTTCTTCTTTTAGGACTAGTGATCAGATGATGAAAGCTGAAGTATAGATGATATTCTGCATAACAGGAGAAGCTCAAGTTCTAACTGCAGTTGTAGAAACATCTAATGTAACACCACCAAGGCAGACACTATACACATAGCATGCTGAGACCTCTTTCATCAGAGAATGACCTCTACCTCTTGCAAAAAGTCTAATGTATCAAAATGGAAGAACATAAGGCAATTTTAAAAGGATTTAATAGGCAATTACCTACATCTCTTTTTATCAGCTTAATCTGTTGAAAATAGCAATGTATGGGAGAAGCTAGCTACAGAGGAAAATGAGAAACCCATCCCTGGAATACAAAGCACATATTTGAATCCCTCATGTGGTTTTAAGACTGGATCACCAAGATCATAACATTCAAAGGTGCTAGGGGTGAAATCCTGGCCCGACTGAAGGCATTGCTAGAACTCCCGTTAACTTCAGAGCCAGATTTTTACTGTATGTGTTTAAAGTTGGGAATGCATCACCAGATTTTGGGAGGTTGCATATACATAGACACAAATTGCAAGCTGTTCAGAATTAACTTTTCCAGGATATGTAACTGTGTTCAGCAACATAGCTTAAAGTATGTGCAAAAGAGCAGGTATAATATTAAAATGTTATTTAAAAATAACTTTGGTTTACGTGCCCATAACTTTTACTCTTCAGTAGAATTAGAGGCCTTATGAACTGCCCTGAATTCTTAACAAAATCAAATATCACATTCCCTGGATCTTTTTTTCATTATGACAGCAATTGACCTGTGTAGTATAACAAAATTCAAGACATTCTGGAATCTGCAGAACAGAAGCTGTCAAGAAGCTGTTTGAGAAATAACTCAGTTTGTTAAAACAATTCGCAAAATACTTTAAAAATGGAATATGCTGTATAAATATTGAGTATTATTGCAGCAAAAGATTTTTATAAAGTAAATTTTGAGAAAAATTCCATTGCTGATGAGCTGATGGATGAAACTTTTCATATATAAACTGAAGTTTTATCACCTTCATATCTAGACATGCCACTAGTCTATTCAATTACCAGAAGTCAGTTCCCTGTTCCAATGTCTGTTCAGTACTCTAAACCTGGTAACATCCTAAAATGCTCCCGTTTCAAATTCACCTTTTCTTTCAGTTGTGTACTGCCTTCTAACTTCATTTTTCATTTGTTGCATTAATCCTAGTATCCTATAAGACAAGCTTCATTCTGCTTTCAGGCAAGGTCAAAGGACAGACACCGTATCACATAGTGCATATTATTTCTGAAATGTAGGTACAAACAGTACTTCAAATGAATACTTCTGAAGAAATATGATAATACTCACTAGCAAAGGTGAATGTTAGAGGGTGAGCTCCTCATCCCTCCATCGTATGCCAAACAGAGTGAAGCTCATAGGGTAAATCAAGCTGCCTTTAATTGTAGCTGAAATGTAACTGAGCACCTCTGAACATTTTATGGGCTGCTTAAATATATATGTAATCCTGTAAGCCTAAGAAACATAATGGAAATGTGTACTGCCCAAAACTTTTATTGGATGCATTCACACAATAATAAGGGCTATTTTGTAAAGTTTCTGTAAAATACAGAAAGTCTAACAACAGAACTATACTGCACTCATTCATATCTCAAGATAATCAACCACAATCAAAGACATGGCTGAAACTGATAAAATGTCTTCTGTAAATAATAAAAAAATGAAGCTAAACTTCAAACAATCTTGAAAAAGCAACGAGCTCTCAGTCTCCCTTCAATCAATGCTACTGCTTTGCCTCAACTCTTGCTTTTATTGTTAACATAGGTATTTTTCTCTTTTTATTATACATGCAAAAAGAACAGCTCTTACCTCTCCATCTCATATTCTTTCATGCCCACTTTTACTGCCTTCATTACCTACGGCATGCACATTAACATGGAACATTCTTAGTAAGAAGATTTATTAAGCATTTATAAAAGACAACATTACTTTGATTTTTTCAGAGGAACTTGTTTTTAAAAATAATAGCATATACATTATTTACATAAATCTGTATTAACAAGTAATTAAAATTTATGAAAATCAGATTATATCTCAAACTCAATGACTATTTTAATAACAATGAATAGCTGCAATTTAATGCAATAAAATAAGCTCAGTAGTTTTAAGTGTACCTAAATAAAGTGACATGAATCATCTAAATACCAGTACATCAAAACTTAATTCTGAAAGGTCTACTGGCCTTGATACAAAAGGGGTGTCACTTTTGTGAAACATGAGAGAAGTGAAATATAGAACAACATTCTTAAAAAAAATTGTATTGCAATACTATAGTCACTGAACAAAGTTACTGAAGTTTCAATATAGCTTTTGTCTTCTTCACAAAAGAGATTCTACATTTGGATAGCGTTCTCTGAAACCAAGACCTTAGAAGTATTTTATTCTCAGCAGTTTTCTTTCACTGCCAGTTGCCTCTATGGTGAAGGTTTTAGGAAGCTGCTGTAGAGAAAAATCTCAGAAAGGACAGACTTTGTAAAAGGAGGATAAGAAGGGTTTCAAGGCAGAAGGGCTGAAAGAACTGTATATTTTGTATAGACTTAACAAATTAGGCTACAAGAGGGGGAGCAGTATGTTAAAAGTCCTGGCTTCAAGTTAAAATCAAGAAGTAAACTAAGACTGAGCTACCACAGTGCCCCACCACAGGATGGCAGGCTCTAGTAGAGACTCTCACTGACTGCCCTACTCAGGAAAAAAAATTCACATCATCATAATATAAAAATGTCATCAGCTAATGGCTTTGACTGAAAGCCCTGTCATGGGCCCAGTACTGTCTGAAAGCAGCAACTGAGACAGACTCATTCCCATAAACTTCAATTGGCACACTGGATGTGAGCCGAAATTCCTCCTGACATTCAAGTGAGCAAGGGTAGGAGTTTTCTCTATCTCATTCTGACAGTCTCAATAGTGAGGGGCCTGTTCTCTGTAGAACTGATCAATGTACTCAACCGAAGCAATGAAAAGCTTCCAGAGAGAGCAACAGCTTGTAGCCTGAGCGAATCAGAAATCTCAAATACGCTGACTGTGCGAAGCCTCCAAAATTCATGACAAAGACCAGAAGCCTTCTCCTGACCTCTTGCACAAATGCATGGGAGCACACCTGAACACAGTGACTATAGAGATTGCACCTGACAAAGACACTCCAGCCTCCCATCCCAAAATACTTTATTTCTTCTTCATCACAAGCAAGCAAATGTACTCAAGGACAATGTAAGGTGCATTATACAACTATAATAGGAAAGCTATTATCCTTCTCTTTCTATCCAGCTCTTCCATTATTTTATTACTAAGTAATTCTGGTTGCTGGGAACATTTTCTGAATACTACCATTAACATTAAGAGTAAAAATTATTAAAAGCAAAGGATCTATTACCTCTTTATGAGCTTCACTGGATATTTTATTGGTGTAACGGAGAACTTCCAACTCCATGTCTGTCTTAATCACACGACTTCAAAAGAAAAGAATACAGAATATGAAGCTGGATTAATCATTTTTCATGCAAATCAATAGACTAAATTACCAGAACAGAACAAAACAAAAATCAAACAAAATAATACTATAGTACCTATGGTAGAATTACACAAATACAGAAATGCTACGAGTATGAAGACATACATTTTTGGGTGAAAATGTTCTGTTGGCATTAATTGCTGTTAATGCAAAGTTTGCAAAGATGTGCATTTTAAACAGACTTTTATTATTCTATTAATATTGAGCACAAAGTTTGCCGAATTTTCTAAACCTTATAATGAATGTTAATTATGAAAAAGTGTTGCTTTTCTCTTGGTCATGGCTCAAACACTATTTCAAATGGAACATTTCTATACATGATATATTTTTAACATACTATAAAATGGTTTTACACAAAGGTGTATCCCCTTGCTCCAAGAGCTTATATGAAGAACCACAAGAATTTTGTCAGGAAACAAATACATGAAGAGAATGGTTAGAGTAGCTCTTAATAATAGTTTTGGGTGGTTCTTCATATATTATTTTCTGTGCACCGAAGAAACAACAAAACAGGTTGTTCATCTGATGTAGGAACATATGAAATGGAAGATTAATAAAGCTACTCTAACCATTCTCTTCATGTATTTGTTTCCTGACAAAATTCTTGTTCCATGTAATACTCCCCTGTAGAATTCTGTGTGTATAAACTTATAATTCTTAATATTCAAAATTCTTGAGATCAATTCAAAACATACTTGTAAATTAGTCTATGGTGCTTTCTATTGTATTTTTTCATGTAAACAGTAATTTTGATATGATTATATTATGCTGATAATTTCATATTCTTCTATTAAAATACACTTTTTAAAACACATTAAGGTTTCACGTTTTCACACCTTTCACACATTCATCTCAAAAGCAACCATAAAGTGCATTTTTGTACTGTCCAAGGCTAGAGAAGCATCCATATTAAAACTGCCTTTACCGAGTTTGTGGAGATGTTTAAATTTGGTTTTGGTTTTTTGGTTTGTTTTTTTTTCAAATTTAACTTGTGTGCGCATTAGTTGTAAGATTATCATAATTCAGCTATATATTAAATGGTCATTTGCAAGCATCTTTTTTATTTTAACCTTGTAAATGTTTATACTGTTTTGGAACTACCATATCTACAACATTTGTAGGCTTGGAAGGATTAGAATTTTAAACAATAAATGCTGGTAAATGTTAATTTCACCATACATGGAAACCAACAAACTTACAGAGAGGTGATTTGTGAACTGACCCTCAGATTAAACAGGTAAATTACTGCATAGAACCAGCTAAAAAAAAAAAAATTCCACATACCTGTATAGATAAAAAAGGCTGACGCTTAAAAGCTATTGTTAGATGTAACCTATGACTACTAAAACTGGGTGTGTGTGTGGGGGGGGGGGAAGGGAGTTTTTTTTTTCCTATTTCCCCTATTCACTCACACACATTCTTTGAGGTTTTGAATACACTTTCCGTACAGGCTGTTTCTCCTCTTTTTAGGTCTTTCACACAGCACCAGCAAAGAGAGAAACTTAAAATAGGAACATATTGTGGTGCCTGAAACAAAATTTGAACTTTTTAATTATCTTGATTTCAAAATTTTCATGCCCAACTTGTAAGAAACCTAGTCTCTATTAATGATGTGAGCCAAACAAGTGCAATTAGCATGAAAATGATATAACTTAATTGTTTATTCCTTAGACAGTGTATTCTGTTCTCTTGTGACATCCAAACATCCTGGTTTTCTTGCTTATTTGCCTCTCTCCCTCCACACACACACACACAAAATATCTTGGAAAGTATTTTGCTTTCATTCTGACTGTTGCAGTTATCAATCCTATTTATAATTCACATAAATCCATCTGTCAATCTCTTAGGTGCTACTGAAGATCCAAATCTTTTTGTCCAATTCAGTCTTTGCTTATTTCACCTTCAATATTGCACTTTGGGCAAGGGATACAAATTTACAACTGGCCTTTATGTAGTCAATAAATAAATAAAAATCACACAGTACTGAGTTGCCTTGATGCTTAAGAAATTATGCTGTTGGTTTTCTACATTTAATTTTCAAAAGCCACTTTTCCCACAATAGTCACTTTATTTACGTTCATTAAATTCTCTCTCTAGGATTCAGTTCAAAGAAGTGTTAAAAATGTCAAAGAAAATTTAAAGTTTAAGTCTCTTAATATGCAGAAGGTCCTGGGTTCAAGCCCCAGGGGGGTGGACTCGATCTCATGAGGTCCCTTCCAACTCTGATTCTATTCTATTCTGGTCTATTTAAGAGTATAATCTTATATAATAAACAGTGTACAACGTATAAATATCCTTAAAAAATTACCCCATAATTGTGAGGAAGTATATAGTCTTGCAATAAAAGTTCCCATATCCAATAGAGTGCAAAGAAACAGTGTTAAAGAACAGAGACAACCCTAAATTCTCTGGATTTTATGTTTAAAGTTGCAATTTATTTTATAAAATTATTCTGCTAGCATAATAGCTTGCATTAATTCATTCTTCTATGGAGGTCCTTTCATTAAAATCAATAAAAATAGTAAAGCTGAGTAAGAAAAACAGACTAAAATGAGCCACTATCTATTTTAAACTAAACTATCAAATGATGTAAAACAGTAGCTGATTATTAAAACTTTTCCTGCATTTTAGTTGCCTTTTTGACTTCAACAAAATTGCCTGCATGCCTGCAATTCAAAAGCCCTTTGATTCATATTCATTCTCTAATTATTAAGTCACTTCAGCACCTCCTATGTCTGCTTTACTAGTAAACTATCCAATAGTACAATTTTTAATTCATCCAAAGATTTTAAATGGTCAAGTTATAAACTCCTGGAAAAAGAATTGTGTAATGAACACAAAATGTCCCTTGACATAATCTAAAACACTAAATACCAAGCACAAACAGATCAAAGTATTGATAGTTTTCTACGTAAATAATGAAAATATGAAGCATACATATACACATACTTTATGACTTTATGCCCAGTTTTAAAACAGGTAAGAAAATTAACCACATAGCAGTTGTCTCATTTGCGGTACAAACATCCACTTAAACGGAAAAAAAGTTGCAATTGTCCCTCAAAACACAACAAAAGCACAGAACACATGAAACCAATCATATATAATCAATCAAGTTCATCATTCCTAAGTTTACCAGAGAAACACAGCATATAACAAAATTCAGACACTGCAAATGGTTCTCCCCCCACTGATCAGATAACCCTTTAATACCAAAATTATAGAAAGTGTTATATAAACAACTAGTAATTTTAGCGCTTTGGTTCTATTACAATTAAAGAGGCAAAAGCAGTATTCAGTGACTATGAACAATGAGACCTTCAAAGAATCTGACAAAGTTGGATTTTTCCTCCCACAAAAGCTCATGCAATAAATACGTGTTAGTCTTTAAAAGTGGCACAGGACTCCTTATGAATAATGATCTGCTTCTCTCAAATAAAAGCCAAGACAAAGGGGTGACTTTTAGTCATATTCTAACTGGGACACATTTATCAAGTGACAATGTTTCACTGCCATTACTTTATTCTTATTTCAGTAAAATGCCTGACATGGAGATAATCATTATGGCAGACAGACAATGGGTCTAGAGACGGACAATAGTGCATTATACAATTGTAGGAAAACATCATTCCGACTGACACATGCAACCGAACTGATTCAGCGTTTGGGTTGTTTTTAGGTCTGGGGTACACTGTATATGTAAAATATAAATAATACATCTATCATATTTTTAAATAATTTCTACTGGCCTTTTAAATAAAGCATTTAAATGTATTTTAAATTGCAGTGGGTATGTAAAAAATTTAACAGAAAGCTTCTGCAAAAATTTCAAAAAATTCAAAACATTCAAGTTTTCAGGTGAAGCTTTTTTTGTGTTTCATCTTTTAAGTTTCACAATAAATGAGTTTAATTGGAAAGCTTTAGTTGTTGGTTATAACAAAACAGGATTTTTCCAACATATATAATGCAAACAAAAATACTATAGCTTTTGCTGAACAGATGTTTCAATAGAAAACTGCAACTCAAATTAATTGATTCAACTGTAGACTTTTTGTGCATCCCTTCTATGAAATCCAAAATAAAATAGCACCAATATTTCAATAGTCTTAAAAAAAAATCACAAAAATTGCAAACCAATATTAATTCCCAGCTAATATTGCTGAAGTACAAAACTGAAAAAAGCCAAGGGAACCATTAAGTAAGGCAGTCTTAGCATATATACCATATAACCCACACATCCAGACTGCTTACCCCCAAGAGACTTGCTTGACAGTTCCAACTTAAGAACTTACCAACATTTACACATCCCTCTCAATTACAAGTGAACACAAACCCAAACTCTGATAGCTATAGTAGAATTTTCCAAGAGCTATGCGCCCTGAGAAAGCATATCACATACTGTTTTTTAAACTGAGGAAGAATGAGGCCCAGAATTGTCCTACCATCCAAGTACAATATAGGAGGGAAATTCTTTCCGCACCACTAACTCCAAGTACAATTCACGATTTCCTTCCCTATACTTCCACCTCACATCGCCCATCCGCATTCACACTCCCTTCTGCACATACTGTAGCCTCAAGTCCCTCTATCTTGTGACTCCTCTAAAGTGTAAGTAGCCATTCTCAAGACAGGAAAGGTGAGCAGATATTCAAAGGAACACACAATAGGTGCGTGGTGTGGAGGCTCTGCAAAGAGGGCGTGTGAGAACTATTCTCTAAAACCAGTGTTGAGCTACTGAGTTTCAGTAACAACTGATTTCCATGAGCACAATACCCCCCTATAAGCAGAAGAGGGTCTTCTTCAGGCAGACAGGCTGGCTCAGGAGCAGGGCTTGTAGTTCCAGTCAATCCATCTGCAACTGGAGCTTGCTCTTTCTCTGCCTCTTACTTGTAATAGTCAGAAGAAGCAGACAAGAAGAGCGAGAGAATAGCTCCACCAGGCAGGTCAGAAATGGAGTTCTCTTTTGCTAAGTCGGCTTCCTAAGTCACTCAAAAGACCATGTTCTTGGTTTCAGGGATTCCTGATTCTAACCTATGCCAGAACAAAAAACTCTGCAGAGGAAGCGGCAGCACTAACAGAAAGGAGTAGGAGAATGGGTCGCACTGAGCCAGTGGTATCAAAGGATCATTACTTTCACAGAAGCCTAAATGGGAACACAGATCAGCTGCTCCTCCAGCATCAACTACTTCATTCCATTCCCTAAGCCCCACCATTTACTTGTTCCAAAAGGGCAGCCGTGTTAGTCTTTGGAACTTCACAACATGCAAGGCACTGAATACAGCTATTTGAACTGGAAATTCATCAACTCCATGAAACAATGCACACAAATTGAGATGTCTGACCAAGTTGGATCTCCTCCTATGAAAGCTCATGCAATAAATAAATGTGTTAGTCTTTAAGTGCCACAGGACTCCTCTTCCCTCCCCCCCCATTTACTTGCTCACTCTCCCTTCCTTTCTGCATCTGACCCCCTCCAGGCAGTACATCACATCATTTGGCCCTCTATAGGCAATGGAGCCCTAAATGCTGTTTTTGGAGTACAGTAATATAGCATACAGTAAAGGGACTGGAAGTGCCCAATGTTAAAAAATTCCAGTACCATCAAAACAGTGGAAAATACCACCCTTAATTTATGCTATTACAGAATTAACGTTCTTTCAAATAACACGATGCTGTTGAGTTGGAGACTCAGAAGGGGGTGCCAAATTTCAGACACCCCTATTGACTTTCTTCAGTGACAGAATCAGGAGATTCCTTCCTGCAAATTTCCATAAGTGACAATTTTTAGAAGGCACCTGTTATAAAAAGGTGATTCCTCTTTCTCCTGTGCACATTGCCGCCAATTCAAGGATCTCAATCTTGCTTCAACGGGTACACTTTTAATGCTGCTGAGTAACAAATATTTTGAAGAATTTAGCCACTGTTTGAAAGAGAAATCACAATGCAGCATTAACTAAGCAGCTACAAGAGCACCTCCATAATTCTGCATTCATTAAGATGAATCACTGGTGGAGAAATATTTGAAAAGATATCTGGGTTGGAAAATTTATGGAACAGAAAGTGAATACATGTAAAACAGAACCTTGTCTAAACTATTCAACACCTCTATTCTCATCTTCCATCCAGGCGAACAGAGTACCTGTCAAGGCTATCTGAAACTGCTAAATGAATTCCCACCCCCATAATTTGTTTGTGAACCTCAAACTACGTGGACATGAAAACAGAAAAGGAGTTAAACAGTCAGGCTTATTTAAGTACCAATTTAAAATGCCTGAAGTAATCCTGCAGTACTTGGTTTCCAATCCTGATTGCCACACATGCAGCCTGACATTTGTGTTCTGGATTGTTCCATCACAGGAACTGCACCTGTAGCCCTCCTTTATTGTCCACTCCAGGAGTGCCAAGTCATACCACAGGTCTCCCCCCATCACCACCTCGTTGCCCTTCCAATCAGGGCATTTTAAGTCTGCACAGCTTACCCAGTGATACCCCCCCTTAAGTCAGTCTGCCTGAAGGCCAGCACTTGTGCTTTGCTTTCTCTTGGAAGATTATGAACAGCGTATTGCCACGACTTACAAATTCCCACACAGCTCTTTCTAAACAAGCACATTTTTTCTTACGGACAAATCCTTACAGATGAAACAGAAGATAAAACGGTTTTAAGCACATCTTTAAATATACAAGGAGTCTCATGGAGTCCTAGCGAGCGAGTCTTTCCAACCCTTCCACAGCAGTTGGGGATCTCCATTTACTATAGGTCCTGTCTATTTGCTGGAGCAGGATGTTTAAAGGTAACCTTTCTATAGTAAAACAGGGGTATCAAATTAATTTGCTATGACAGGCTAAATTTGACTTAAATTTAGTTCAAGTGGGCCATACACTCCATAAATTGAAACCCTAGGGCACTCTTGCCGTATTGTGGAGTGCTACGTACAGAAGACTGAGCTGCACGATATCACACACTCTCTCCTTCTGTTAGGGGAGAGAGAGTGTGTGATCTTGCACAGCACAGTCTCACATACCCAGCACTCTGTCATGTCACAAGACCCGACACTATCATGAATATGTGAGACTGTGCTCCACAATAACATGAGACCCCTCTCTTGTTTTCTCTATGTTACAAAGAGACTGATGTCCTGCAAAGCACATCCAAGGGTTGGATGCAAGAGGGTCAAGGGCCACATCTGGCTGCAAGTTTGACATGCCTGTATTAAAAGCTCTCTTTTGGTCTGTTGTTCTCTGGAAAACCCAGTCTGAACCATTATATGCAAGGCTCCTCAGGAAGTGATATTTGTCCAAAGATGTTTACAACTCAAATGATCACCTTAATCACCACATACTATTTTTGGTTTCTGGAAAAGCTGTGGTAACCCTCTCTCCCGGAGTTGCCTACAATACCTGGCCCACACCAATACATAAACTTAATAAAATGTGACTCCTGAAGCTATTACATTGAAATGTAGTGACTGCTACACTAGTATCATGGAGGAAGATAGTTTGCTCCAATACATGTATCACAGAGTCTACCTGACTCTCCATGTCTGCAACCTCAACTCAAAAATCAATATATCAATATGAAACTAAGGTATAGGACAATGCTAGTCCATATATGTTATGATTCAGCTATGCCCTTGGGCAACACTTGAAAAGGAAAAATTTCAAAGGGCTTTTTTTGTTGACTTTTTTTTAAATTCAAGCTGCTACTTTCATGGGGGTGGGGAATATAGAACAGAGGATGGATAGAAGCTTTTTTTTTTTTTTTTTAATACCACAACATTGAGGGAAAAAATTAAAAGCAACAACTCAAAAAGATTCTTGAATTTTATAATGAACTCTTTCAACAAACCTTATTAATTTATGTATCTTGGGCCACAGCTATTACTGATTTACATCCTGAATGGGTCTATATAGTGAAGGTTTGGAATGTATGTTCTACTTCAAAAGTATGACCTTGCGAGTGAGAGTTAAAGTTGTTACTGCAATGTAAAAAATAATTTTCATATCAATACTGTTAGCCTAAGGCATAGTGTTAGAATTACTACCTTCACTGGTCATTTCCAATCTTAGAACAGTTATTTTTGCATTTTGTTTTAGCTTAATAATTATGCTAATATACAGCAACCACATATGGACTGTATTAATTAGTTATATCCTGTAAATTGTTGAGCACTCTGGCTCTAATACAAGGCACCTAAGCAGGTGCTGAATTTTGAGTATTTAATTAACTCCATTAATTTCAGTTTGACTGCTCAGTGTAGTTCTAGGCACTTCAGAGAGATCTTATCAGCTTGAGGGACCAAGCACCTAATTCAGAATCCTTAACCCTAAGTTATTCAAGTTTCTGCACAGGAACATCCCTTGAAAAGAAAAAAGAAGAAACATCCACACACTAATGTTTATACAAACAGCACAGGTTTCTACAAAAAGAGAATTTCCCTCTCCTAAACAATGCAGGAACTGTAGAAGAGGTACTCAACTGCTGTACATTTCGTTCCCATATTGATGGCTCTAATATAGCTTTATTTTATCTAAAGCTTGTTCCTTTATTTCCTTTAAGGCATTATACCATCACCAAAAGCAGTGAAATGGGTCTGAAGCAGAATAAATACTCTAGCCTATTTAGCTTCCTCTATTCTGACATGTTAATGATCAGGTGCCTTCAAGACAAATTTTAACTTCACACTTTTCATCACATGGACTACTGTACAGACGATTATACATATTAGAGTAATGTTTATTATTAAAAATAATGTGTAGTAGTCTGTAATAAAATAAGTTGCAATAGTAGGATGCAGTATGTATTTCTTCCTTTTTTCAAGATTCTAAAAACCAAGCTGTTTAGTTGTCATAAGTCATAAGTTTTGTTTTCTCAGCTCCAGACTAAATACATTTTAAATGCTTAGTTAAAAACCAATTTAATTAGCAAAAATTCACTCTGCTGTCTCTTCAGCTCATTTGCTAAATAAAAAAACAGAATGCCTTACTTACAAAAATGATTGTTAAGACAACATTAGTGATACTGTTAAAATGGAGGAACTGTGGGTGCCAAAATGCAAAAGCTCTCTCAGACAAAACAGAATACTACTGTAACTTAAATATATAAATTAAGAAATATCAACATTAAACCAAATTATAAGGCGCTACAGAAAGTTATTGTAGGTTGGCATTAATATAGTGGAGATTGCTGTGGAGTTCTTCTGTAACTGTATAGCACATATATGTGAACATCACAAAAATTAATGCTATTAAAATAAATCCTAAAGGGCGTAAAAAAGTTTATAAAATGGTACCCTTTTATCAAGTTTTAAATTAACCTCTCCTTAGGTATTCACTGTAATGAAGACTATTAATTTTAAATGATACTTACTTTTCTGTTCCTTGTGGTGTTTTACAATGTTGATTTTTAAAAGAAACTAAAAATTGAAGCTTTGCATATAATTTTCATTCCCAGCACAAAACACAAGAATAAAAATTGTCAAACAGTACACCGAAAGGCTTGAAAAGTCTATAGTGAAACATGCAATAAGGAATTTATCAGATTCTGCTGGGAGAAGTAATGAAATAAACAAGTTACAAGAAGGCCCATGAGAAGAAAAGTTATAAATTACTTACCATTCTGCAATTTCAGGATGAAGAATTTTGTTGTTCACATTAAATCTAACAAAATAAAATAAAAACCACATCCCAGAATTAAAAACTAGCAACACTATCACTCGTGGATGTCGGATTATTTTTTAAACAATACTAAAATGCATTTTACATAGTGCCTCCTCTCAGTATGTAATTAGTACAGTTTTAGTTACCAAATAACATGTCACAACATCATTTCTAAAAATGTAGTGTAGGCCCCCAGTCCTGTGAATGTGTGCTTTTATAATGTTAGTAGTCCATGGGACTAATTATATGTAGACATTTAAACCCATATTTAAGCATTTGCAAGATCAGTCTCATAGCGAATAGTTTTCCATGTTTGGAACACTGTAACTTGTTATAGATAAATTTGTTTAGTTTAAAACTTTGTTTTTGTTAACACTTCATTTCAATGAGCAATAAACATTTTGACTAATAGGACAACCCAGTGCCATGAGATCCTTAGAGTCTGAGAGCTCACAACAAAAACGCCTTGGATGTCCCACCCAACAGATTTTCCAGTGAAAGTAGGAAAACTGACTGGATATACCTGATAGTGAAGTATTTTAAAAAAATAAAAAATAAGGCCTTCTTTATTCATAATAAGACACCAAAAAAAGCACAAATTAAGGAATAATTTCAAATTTACATTTAAACATTTGGGGTTCAGATGGCAAAGTGATAACCTGTCAGTCTATTAACAAATGCCCATGAATAAAAACCTAAAAAAGTGAAAGTAACTGGCTTTGTGTTCCTACTTCAAGAGCATTACACAGAAAATGCCAACTAATCACAGCCTTCAATAAACACAAGTTGTCCAGTATTAAGGAGATTCAGTTAGACACCACCACAAGTCAGCATTCTGCATAATTATGGGGAAAAAAAATCGGTCATTTAAAAATAGGAATGTCTAGTGTTTTCTTTGAGAAGAACACTGCCCTGTAACTGTGCTGTTAAAGCAGTTCAATACAGAAGTAATTATGAGATGCAAGAGGCAGTTTAACACAGATCTAGACAAGGAGAAATTGATGAATGAGTTACTATATAAACAAAAGACTGAATTCCCTTCTCTGGTGAAGAGTATCCACAACATGCATGCCCTTAAAGTAAAGAGTGATTAAAACGAAACAAAAAACATAGGATATAAGCTGCATATGAAATAGTACGCAATATTTTTGGTAAGTGACATCAATGCAACAAATGAAATACAAACTCAAAGCAGACTTGTGACAAAAATAGTACAAGGAGATATCTTAACTAGACAGGAAATTGTACTAGTAGCTCCATTTAAACTTTACATAGACATGTACAGTGTAATAGACATGCTGGTCCCAGGAAACTAGAGGGACAAGGTAAGTGTGGAAATATCTTTTCCTGGATGATGAGAGAGAAAAAGTTTTCAAGCCACACAGGTGTCTTCTTCAGGTTTGGCCACAGCTTGTCTCTCCCACCAACAGAAATTTGTCCAATAAAAGATATTACCTCACCCATCCTTCCTCTTTAATGGACAAGTGGAAACAGTCAATAACTTTACAACTAGCCAAAAAACCCAAATACCCCTATTTCTGAGCAGAAAGGCCAAGAGAAACAACAAAGGACAGGGAAGGCAAGCATCTAGGGAAGATGAAAATATACATCTTGTCAGCCAATGTACTAAATCAGAAGTTAATCTTACTAAATTTATAACAAGAGAGCCAGGGACCCAAAATTATTCAAATCAACCAATCAAGAGATCAAACTCAAAAAAGGCAGCCAAATGCAAAAAAACTTCATGAAACAAATAGAAGAATAAACCTCTTTCAGAACTTCTTAAGGGGTAACCATGTTAGTCTAGTTCAGCAAAAAAAGCAAGGAGTCTGGTTGCACTTACAAAGACTAAATAAATCTGTTAGTTTTCATATGCGCCACAAGACTTGTTTATTCACTTTCAGAAAATCTACTTAAGACTGAGAGAAGGAAAAAAAGCCATACGTAGGTAAGTGACTGAACAGACTTGTTCAAATAACTATCTTTGTAGAGAAGAGTGCCTCAATTTATACTCCAGAATTGATAATCCCCTAAAATATGGAACCTAAATACCAACTGCAATCAGCAGGCACATTGGGAAAGCCAGATAACAGAGGAATGGAAGGGATAAGGGAGGCCGAGGTCAGAGACAGGACTGCAGTTTCGCTTCTCATCTGAGGTCTCATCACTACACTATAGACCCATAATCGACAGAATTATATCGCTCAGGGGGGTGAAAAAAAAATCAACAAACCAAAGTGATGGCATTAGACTGACCTAACCATCCAGGTGTAGAGAGCACTTTGGCAGTGGAAGACCTTCTGCCAACAAAGGGATCACCTCTCGAGGAGGTGGATTAAGTACACTGATCAGAGAGCTCTTGCCTATCGGTGTAGTGCATCTTCATTAAAGCCCTCCCGTTCCAATGCAGTGTTTCAAGTGTAGATGTATCCTGAAAGACAGCACTTCTTTCTAGTGGGTAAGTACAGGATAAGAAGGGAACAATCTATTCTACACAATTCTTCCTTAGAAACCTATCATCTAAGAACTGCACTGGCTTTCTACTTCAGGGCTTGACAAAACCCAGGAGCTGGGTCACCATGGTGACCAGGCTCTGTAGCCTGGCTCCTAGCTTTGCTGCAGAAATGCAACAGAGTACCACCCTCTGGCAACCAAAAATAAACTTGCTGACACCTAGCTGGGAGACAATTTAGTTGAGCCCTGCTCTACTTATGACTCTTAGGCCTCCTGCATAATATTACTCAAATTATGCTTCACTTTAAATAGCACTAATGGAGCTGAATGAACTAGAGTTTAAAGGTTACTGGTTAAATTATAAGATTAAGAGAAAGAACATGAAATCATTAACAAGGATGCAGAAAAAGATGGGAAGCAAAATTATTTTACATAAAGTAGTATATTTTTATTCTTCAAAAAGTTTAATTATGCTTTACACTAAGCAATTCTACTCTTAAAAAAAGAATCCCAGACTGTCCTAATGCTAAGAGGATCATAAAGCCAGTTCATTTCTAAATCTCACTGCAATTTGCAAATTGACAACACTTAGAATAGGAGACACATGGACCACAGCAAGAAAGAAAAAAACCTGACATTTTGCAATGTGTTAATATTGACATGTTAAATTTAACTTTAACATTAGTATGCATTAATCCCCCCAGTTAATCAACACAAAACTAAGACACATCGTCTTTAACTGTAAGTTCAAAAAGAATTAATTTTGTACCCAGTTGTCTTTTAACAAGCACAGCAATTTCATCTATTTCCAAAAAGTCAGTCTACACGTCCTAATTTAGTAGTAAGAAAATGCATTTTCTGCTTAAAAAACATGATCAGAACCTCTTCATTGCACAAGTGATAAAAAAAAGTGCAGAAATCTGAAAATCTTACACACCGTCAGTGTATAAATTAAAGCATGAGCAAATCGCCTCCCTCCCTTATTTCCCATTAGGAAATGTCAAACTCCTCCCCCCAGATTTACTCATCTGCATAGAGAGAAGAGCCTTGCAGAGTAACCTAAAAGTCAGCAGACTCTGTCTGATGCTTTGTCAGTCCAACAAGTGACATTCTAGAATCAAAGGATTTTGTTGAACATGCTAAACAGTCCAATAAGTTTTAAGGAGACATCTGGAGACTCTTATCAAACAATTTGGAAGAAAAAAATTGTACTTTAAGATATCTTAAGCAGAAAAGATTAATTCTATGCCTTTTTAAGTTAAACTACAGTGTTGTGGTTTTGTGTGCACGTAATTTGATGTTTGAGATGGATTTCTTTATAATGCTCATGCTCAAAATGATTTTTTAAACAAGCATTATGTTTCATAACAGCCATATCAGGCAGGAAAATAACTGCACCCATTTTATAGATGGGAAAACAGCAGAGGCCATGTTACCTGTCCAAGGTCATAAATTAAGTTAGTTTCAGAAACAAATAGGAACCAGATTTCTTAAGTAGTCCAGGTCTCCCGCTGCAAACAACTAAAAAGATTTTTCCCCTATGGAGGGAGGAATATGGTACCACACACAGAATTATTTCTATTCAGTGATGTATACTAACTCTGTGCTTTTAGAAGCTGCAGCTAACATGCAAACTACCAAAATGTACAGTATGAGATTCAAGGGGAGGACAAGAGATGGCAATACTACAGGAAATGATAATGTGAATCATTAGTACAGGTTCTTTTCAGCAGAAACGTAAAAGTGAACTTATTCATTGCCTTTGTCGTGCCAGCAATCTAAGATTGCCCTTTAAGGCCAAGGTAGAAATAATCCAGGAATCAGAATGGAGACAAGGTAAGTGCTCTGAAGTGGAAACTTAATAAAATAGCTATGATAATTAATGTTCCAGGAGACATTCAAAGGATTGAAAAAAGTGAGGAAAGGAAACACCACCGTTAGGAAAAATAAGATGCAGCTTCTGACAGGAGTAGGTGAACATCTTGAAAAGTAGAAAGCAAGATTCAAGTGTTTAGTAAGTGATATTTCTATCATCATCATCCATAGCAAAAAACTGGTGCACAATAAACATAGGAAAATGGAACTAAGTAAAAAAAGAAGAGGCCTGAAAAGGAAATACATCTTCACCAGGTCTTAAAAAAAAAGACAATCAAGATCATCATACATCTCTATAACTTAGGAATGGCTGGAGCTAAAGAGACACAAACAGAATGCAGTTGCCATTGAAAGGAGAGAGTTCTGACAAACTGGGCAGCTCCAGTCATCTTTAAAGACACCAAAATTCATTTAAATATACAGGCAAGTATTTTAGTAAAGCAGAGGTGGAGAAATAAAACTGGGGGCAAAAAAATTAAAGGCATTTTAGATTTATTACAAAAGAAATTAAAATAATGCACAGAAATACTGTAGTTGCAAGAGACTATAAATGGAACAGATTTCATTAAGAAGCTGATTTTCTCCCCAGCTCAATTAGTTAGCATCACTTGCTTAATTTCTTTGACCACAAAGACAGTCTTCAACTGGTAATGACAGAACCAACAGCCTCTTGTTAAGACAGAACTATAAACTGGGGAGATAAGGGGGGAAAAAAGTACAATGCCAAGTGGTTTAAGAGCCATATCTGTCAAGAAAGGCAAGATGCAGTAGATATCCAGCACGTTTGACCAAAAAAACCCCACACACAGTGAGTAATCTTTTATACTAGAGGGAAGAAAGTCTGAAAGGCATTACCCATATCTGTCAAAAGCAACAGAGTATCTGTGCCTGTGGTTACAGAACAATAAGCTTATCAAAGCTCTCAAAAGAGAGACCTGCTTGCTAAACAGCTAGAAGTCTCTCCTGAAAAGATACAGATGTAGTCCCACTGAAGTAAACGGAGGACAATAATTACCATAAGCAGGGAAGGCAATGATAAACAATTATTTAGGCTGCCTAACTGCCTCAGGACTTACCATGCAAAGAGTAAAAGAATACTTGCCATGTGCCAAACAGGGAGATTCCTACCTCAATACAGATTTGTCACGGAACAAGTCTGACTCACTACTCAGCAGTAGCAATTCCACATAATTAAATACACTGCAGCAGAAAGCCACCAAGGAATGCCATCGTTTCAAAAACTGCCAGTGTAAGAATTACTTTAAGGGCTAAGATTTGTTAAATTGTACATAGGTCTCTATGGTCTCTAGTTCCTATCTTAGACACAACCCTCTGCCCATACTGTACAGGGTCTGTATATTCTTTGAGAACATCCATTATAAACTCAAATTTAGTAAAAATTTTGCTTACTTTAGCCTCTGGATTAGAGCAGTGATTTTCAACCATTGCTTCGGGACACATCACTGTGTCGCCACATAGTGGTTAAGCATGTCATGGAAAGCCAGGGAAATGGCTAGATTTGGCCTGATGTGGGCGGGCTGTTGTGTCCTGTAGGATCACAAGATTCCAACAAGTGTTTTGTGACCCTCAAAAGGTTGGGAACCACTGAATTAGAGCATGCCTGAGGTAATTTAGAATAGCAGTAAGATCTTTATTATACACAGAAACAAAGTATTCGTAAGAGACCTTGGCACACAGTTAGGCAAAAGCTAACAGACACATTTTTGCGCACATGCTGTTTAGAAAACTAGACCATCAGAAGTTTGTTGGAGCATTGGTAAAAATGTAGTCTGCACTGTTTCTTTCTGTGAAGGATGAACTTTCTAAACAACTATTTTGTTTGTAAACCTAACTCTAAACAGATGAAAAGCCAACACCATGGGTGTTGACCATGAGCACATATAAATAAAATAAAATACGCCAAGGAGAAAACTGAAAGCACGCACATTTAGCGTATAACTCATACAACAAAAAAATTTGGTGCCTCTGTTTTTCTACTGTCCTTCACTGTGACAGACTAGTTACGTTTCCAGTCAGACTGTAGAAGAGAACAAAAGTAATTAAGCAATCAGATTCCAGATCTCATATCTGACACAGAGGAGAGATTATCCCAAGAGAAAGAGCATGGATGTGACCTTGCAAAATGAGCATCTAGAATTATAAACAGCAGCAGCAAACTCTACATGGTATCATCGTAATCTCAGTAACAATGCTATTTGTTGCAGACAGAAAGTTGAATGGAGGAAAATACAACAGGTTGACGGAGTCAGGGATCACAAAACGGCCACCCACTCATTATCCATGAGACAGCATTAAATTTAAATAAGCTTCCAGACAGGATTTCCTCCCCTCCCCACATTTTTCAGCCAAACAGGTAGTGATCAAATCTTAGGATATCACAATTTATAGATGATATTACATTTGACTAAAAATTCAGACCATCTTCTTCATACAATAGCACAAGTCTTTGATACATATCACAGACTGTTCTAGGAAATAAGCAACTGTTAAGTTTCGCAAACTTTCATCTCACCCAATTGCTCATGGGAACACTTTTTCCATTGGCAGTATTTTTTTTTTTTTAGGTTAAGAATTAAATCTGAAAGGGAATGAATTTCTTCAAGTGACCCAAAAGGTCACTTCTATGCAGAAATATCATTACTCGTCTTTTCCCTTTTATACAATGACTTTTCAGAAGAGTGGACAAAACAGTCTTAAGAGATGAAGTACTGTACATCAGACGGTAAAGTATGATAGAATCAAGAAGCAGCTATTTTCAGTCTATTTT
Organism: Podocnemis expansa; assembly: GCA_007922195.1. NCBI lineage: Eukaryota > Metazoa > Chordata > Testudines > Podocnemididae > Podocnemis > Podocnemis expansa. The sequence continues at coordinate 5,973,524 of ML682028.1, forward strand.
TCACATATTGTCAAATTCAAATATTCACTGCCAAGGAATTTAAGGTTTTTCTTTTAATATACAAGTCATCTAAAATGAAACATATGTACATCTCTGCTGTTGCTAACACAGACTGAAAGAGATTTCCAAACAACCAAATAAACCTAAAACTAGGGGTCTGTCTACACAGGAAATATACAATACCCATGATTGGCCCATACCAGTTCACTCAGGCTCACAGGGCTTGGGCTGCAGATGTCTACACAGCCAGGGCCACATCAAGGCCTGGGGCTTCCCACACTTGGGGGGGGGTCCCCCCATTAAACCCCCACTTGCTCAGGGGCAGGATCAGAGGCTCTGGAGCCAAGCTGGCGCTATGGAGGAGTCTGGGGGCCAGTGTGGCTGTGGGTAGGGCGGAGCATAGGCTGGTCCAGCTGTGGGAGGTTGTAGGGGAGGGGAAAGCCATGGACTGCACTACTACAAGAGTTGGCAAAGGGTCAGCACAGCTGCTGGGGGGGGTTACAGGAGGAGGGCCCACAAGCTGGTAACTCCTGCCCTGCTCCCAGGCTGGCTGGTGAGAAGCAGCAGCCTGCAATTCAGACCTGCTGGGCTGCATTCTGGCGGGATTGTGGCAGCCCCCTTCAGGCTAGGACCAGGGGTTGCAGCTCCGAAAGCCCCTACCTTAATCCAGTCCTTTAAACACCAATGAAACTGCCCTGCAGCCTGAGAATTGCCAGCTGCAGGTTCCTAGTGTCTGTGTAAACGTACCCCCAAGTCATTAGAAATGCAAGTCAAATCTCTGGGTTTCAATGAAAGCCTAGCTCATTTACTCCCTTGTTTACATATTAGTATCTTGTAGCTTATGAGCAAAAATGAGATTTAATTTAAAACATAAAAATCAGTATAACTTTATTAATAATTATCCAACAGCTTAATTCATGTATAAAGACCAACCAGATAGTCACTTACTGGCTGATTCCGTCAAACGAGGCTTCCCTGGTGATGTTTCCACTATCAGAATTAAGACCACGCTGGAGGGGAAGATGAAGAGAATTATCATTGTGTACTAAAGACAAGTATTTTAAATGAAATTCATTGATGGAACCCCATTACATAAGGTCTTTTAGAAAGCTTACTTGTAAACATGGTTTGAATGATTGCATAAAATCAGTAAGAGGTGAATATAAGGTTGCTTGCTAAAAAATAGACCAACATAAACAGTCCTTCATTAATGAAAAGACAAAGAATTCAGGCTCACACATGATGCCTAGGACCTTAAAAGATCAAAACTTGTCTTTTCTACAATACCTTGGTAACAGTTTTCTTGGGGGGAGCTGAGAGATGCACCCCATAAAGAAGGCAGCAATGGGTTAGAGTAGAATAGTAACTGCTTTATGTAATTTTTATCATTGGAAAGAAGTAATTCCATACTGCCTGGGCAATACTTGTTACATAAACTGTATTGCCCCTCTACACTTGCTGTCCACAGAAGCATGAGGACACCCCCCCACATTCTGACTGCCACATAGCACAGCTTACGTGTTGTGGAGCATCACACAGAGCAGCATTTCTTTGCTATATTTGGAACAAAACCAGTGGTGGATAGGCACAAGTGCAGGAATTCTGCTGAACTGAGCAAGGAAAGTTGAACACTCCTCCAGAGCTCAAGGAGAGAAAGCACCTCAGAAAGAGTCTTGAAGGGAGTTGCTCAACTTCTATAAAAATAGATAATGACAGACTCATGCACTGCTTCCCACAGAACACTAAAAAGTAGAACAATGAGAAAGGACAGCTGTAGCCGCCACCACCACCGCAACCATCCTGAGTGGAGATTGATGGGGATAATGAGCACTGTAACTGTACTCTCCCACTTTGAAGTTGTGTAAATGGTCTCTTGTAATCTGAAGTGTGATCTCAATAGTAACTTAATTCCACTCTCATACAACTGCAGGAAAACTGCCCCAAGCCCCCCACAGCCCCATATGGACCTTGGAGTACTCTGAGTTTCCTCTAAGCGCCAACAGAAAAACCCCAAAAGATGCAAATGACAGTCAGAACAATCGGAAAGCAGGTTGCAATTTGGAAGCATTTTGAATGGATTGGAGGGTATTGATGTGAGTGTCAAGTATGCCCTGTAAATTAAGTGGGAAAGTATCAGAACATAGGTAGGAGTTATGGTAGTAGGGCATAAGGAAGAAGGCACAGGATTTAGCACTGGACTGACTGAATAAGAGGAGGAATGAGAACATCAATGAAATGAACACAACAGACCGCAAATTGCAGGATGGTGATATCCTCTGTGATTAAAATTAGGACATCTGGCCATCCTCCAGGGTCAGTCCCAATACTTGGGGCTTTTTCTTATAGAGGTGTCTATTACCCCTCACCCTACCTTAATTTTTCACTCTATCTGGTCACCTTCGCTGTGATGGGAAAGGACTGAGAAGATATGTAATGAGTAGACAATCAGATAAGTCATCTGTTTACTGAAGAGCAATAGGCACAACAAAATGACTTACCAGTGTAAGGAGCACTGAAGGTTTCTTTGAAGCCAAGACACTGCTTATCTAAAAGAAAAGGATTGCAGTTAAAGCACAATTTTTCCCTCATCCATATCATATATCATTTTTATTATGGACAATTTGCTTCTTGTCACTGTTTGCCACATGGCAATCTTAGAAATTTACTAACATTTTGAGCTTGCTAAAAGAAGTCACTTCACATATTCTGTTTGTTGGAGAAAGAAGTCAATACAACCGGGAGAAAGTATAAATCAAAAGAACCTTTTGCTGTTAAAAAAAATATAATAAAAAAGGCTAAACACCAGAACACAGTCAAAATAGCATGACTAATCTCATATGACTTATACCATATCCAAAATTGATTCTTTATCAATTAAACAAAACTGCATGAATCAGAAATCTAGTCAACAACAACAACAACAAAAAACACAGTAGTTTCAGGCCCCATGCCTCAGTCAACACCAACAAGTTTTGTGGATGTCACTTTTTGCAATTTAAAAGAGGTTTTGCCTCCATCCCCCATCCAGATTGCTAGGTGAAAGATTCACACAGGGAAGGGACATGGACTAACCAGCTGATGGTGGAACCAGTGACAGTCACTATACAAAAAAAGTACTGTCAAGTGCACAAGTTAAACAAACTGAAGAAGAGAAAATAGTTTCTCTGATCTCTTTCGGATATAGTAATCTTGTGTGTCACTTGTTACAAAGAGTCAGTAAAAAACATTCAGATGAGTGTAGATTTAAAAATAGAGTCCTTTTAAGACACACACAACAACAGCATTGCAAGATGAAATCTGCTACTGTTCTTTGGAGAGGAAATAATGGGTGAGCTAAAAAGGGTTTTTTCTGTGAAGACCAATAATAGAGCATGGAAATCGGGCTTATAGCACAAAATGATGTATACTACTGCATATAAAAACGTAATAAAGCATTATTACATAATCACACTGAATATTTACAGTTATGCTGTGTCATTTTTTCTTGAGTGAAACTTCTGTGCAACTTCCCAACTTCCTTCAGCATCTGACACATTTATAAATTGAGGCTACAGTAGATCTTTCATTTCCATTGGGTGTGATTAAAAGCTCATACTCAACACTTGTCCCATTCATGTGCCACAAAAAATTGAAATAAAAGACAGCATTGTTATTTCCATAGATTGCCTTCTATCACAGAACAGTTTGTCAACTCAGCAGCCCCATTTCCCAGGACTAGATGCCACTGGGGTTCTATTGATCTTATACAAACAGCCACAGTTAAATGTCGTTGATTTGTTTCACACAGTGGCCAACATGTCTCAAGAAGCCTGATTTCTTGACTATTTAAAAGGGAATGAGAAGCATACAATTTTTGTTAGACATCACACTAGTCTACCTGGAATTTTGGGAGAAGTGCAGTAATGTCATCTCGCTGCAAATGGTATTACCACAGATTTGAATTAGTCTAGCAGTCCTATTAAACTGCTTTAGAGACATCTGAAGTCATCATTCGTACCTCTATTGTCCAAAACCAGTACGAGTCCAGTAACTTACAGATCTGAATAGATACTGGGTTTCCCATACTCATTTTAAATGTTCTTTTTATTGTAACTATATTATAGATAAATAAATGAAGAAGAGTAAATACTTTACTATAGTCAATTCTTCTATCACCTCTGAGAAAAAAAAGTTGGGTCACAAAGAGGGAGACTTTTAATGTGACTGCATACATGTGGGTGCCAAGATACTCATTTATTGATATAATTAAGGAACCACATAATTAGGTCAAGGATATTTTACCAAATTAGCTTCAACTTCTTACCAGTTTGCTCCGATGATAAACAACCACATGGGATGAAGAGCTAAATGTATAATCACAGGTAAATAACACCAATAGTGAGATATCTTATGGTTCTTTTGTATTTTTCTAACCATCTGAGATATTGTGACTTACACTTTCGAGTGGTATTCATCACTGAACAATCTGGTATACATGCTCACCTGATGAGTTCAAGCCAAAGATGCTAACATAAGGAATAACAAAGGTATCAGATTGCTAAGAGGTGCTGCAACTAAAGGTTCAGGGGGTGCAGAAGCAGCACTCCCTGGTTTTATGTTATTTCCATCATACACTGGGTTTACAGTTTTGTTCAGTGACTTTCAGTACCCACACTATAAAAATTGTTCCAATGCCACTGTCTAGGGCATTTTACAAAGGTATTTACAGGTCTAGTGGAATTTAACTGTCTCTCCTCCATTTAGGTGCCTCTTTAGTGGGATTTACAAAAATGTCTGAACCAGCTAGATGCTTACCTGCACCTTTAGGTGCTGAAATACTTTTGTAAATTGGGACCCTCATACCGTGGCATTGGGGAAATGTAGGTTGATAATACATCAGGCAAGGGTTGTATCCAAAATCTTTAAAGCTGAAAGATTCCTGGCTTATCAAGCAGGATCTTACAATCTTGAACACATACATATATCACGGTAGAACTCATCTTCTGAAGACCGTGTTTATATGCAAATTGTTCAGAAGTTAAATAAACATCATTCAAGAAATCTCTAGTTTTTCAAGATGACACTATTGTCAGAGTTCCTATAGGCCATTCTGACATTTCTAACCTATTATCTGGCGACACACACACAGATTTATATGATAGAGAAATATAATACTCCAAAGCTTCATTGATTTATGACAAACTGAGCTACTCTGTGGAGAAAAATTTTTTTACATGGGTTTATGAACTATTCCAAATTGAAGAGATGCACATTCTTCTCCTTTCCAATGGCTAAAATTTTAAGCACTGAGACAGAATATAAAGATACATGGATAACAGCATTTGTTGATAGGAGACTCCCCAGAAATGTCAACAAATGCTATCTTTTGTAAAGCATGTGTTCCTTACTTGGAACTGCTTGTCATCAAGTCTTGCAGCTAATACTTCTCTATATTCCGTACTTACACATTCTACACATCAAGACTGATAGTAAGAAACCATGATTCCCACTCAAAAGGAGCAATCTCTTCAGTTTCTGCAACCTAGAGCTAAGGAAATATGCTAGCACAAGCACAGCTTAGAGGCAGTTTCATTATAAAAATGAAGTGAAAAACTACCTCCATATTTGGTAAAAGAAAGATTTTGGGGCCTGGCAAGTCAGTTTAGCATTCTTCAGGTGACAAAAATACCAAGATCTTTCATTTTACTTTGCTCTTGGTAAGTAACTCACAGGGCTTGGCAAATATGCCACCATAATCCTGCTGAGCTTTCCTATTGGGAAAAAAATACCCAAACAACTGGCCAGGTGCACAAAAGTATAACATATGCTCAAAAAGAGTTATGCAAAAGAGAAACAAGTGTGCAATTGATACCCAGATTTAAAAATACATGAACACAAAGTAATATCCAAATAAATTAAATGAAAAATTAGAAGTATTACACATTCAAATAACCAATGAAAATTAATACATTTTATGAAATTGGGTTAAAGAAAAGGTTCATGTTTATGGATTAGGATTTCAAAACTACTTTCCTGTTGCATGTTTCTAAAGGCCACTGAGGCATTGGAAGATCATCATCAGGCAATTTGTCTTTTCCTCACATGTTCCCTGAACCCTTCAGAATCAGACCCATAAATCATTTTATTAAGCACAGAGCACATTTTAAAAATGTCTTTGCATTGGTCTCACTATGCAATCTAATAAAATGACAGCATATTTTTAAAAGTTTTAGAAAATTTTATAAAATAATGTCATTCAGGAATTGGAAGGAAGACTAATTAGTTCAGAAATACAGGTAAAATGATGAGTGAAATAAGGTTTTTTTCCCTTATATGTTCAGAACCACCATTAATTTTGCATTCATTGGGAAAATATTAGAAAAGACAGACACTTACCTCATTTGTATAGTGTACTTCATCCACAGCATATTTCTTCCTGAAATATTCAGGTTGGTGAATCCTTTAGAATACAACAAACAACAACAATACTCGGTGTTAAGCCATGTCATAAAATGAAATAGAAGATACATCACAGTACTATGGCTACTAGTATAATAAGATCACAGAGAAATCAAGAATACTGTTTATTAACTTCAATACAATAGCTCATAACAAAATTTACCATGGTTGTATTACTTTAAGATTTTGACCTCATCCATATCTGAAGGTTAGACTTGAGTCTCCTCCAGTCTTAAAAGATCCTGTATTTCCATTCAGAGCAAATCCTTTGTTAGAGGTGTGAACTGTGCCACATTCACATGTCTCCAAATTTTCAAGAGGTATGGAAACAGCTTGTTGCAAGTAAGTTTTTCACTAAGTGATGAGTCCTGGTGAATCAACAATTTCTAAACCAGATCCCCTTCTGATGCTCATCTACAGAAAGATGACAATCAACTATTCTCATGCAGAAGGTAACCATCACAAATCTTAAGTAAAACTTAGTGAGAGGGATTATTAATTTTTCTTTCCCATTCCAATAAACTGAGGAATTACAGATAAGTCATGAAGTTCCTGTAAGAGACCCTATCTATGGTCTTTTCTTGAAAGCATCTCATGAAGTAGGATTTTCTCCCACAAAAGCTCATGTGATAAATAATTTTGTTAGTCTTTAAGTGACACAGGACTCCTTGCTTCTTTCATTAATCTTAGTGAGGTATACAAAAATATACGATTTATTTTGCCCTCTTTCGCAGTAACTAATTTTTACATATTTTATTTAAATGTAATTCCAATTATAGCTTTCTAATAATGTTTTATAGTCCTCTGAGATCTTTGCATACCCCCCATTACTCTCATTCCTCAAATATTTAAGTATTTAAATATTCCAACAATATTGGGAATAAATTCACCATTTAATTTTTACTCCATTTCAACAGTTAAATTCTAGGAATCCAGTTAACTTATGGGGACTGTTTAACATCCCACTGCCTTATTCAAAGCAAAGCTGAGAACTGTTCCTGTTACTGTGTTAATAATTCCTATATTGCGCTCACACACGTGCTGGATTTTATTCCTTTCATTAAGCACAATTTAAAGCAGAGTAGGCCAAAGCCTCTTGCACTAGTAAGACTGCTCTTCTATTTTCAGAAACTTATTTTTGTCCTTTTATCTGTAAATCGTCCTTTACTATTGTGTGGTCAATAGGAAATTGCTGATAACACACTCCCAAGGTCCCCCCCTCATTTATTGACACCATTTCCTTTGAAAAGTGACTCACTGTCTCTCCTCTTTCTAATATCATCAATGTCCCTCAATATTTAGTTCACTTGATTCTGATTTATTTATTGTAGCCAAATGAACTCACTGTAATGGATCATATTTAAGATACCTCCATTCACATCAATTGCATTTAATTATTCAGGCAAAAATTTCAGAATTGTATGCCACAGCTGCACTTCCTTCTGCTTTGCTGCATTTAGACTTTGCTTGCTCTGAGGACTTGTCTCCTCTCTGGAGCATTTAACGCTCTGACAAACTTACTTCTCCCCTTCCATTTAGTCTAAACTAGAGACTGCAGCAAAGTAACCTTGCCTCTCCTCAAAAATCAAGGCTCCCCCTTAATTATTTGGATAGTATGTGAGGAAATGTCCTGTTCTAAAGCAGGAAGACAAGCAGAAGGGGTATGGCCAAGGTGCTAGGTAGATGTCGTACATAAAGCAAACAAGATTCTGCGCAGCTACACACAACAGACAGTAACAATTCTCGGGGGGAAGTGGTGGCAAAGATGGCTTTATGCCACCCAAATGCTTGTTCTCTTTATGACAATAATCCAGCTGGAGACTTCCATATCCATTCCCTGGTCAACCTCTCCAGTTTCACTCTCTCCATCTTACATGTTACTACTTTCCTCCCCAGAAGTACTTCTGATTCTTCTCAATTGCACCCACTACAGATATGGAATCCCACTGGAGGGCCTCACTACTCAAAGGAAATTTATAGCTGAGTAACTACATTGAACAAAAACAAGGAGTCCGGTGGGACTTTTAAAGACTAACACATTTATTGCATGGGGAATTTTTTCATGGGAGAAAATCCCACTTCATCAGATGTTTTTAAGATGGGTAATTTCCAGAATGGGATGAAAATAAATGTGGGGAAAGTATAAGTCATGGAATCAGATCATAGTGTAACAGCAAATCAAACCAGTTAAGATTCAAACACTGGGAAACAGCACATAGAGGAAGATGAGGTCAAATCACCTGCTGTAATGAGAAAAGAATCCATAGTCATGATTTAATCCTGCTTTCACACAATCAAATCTGCATATCAGTTCGCATTCTGCAGTTTCTCTGAAATCAATGTGTTAAATTGTGAGTAGGGATTCTTTTCCCATTACAACAGGTGATTTGACCCAGCTTTCTCTATGTGCTGTTTCCCAGAGTTTGTCTGGGGAGACTGATGAATTATGAGGAGAAAATTATATCCTGCTGCCCACTTTCTTTGTCCTGTTACATCAGGTTGTGCGTCTGTGTGCTGAGAAGGTGAATGGCCTATTAAACTGGACATAGAAGGAGGATCACATATTCCACCTGGGCTAAAGTTTTGGACAGGAAGCAGAAGAGCCAAAGATGGGGGGGTCTGTACCATAGACAAGGTGGAATCTGGGAAGGTGGTGTCCCCTGCACACCTGAGCTGTAGGTGAAAGCAAGTGTGGCAATAAAGTTGCTTGAGAAAGGCAGGTGTGAAATGGTTCCTTCTTGTGAGAACTGTACAGGGGATTTGTCAGTGCTGTACAACAGATGTGGGAAGAAGTTAAAAACTTCCTCTGATTACTGGTTCTTGAGTTTCTTGTGGCACTGGGGTCAGCGCTAATAGAGCACCCATGCAGCAGGTGTTGGTGGTGCCAACATTTGAGAGTCAGCCACTGTTGGTTTTGTGGTCAGCACTAAGGGCTCTATTGTTGCTGACACCAAAGAGATTTTTGTCGCTTTATGAACTGTTGGCTTAGAGGGTGATGTAATCAGATGGGGTTGGATTGATTTTGCCCTTTGATCCATGAGCAAGATTCAAGACCATTTAGAACCTATGCCAAAGAGCGAACCTGAGGGACCTGCAGTCTCTTTGGTATAAATACTCTTGGGAGAAGAGGCAGCTGATCTCTTCATTCCAATGGTCTGAGAGGGAGCCAGGTGTCTTTTAGATGTGGCCTCAACTTGAGAAACCATTTTTTTGTTGTCCAGGGTCAGAGGCAGCTCTGAGGGACCTTTCCATTACAAATAAGTTGAGACAGAGATCCCTGTCACGTCTAGTCCTAGAGAGCTTAAATTCTTATAATGAGGGCATTTCTGTGATACGTGCGTCTCTCTGAGGTGCTTAGGACATGCGGAATGGCTGTTTAGTGCAGGCATAGCATCGCTGCTGGACCCACATCCGGTGAACCTGGAATAACCCCAAATTGGTGAAAGAATATAGTAACTTATTTAAGTTAAGGAGAAAAGGTGTAGATTTCTGTTTCTTTGTTTTTGAAGAAGGGTAGTTAATGATAAAACAAAGAAAACTTGGTAAAAGCTTAAGTATCTATGAGCAAAGAAAACAATTTAGATGAGCTGTGAGAAAACACTAGAAGCTTCATCGCTGATTGTGGATTGTTGAAAAGGAACTGAGAAGGTTGAGTCATGCTGCAAGACAGCTATGGCACATGCACATCCCAGTGAGCACTGCTAGAAAAAGCTCTGATCAATGACATAAGAATGCCCTGACACCTAATGTAGAGCACCCATGGGGGCACTACTCAAAGAACACCACACACTGGTCCATGTTTAAATAATATTTTGATAGCATTCTAAATCTTCCCTTTCGTAAGTCAAATCAAGATACAGCTGTACATGCATCTTCCATATAGGCTAATGGCCATTATTTCCTTCTCATTCCTCATAAGCAACAGTCACTAAGAAAACTCGGTACAGCTGCAGATCCTAGACAGAATGGCAACTATAATACAGTTTATCTAGCAAATGAAAAGAGTTAGTGTGTTTATCCACAAGTTTCCTCCATGTAGTTGGAAGATTTATTCTAATGGTGGCTGACTAGTCATTGCTGGCCATAACATACACAACTCCCATTGACATCTGTAGGAAATGCTCCAGCAAATACAGCCAATAGAGTATAGCATAAGACGCTAGACTACTTTTGAACCTAGAGACAGCTCACACACAGAACAAGGAGATGTTTGAATGAATGGCGGAAAGCCAACTCTGCACCAAGCATTTTTTTTGTTACTGCAAAGTAAGAGAGAGACTATATTTTCTTTAACAAGGGTTAAGCATAACATTAAACGTCTGCAGTCTTATTAAAATGTAAACAGACATCTCAGGTTTCCATAACCACACAATATTGTGTTAGTCTGGAGATGCGGACAGATTCCAAAATGTCTAAGTAAAATGCTATTTAGTTACAAAATGGTCTAAACTGACTCATTGTGGACTTTCTTGCTTTTGTCAGTCTGTTTTCTCTTTAATGTTATTTTCACATATATTTTTCTTTTTACATAATGATATTGGCAACAGAACTTGCATGGAACTATAACAGTGACAGTTCCCATTCTCCTTCACAGTATGTTATCTTTTGCCTTAAGCTAACCCCCAAAACCATTCAGGTGCATCCAACAATTCCTCCTAGCTCTCTTTTATTCAGCTCAATCAACTAAGCATGCGGATGAGAAACTTCAGAATCCTAATAAATACTTGAGTCTTTATGTTTATTTAAACATTTTTGGAAAGTGTAATTAAACGGTCAAAAGGCTGTGAGAAAAATTTACATGTCTGACTAACGTCCTATAATCACTCATCATATTGTTTGATGGCTACACAGAACTCTCTGGTGTCTTTACACTTGGGCTTGTTTGTACATTGAAGCTATGCAGAAAGGCCTTTTTTTTTTTTTGCTTCTACATCCCAAAAGAAAGCAAGGGATAAAACACACTGTGCATAAAAGCAAGTTCAAAATATTGGATAATGAGCCTCCTGTGAAAGAAATAACACTACATTAATACCACACAGCACAGACATGAAGTACTCCTAGCTGCCTGACCACCTGCATGCCACTAATGAATACATAACATGACCAAATAATGAGATTTATGTGCAAGTTCCAATAGCTGAAGTCCGTCTTCAGTTAAAAATACTATTGTTCAATTTATTTTTAAAAAGGATCAACACCTGCTAGAGAAAATAGCAACCATTTTGATATTCTATTAGTATGTCATGGAGAAGTTCTGTTAGTAAGTTCTGATGAGACAAGGCATGCCATGCTAAAGACAGTACTTAATATGATTAAAATGTAGACCCATAAGCCTTGTCCATTTAGTTATTGTGTGTTAGCCTTGGGCTCCAAGCCACTTGTGTGTTATCAAAAAGGGACGTTATTACAACTGGTAATTATAAATAAGATTTAACACAGCTAGAGAAAGAAGAGTAGCTGAATATGAAAGAGGCTACAAAGTCAAAAGGAATAAGGTTATACAAGATGGTGCTCAACATAAATCTGAGAACAGTTCCTTAAAATATCCTGCATCTATTATGTTCTATATTGCATAAAAAATTATTGCTGCTCTTACTCTTTCATTTGAATGTGGGAATTCTGAAAGTTTTGAGAGCAGAGCTAAAGCCAACAGAAAGTTTCAGCTTCAGAGAAATAAAATGTATTTATAAGCAGTAGTGTCACTTCCTCTACTCCAAACAACTTTCACACTTAGAGCATCATATTTAACTCATTTTGGTGCAAGATCTGTTGGCCTTCAAGGAGTAGATTCTAGTAAACAGAGTATATGCCTACATGAACCTACATAACATACCTATATGCAACACAGCGATTCACTCACATATATGGCTAGAATTTCACTAACCTGGTCATGACTTTTCAGAATTCAAGCACAAGTAAAGCTTCCTTAAAATTAGGCCCCAAATGGCAAAAACAACTGACTTCTAATACAGAACTGTCTTAAAACTAAGCAGAAATTACAGTGAGATTGTGTACAAAGAATAAAAACCTTGCCAATAATTAGATAAGTTGAACAGGAAAACATCAACAAACCATACAGAAGTGGAGAGAAAGATAGGATGCAAGTGGGACATTTTAATGCTGTCAAGAAACTCACCCTCATTATAGTATCATCAGGTTAACAGATGGCAAAACTGTTAACAAAAACAAGAGGCTGTCAACAACTGCTAGAAGGAACAGAAGCGGCTTTACAAGGCACCGACAGATGTTCCTGGCTTTGTCAAAAACAAAATACAACATTCACCTATTCACCAAAAAAGGAAGTGTCCCTTTACAGACAAGACAAAGAAGGAAATAGCTAGGCATAAAATAGGTCAAATGGGCTTAACAGTACCACAAATTGGTACCAAATTACCAGTTTCTAAAGGTTTCTAGTTTATGCCATGAGAAAGAAAGGTCACTTCCATAAAGGATGTAGCTTCACCCTGTTGCATTTGAAACAGTCAAACATAAGACAGATTTTGAGAAGTCATTAAAAAAAGAATTCAAAGAGGATTTGAACTGAAGGTCAAATGTTCAACTTGCTGGGTTTGACTGAAAAAAGAAAAAGTAAACAAACCTACAACACTAGCGAAGTCTTCTTCATTAGCGGAGTGGTTGAACCTTCTCATCTGCAAGACGAGATGATACAGGATGCAGTACTCCCTGAACACAAAGATTACTAAAAACAATACATTTCTATAAACATTTCTAAACTCTGTTGGTGTGTAATGCTCAGAGCATTAGAAATAATACATTAACGACTTTTTCATGGCTCAGATTCTATCTGTCCCTGATAGTGACCAATCTAAGTAATGTGACTGTTCAGCTGGTTCAAGATAAATTGGGAGCCTCAATATTTTTCTACTAGACTCTTCATATCACAAGAATATTATCATTAATGGCACTCTTAGAATAGTTATGTATGGATTCCCTCTTACCCGCAGATTCACTGCCTCTACTACATGCTGGAAGCACATTGGCAGGGTAGCTTTGAGAAGTTTGCACTGTTCTTTGAGAACAAAGGACTTCCCTCTGAAATAGGAATCATTCACAAGTACTACACTGAAAATACTGTAACAGTCTCTGAGTTCCAGGATCTCTAGGAAAACAAGGGTCTCAGAAGCACTGTATGTATAGTTTAACAATACTCAATTAATGCACATTAGAGATCTGTAGAAGAACAAACATTTACAATTCTCATCACTGAACAAGCTTGGCATATAGTACTTTTTCTTCAAAATTGTGTCTAATCTTAACAGTGCTACAAGCCTGGTACTAACAGACAACTGACTTGTTTAAGACCCATACCTGACGAACAAAAAAAAAAAAAAAAAAAAAAAAAAGTCATACGCTGAAGAGAATTTCTGGATTCTATTTAGGAAAAAAAATTCTACCACAAAGTAAAAACCATTGGTTTGGCTAATCATACCAAGATTGCATTGAGCAGTCTCACTTTAGTCGCTCTAGCATACAAAGAAATAGCATGTTGCACTTTTATAGTGATTTTCAGAGATTTACAGATAGCTTTAACTAGAGGACATCTCCTTTTCCCTCATTGTATAATAGAGAATAATTAAATTAAAACTTGCCTAAGGCCACACAATGAGTCACTGAGCAAAGAACAAAAGACCTCCGAACCCAATGCCTTAACCATTGCCTCACATTGTCTCTCTGACAAAAAGAAATGATAGCTTGTGATGTATAAGCAGTAAGAGGGACACAATGAATAAAGCTTGAAATTTAAAAAAAACACACAAAAGGAGAAAGACCATGGAAAAATAGTGTCCTAAAAGAATTCTACTGCCCTGCTACCCACATTGGATCTCATCTGTTTTTCCAGGCTAAACATGTTTTTGTCCCACTATGACTTATTCTACCCCAACCACATCTAATCAACCAGTCAGATTATTTCATCTAACAAAGGCCACTTCACGGTTGTCACAGTACTTCTTTTTCCCTTCAGTGGTCCAGCAAAGACTAGAACTCTCCAGCTCTCTTGGGCGGGCATTCAGTTCTGACCATGGTATATCCAGGATGTAGAGTTCCCGGCCTTCAGTACATACTTCCCCGCACAGTCTGCCCAGATAGGCTGTTTGGTAACAGAGTGAGTGCTACAGATAAGTTACCACTCAGACTTCTTCCTCAAGTCCATTTATTCTTATGTAAAAAGCAACGAGAAACCATGTTATAAAAAATAAACTAGCCCACACGCATGCTACTAAGCTTTCCAGACACCCCTCCACTCTAGGGATTTCTTTGTGAGTTAGAAATTTATCAGAGCTGTAGCTCACAGGCAGCGCACATTCTTATTACCCTCAACAGCCCATATCAATGGATCAGAGGTGCTATCTGTTTGCTGGATAAGGAGGAAGGTCCCAAGTCAGTTTAAAACCCAGACTTTTATCCAAAAGTCTTTTGTCTGTTGATCTCTGGAGGTAGTGCAGAATCTTTTCAGAACATCCATGTAAAATCCTCTAAGGGCATTTCTTTGGGCACCACTGACCTTCCAGATAACAGCTTTTGAATCTTTGGACAGAAACAGATGGCATGCCTGCTCGGAAGAAAACTAGGCCTTGGTAATACTGCTAAAATGTTAAGAGTTTATTGTACTGTAATATATATTCCTGGCAGTGTTTTTAAAGTTAATACGTATATAAAATAAATGCTTGCTGGATGGAAAAACATTCACCTTGTATCAGAGGCTATATGATAAACAAACAATTTCAACTGTCTGTTGTGGTGGATTAAACTCATAGCAGAATATTGAAGAACTTCAGTGCAAAGACCATTAAGCAGATTTCGTTATTTTAGTGCTAAATTCACCCTCCTACACCTCTGAATTAGAAAAAGCAAGGTTTAACATTTACTAAAATTTCTAAATTGCTAATCCAGGTATTTCTACATCCTCTTAGAACTTGTAAATTCAGGGTAGACCTGGCAGGTCTTACGCATATAAGTAGCTTCACTAAAGTTAGTGTTGGAGAAACAGTAACCAACTTTGGAGAGTTACCAACCTTTTGAAATCATAAATATATAACAAGAAGATGTAAACCATTAGTAAGGAAATTCTGATGAAGTCAGTTGAAACCCATGAAAACTTATGCCTGAAGAAATCTGTTAGTCTATAAAGGTGCCACAGGACTCTTTCTTTTTTTCCTCTCTCCAGTATAGTAAGAAAAGAAACTTTGTACCAATAGCTGTTGATTGATTAAAACAAAAAAAACTGGTAAAGAAATACTTCAAAAATGTGACTATGTAATGAAGACTGGCAGACTGGTACATAGCTGGCATATTAAGGAAGTCATCCAGTGAAGTTCCTGTACAACTGACAATTTTTGAGAAGTCAGAGGACTAGGAAGATACTTGCCAATTAGAGAAACGCAATTATCAGCGAATGTGACAAAAATGATCCTGATCACCATTATGTTAGTCTAAGTGAAATACTGAAATAAAAATACAAAAGGCAGGTGTGAAAATTGCTACCCTTAGGGAGAAGAATATACTGAGGAACAAGAAGCACAACGTTTTATACAGAACAAATCTTGCCAGACAAATGTGATTGCTTTTTTGGATAGTCCCAAACCCACTCCATTTTAGAGAGAAACACAGAAAGCACGAATCGTGAAAGAGACTCAGAGATGAAGCAGCAAATTAGTTTGGAATGCCACAAAAGAAATACACAAAGTGTGATTTTGGGCACAGGCACAAGCAGAGTTTTATGTTACAGAGGAGGCTAGAGACTAGGTAAAGAACTGGTATGAGCACACCTGAAAAAAAGCATTCAGTTTGAGAAAGTCATACAAGAGGAGAAGCAACTTGACTATCATTCTGGTCACCTTTAAACCCACTACTGCCCAACCAGGGGTTAAAGTAGTCCAGAAGGTGCCAGAATGCTGTTCCAGGGCCTACTAGGTTTAGGGTCCCAGTGTTCTGGGGCCCCTAAAAATAGAAAATGGAGCCAGAACGCTGCATTCCATGGTCCACCATTTAAAATAGTGGGCCCCGAATGCAGCGTTCCAGTTCCATTTTCAATTTCTAGGGGCCCCAGAACATTGAGCTCCTAAAAATAGCAAGCCTCGGAAAACCATTCAGGTGCCTTCCAGCAGGGCAGGGGAGAGCAGGGATGCATATCAGCTGCCCTGGCTCCCCTGTACATGCACAGGCTGCGCTAGAGGCTGAAGCCTCAAAGCGCAGCCTGCAGGGAGGCGAGTTAGGAACAATTCTTCCCCGCCCCAGTGTGTGGCTGCCGGTGAGTATCAGGGTGGCCCGGCTGCTCTCCCCTTTGAGGGCAGGAAGCTTATGCTGGGGGGGAACCCTGTCCCCATCATGGGGTGCCCAAGCTGGGGCTAGGTATTGGCAGCAGGGTGTGGATTTGGGGGTTGGGTATTGGGGGCTAGGGGAATATTAGGCACAGGGGAGTGGATACTGGGGGCAGTAGCTAGGGTGGGGGCTGTAAATTTAGAAGGGTTCCCAGGCCTCCCAAATTATATTTTAACCCCTGTGTCCAACTACCTGCTGAAGGAGGCACCTTAGTTTGCACAGAGCCTGCTTTGCCTCTGTGAAACCAGAAAATAAGACTGTCACATGCACTGCTAGTAAGTGAGATCAATAGCAACAGAAACGACTACTACCATGGCACAAATAGATATACGTGCACCACCATATTTCCAGGGAAGTTACGCTTTTACCACACTGCACGTCATTTAATAAGGGATAATCAGTTCAAGTCAACAACCTCCACACTACAAAGAAATACCAATTGATAAAGTCCCTGCTTGAAACATACAATTACACTCCCCCACAAACCTGTATAGCAGGAATGATAAGGATGAGACAGAGCAGTCTGGGAGACCCGAGTCCTAAACTCTATTCTTCTACTTACTTACTGTCTGGCATTTGGAGATCATATGGACCACCCTAGATGTGAGTGTTCCTGAAAAGTCAGCCACAAGCTGTCTCAAGTTCAGAACCCAAAACCAGACTGCTTTTAGCTTTAACCTGTTTAGACAGCGATAGTGATGGGCTCATTACGGTGTTGGAAGAATTAACATTGGCACCATGCTATGAATATAAAGCTTTCATGTAAGCGTGAGTGATGGCTGCTACCAGAGAAGGACAGTTTCTTTATAAAAACATTACATAACACAGAACACAGAGTTAGATTAATGCCTTCACCACCAAGCAACCCAATGACATTTTGATTTCTAAAAACATATGAAACTGTGTATAAATATTTGCTCAGTCCCCATTGACTATAAATTTCTTCAATTAAAATAAAGCAGGAAAGAGTTAAGATCTTTTCACTAAAAACTGTTCTTTACATGGCAAGGCAATTAAGTTATTTTGGCATGTGCTTCACATAAAGCAGCTGCTGTACAGTATGTTTCACTTTACAAAATGTCTTTAATCAGCACAGTGACTAGTTCTGTCATTTATAATTAAGGCAAGGAAAATGGCAGGTGCAGCATTAATTAGTAAAATTGAAGTCTCTGCAAGATATACAGTCATACCAACTTAATCTTTTCTAAGTATAAAAACAAAAACTGCTAATGGCTTTACCTCACATACAGTAAGCTTGGTAATACACTAGCATTTTTTTAGGATATATTTCCATTTTTGTAACCTTTATACACACACATGCTTCTTGGCTTTATGAAATAGCTAGTTAAGAAAATAAGAAGAGGAGGAATGATACTTTTCACAAGCAAGCTCCAGAGGGGTAGCTGTGTTAGCCTGTGTACAGCAAAAACAACAAGAGTCCTGTGGCAATTCAAAGACTAACACACGTCTTTGGGTACAAGCTTTCTTTCATGGGCTCCAAGGCTATGTCTACACTAGCAAATTAGTCTGGATTAAGGAGGCTGAGTCTGAACTAATTTGCTCCCTGTCTACACTAGGCTTTGCCTAGTTCTAACTAAAAAATTTTTTAGTCTGAACTAAGCAAAGCTTAGTTCGAAATAGTAAGTTTGAGTGGTTAGTTTGAACTTGGTGCTTAGTTTGAGCTTAGTTCGAACTTTAGTTTGAATTAGCACAATGTAACCGTGCTAGTTTGAAGTAAAAAAAACACAGTTAGTACGAACTAACTTTTAGTTCAAACTAGCCGTACTTTTTCAGTCTGAACTAAAAAAAAGCTGCGGTTAGTTCAAACTAAAAAGTTAGTTCCAGCTAAAAAGCTACGGTTAGTTCAAACTAACGAGGCACTGCTTAGTTCAGACTAAGCAAGTCCAAACCAAGCTTTTAGATGTAGACATAGCCTATCTGACTTTGTTAGATACAGGAAGTGGAAACTACACTTGAGAGGTATATGGACACATGCCAGGATGGAGAAACATTACAATGGGAAGGGCAATTGCCAGTGAAGTAATTCAGTTAGGGTATAGGAGGACCATTCGCGCCAGCTGATTAGAAGGTGAGAATGCATAAAAAGGGACAAATACTTTTTGTTATGTGCTAACCATTCCAAGTCCCTTCCGACTTGGTCTGATCGTCTCACGTTTGCAGACCAGTTCCAGCTCTTCAGTTTCATGCTCAAGTCTGGTTTTGAAGTTTTTTTGTTCAAATATGGCAACTTTCAAGTCTGCTACTCAGTGACTAGGAAGATTGAAGTGTTCTCCAACTAGTTTATAGACGTTACCATTTCTGATGTTCGACTTGTGTCCATTTATTCTTTTGTGAAAGGGAAGTCCAGTTTGGCCAACTTACATGGCAGAGGGGGACTGCAAAGAAACCTATTTCTCTAAAATATCATGGGAGAATTTGTCTCTGCCACCCAATTAACAAGAAGATTGAATCAAAAGCATTACAGAAACGGCTCTTCTGAGATGATACCCAGAACAGACTTAATTAAAGAAGAGCCCATAGAAACTGTTCATACTCAGTTCCCATATCATAAAGAGTCTAACCGACATATATATAGTATTATCATTAAGACACAACATTATTCCTTATGAAAACTTTTCCCTGGTCTTTTATGCTACCCAGAAATATTTTAACAAATAAAAATCATAAAGCATTTCTTCAGTCCAATATAATCACAGAATATATAAATGTAGAGCCGGAAGAAACCTGAGGAAGTCATCAAGTCCAGGCCCTTATGCTGAGACAGGATCATGCAAACCGAGACAGTCTTGGACAGGTATTTGTCCATCCTTCCTGTTCTTAAGAAAACTTTTAGTGACCTACCTTCCACTGACATTCAGAACAACTGATCATTTGTCCTCTTTGTATCAGCTTTTACTGTATTTGAATGCTGTACTACCAGTCCTCTCATTCTTTTCTCCAGATTAAACAGTGTCTTAGGTTTAAGACCTTTCCTCAAACTGTTTTTCCCCCAAAACTTTATCATAATCTTCATCTCCTTTTCAGCCGTATGAACCACCTAGCCATTTATTCTCCATTTTGTAATTATACATTTGGTTTTTCTTCCTTCCTAAGTGAAGTACTCTGCAATCTTTATTGAATTTCATTCTGTTGAATTCAGATCAATTTTCCAGTTTGTAAAGGTCCTCCAATGTGCTTGCAATTCCTCCCAGTCTGGCATCATCAGCAAAGTTTAAAAGCATACTCTCCACTCTATTATGCAAGTAATTAATGAAAATATCCCACAGAATCAGATCCAGGAATGATCCCTGTGAGAATCCAACAGACATGACCTCCCAATTTGGCAGCAAACTATTGATAACTCTTTGGGTACTAGTTTCAAAGGGGTAGCCGTGTGAGTCTAGTTCAGGCAAACAAGTAAGGAGTCCTGTGGCACTTTTAAAGACTAACAAATTTATAAATATATTTATTTATTTATAAAATAATATAATTTATAAATAATTTGTTAGTCTTTAAAAGTGCCACTGGGCTCCTTGCTTCTTTTGAGTATGGTCTTACATCAGTTGCACACTAATCTTATACTATTTTAATTTAGACAGCATTTCCCTTGTTTGCTTATGAAAATATCATATTGAACTATGTCAAAAGCCTCCCTAAAAATCAAAATATAGCATATCTAAATCTCCCCCCTCCCCTTATCAGCTAAACCAGTAACCGCATCGAAGAAGAAAATTAGATTGGTTAGACATGACAAATTCATTACGACTACTCCTTATAACCCTAATTTCCTCTGGGTACTTATAAAAATGATTGTTTAATAATTTATTCTAGTTTCTTCCCAGATCCTGAAGGTAGGCTGATATTGACTCAGGTACTCTTTTCACACACTCTCCTCCTTCTAGAAAGACAAGTACTGTGTTTGCTCTTCTCCAGTGCCCAGGACCTCACTCACTCTCTCTGAGATCTCAAAGATAATTGCTAATGGTTCTGAGACATTTCATTTTGTTCTTAAATACCCTACTGTAAATTTCTTCAGGCCCTGCAGATTTATATCCAAGTATTCTTTAACATGTTCTTCCTCTCTTTTGGCTTGCATTCCTCCTTCCTCCTCCTCATTAATACTAATTGTTTTAAATATCCCATTACAATTAACCTTTTCAGCAAAGACTGAAGCAAAGTACCTATTAAGTACCTAAAACTTCTTGATGTTGTACCATATTAGCTCTCCTTTCCTGCTGAGTAGGAAAGCTACACTTTTCTTCATTTTCCTCTTGGTCCTAATGTAGACCTTAACTACCTTTCTTGTTAAGCTTGACTCCTCTCACCCTGAGAGCCTGCTCTCTATCATCCAATTGAAACCAGAATGTTGTGGTCAGTTTCAAGTTCATTTTAAGATCCTTAAACTGAACTCTAACAAAGCTCATTTCCCAACTTTATTTGGCATTAAACATCCATTAGAATTTCATGTTACCATTTCAACAGTTAACTCATATTGCATTAACAGTCAAAAGGCCCAATGTCTTAAACAGCAAACCAGACAAAGAAAAAGAACTGCCTCTGGTGAGATTAAGATTGTGATAGTCATGATGATATCTGTAATCTAGCACTCTTTCCATCTGTAAGCAAATTCTCTCTCTGGCATTCAGTTGTGTCTGGCCAAAATAAGAGTGTAGTAGACTAATTTTTGCAAGATGCACATGAAAAAGTCAGCTTCCCTGCAGGCCAAACTGCAGAATTTATCTAACAGAATTTATCTACATGTAATTGTGTATATCTCCTTCGATGTAAAGCAACAAAAATTTAATTGCTTCAAAAATGAGGAAAGTGACACAAAAGCAACAGTTAAACAGGATATTAAAAACAACTGTGCAAGTTTCTATATAAATACAGGTCCTCAGACCTCCAGAGAGGCCCATGCTACTTCCAGCTTTTGAAGCCACTAACCATAAAAAATGATGACACATGAAAACAAAATAAGACACATCAGTTAAACAATTAACATGTGTCTAAATTTGAGGTCCCCCTTGAGCCCTCTGCTGCCCCCGCCCAGTTGGTTCTGTATAAAATATTAAAGGATTAAGACTCACTCAGGTTATGTGCTTCTATCTAGCCCAAAATGCATACAGAAAACCTCTAAATTTACCTTATATACAAGTAAAAGAATGCAACAAATTAAAATCCCTTTGCGCTAGGAGACTACATGTTACAGACACAACTGAGACCCCTGACTTCAGAATGCTGTACAGCAAAGGATAAAGCAATTTGCACTGCTTTCATGTTAAATAAATTTCTTCAGTAGATTGATAGTCTTTAAGTGCCACAGAACTCCTTGCTTGTTTTGCAGATGCCATGGCATCTCTAATGTGCAGATGCCAAAGGTACTAACAAAGAACTTGCAAGGCAAACCATAAACAAAATGGGATGGTAGGCAAACTAATTTTTCTGTTTTTCTTTCAATATTAGTTCTGATTTAAAATTAGCACCCTGCAGTAGCCCCTGCCAACCAGCTTACAACCCAGGACCTCTACTGCCTCACAAATGAGTTATCTGTCCAGCTTTCGGACAAGTGGTAAAGGTACAGGGCAGTGGCTGACAAAACAAGAATCAAAGGGATTCAGCAAGAACAGGGAGGGGAGACTGGAGAACAAAAACCTAGTGATGAAAAATTAGTCTAATATACATTTGCAAAGAAAGATGATTACAACTAACTCAGTTTTATTTATAATTCACTAAATAAAATAGATAATGGGTGCCTCACAACATTGGACTCAGAAGGCTACAATATGCACATTACAAATGAATAATACTTGGGGAAATACAACATGACAAGATGGATACTTGATAATATTTAGAAGGCTTTTCTTTCAGATCAGGCATTCATGATCAGAGTGGGCAGCAAACAGCTTATCTCAACTAGTGTAGGAGAACAAAGGAGACGGTAGTGAAGCTTTATCTATAATTAGCCAAATAACCTATAATGGGAACAGGGTTTATGGTATACATATGGGAATTAAGTCACATCTACACTTTGCCAGGCAGGTGCATCTTTTTCACTGGAAAATTTCAGATTGGAATATTCCATTCCAAAGAGATCATAAACCATTTCTGTTCCAAAGTAGCTCTAAGACAGTAACAGTCACATAATCTCTCTCAGAAGACAAAGCAGACTTGCCCTGCCATATGGTCTATCTGACACAGTTCAGCACACGGAATTGGCTGCAACCATATTTCTCAAAACTAGCAATAAAATAAAGGTAATAGCTTTAGTTAAAAATAATCCAACCGGAGAACCCAACAAAGTTAGAAAAAGATTCATAGAATCATAGGGTTGGAAGGGACCTCATGAGGTTATCTAGTCCAACCCCCTGCCAAAAAAGCAGGACCACTCTCACTAAATTATCGCAGCCAGGGTTTTATCTAACTGAGCCTTAAGTATCTCCAAAGATGGATATTCCACCATTTCCCTAGACAGCCCCTTTCAATGCTTCACCACTCTCCTAGTAAGAAAGTTTTTCCTAATATCCAACCTCAACCTCCCCAGCTGCAATTTGAAATCATTGCTCCTTGTTCTGTCCTCCGTTACTACCAAGAACAGCCAAGCTCCGTCCTCCTTGGAGCATCTCTTCAAGTAGCTGAAGGCTGCTATCAAATCCTCCCCTCAGTCTTCTCTTTTGCAGACTAAACAAACTTATTTCCTTCAGTCTTTCTTCACAGGTCTTGTGCTCCAGCCCCCTGATCATTTTTGTTGCGCTCTGCTGAACTCTAATTTCTAATTCTGAAATGTGATTAAGTCCAAAAAAAGTATAACTTGTTAGACATGGGATAAGCATAAGATTCTGAAAAAGAGAGACTATAAATGGCCCAGTTTCTCAAAGGCTACAATACAGACCAGGCGTGGCCAAACTCCAGCTCAGGAGCCTGTGGCTCTGAATGAAAAAGTGTGGCTCACGGAAGAATGTCAGCAAATCAATTTAGTATGTAAAAGTATGGCTCGAGGGTTTAATAATCAACTTGTGTGGCTCTTGAGTTCCATAAGTCTGGCCACCCCTGATATAGACCAATTGAGAAGAAGAGTGGTTATGTCCTTCATACTAGAAAGAGTTACAGACTTAATCTTCTACTAGGTCTGGGATTAAGACATTGGTCTGGGATCCAGAAAATCAAAGTTCAGCTCTCAGAGATCTCCTTTTCACTCTGATCCTATAAAAACTTAATCATAGGCTTAGAGTTATGGGCATGTACGTCTCCAGTGCCTACCCCAAATATACCAGTAAAATTAAGCATGCTTTTCTTCTGTGTCTTAGTTGTCCACCTGTACGATGAGTTTAATATTCCATACCACACAAGGATGTTGTGAGGATAGCTCAGTCTTTAATGATGATGATCAGAAATGTGACAGACTCCACACTGGAACTCAAAGCACTAAAAACTGAAGAGTTTTGGGGGTTTTTTTTTGTTTTGTTTTGTTTTTTTTTTAAATAAAGCCGTGTATACCTATGAACAATATACTATTGATAAACACCTATTTGCAACTAAGCATTGTGAAAAATGTAGGAAGTATTTGCATTAACTTTCATGAATGCTATACATTAATATCTATATGTCTGTGGGTTTGCTGGATTAGGTTGCTAGTTAAGGGTTAATATCAAAGCTTTTGGGTTGCAGAAACCAAATTAATGACTGCAGATAACCTTATTTGCTTGGCATCCCAACAGACAACACAATGAATATACTTCCAGGAGACCTGTCTACCCTTCTGGAGAATATGTAAACCGGTTTGGTCAGACACACAGTCCCAAATCACACATTTGGAATAGATAATGGTCAGCCTGTGAGCTGGAGAGACACTGACTGAACTGGGGAGGTCAGACTCCCAAAGAGGTGGTAGTTGCAAGGGGCAGCCACATCATATTTCCCTCAGCATCCCAAAGCCTGGGGGAGTGTGGGTTAAACAGAGCCTGCCTAAAATGGAAAGGAAAGGATGAGTTTATGGTAAGAAACATGCACATTAATTCTTTAATTCTTACAGCTCTGTTCCTCTCTGCTTGCTAAATTTCTATGAACCAATAAATCATTTGTTTTTTGAAGAAGCTATCCTGAATCACTGGAAAAGTTCACTCTGGCAAACCCAGCTGTGGCAGATACAGTGGTAAACAGAGTTTTGGGGGTACCATAGCCATGATACAGTGTAATGTTGGGTGAACTAAAGATGGCTTGCATTCGATAGTACAGGTGAAAGCCTGCCACTTGGGGGAAGTGACTTAGAAGTGAGTGAGATTACAAGTACAGCTCATCCCTAAAACATAACAAGCACATTTGGGGAAACTAATGCCCAAAAGACTGTGAAACAGGACACGGATCTGAAGAGGGAAACTGATTATGAAGTAAACAAAAAAAAAAAAAAAGACAAGAGCTCTAGATTCTTTAATATGCAAAATTCCTTGTTAAGTTAGAATCAAGATGGCCCAGATGCATTTGCAAGCTCATAAAACACCAGTTTAGGATCAGATCCAAAGAGCAGGACTTGTTTGTAAATCTGGTATTAGCATATTCAGCATCTACACACATCCAACACTTTGTTGCTAATCCTAGGGGTTTTATAACACCCACATCTCACTTTTGTAAGCTTTGAAAAAGATTTACCAAAGAAACACCACATAGTAATATGCCAGAGTACAAATTTTCCGGTTTGATATGTTTTATTCACTAATGCTGAGTTAATGGAAGGTTTTGAGGGCTTAAATTGAGAACCAGGTTTAAAAGGAAGGAGGGGAGGCTAAAAACAATCAATCAATCATAAAACCCACTCCCAGCCTCCTGGCTTAGCAAGAGTCAAAATGGAATTGACATTTATACAGATAGCCAGAACTGTTATAACTGATCACAACAATTTTAGAAGGGATATGAAGCCTTATGCTTCAGGTCCTAAACCAATCTCTAATTATTAGATAGCAGGATGAGACCTAATTTGAGGGGTAGATTATTCCACACCTGGGCGTTCTTATGTTTTCCTTTGAAATACCTGGCACTACTGTCAAGAGACAGAACACTGAAATAGATGGACTTCGGGTCTGACAAATCCTATGTTCCCAAAGGCAAGACAGGCTTGAAGAATGGAGAAAACACATTACAGAAGTACATATTCTTCACCTTTCCTATCTCACAACAGATGGTTTAATTTCAGTAACAATTCCCACTGGAAAACAGATGCATATGCACACGCAGCTGACCTGATTTTTTTTAAAGTGATTTCTGGGGACATCTGACTTCCCAGTCCTATGGCACTGGGCGGCAGCTGCCAATATCTCACCTGGTCCCAGCTTCCAGAGAGGAGGCAGGCAGTAGCTGCCTAAGTTCCTAGAAGCTGGGTGGCACCCTTTTGTGCCCTCCCTGGCAGCAGCCTCCTGCACCCCGCAAGCTGGGCAGCAGTCACCCATGCCCTGGCTTGCAGCCAAGACCCAGGCCACAGCCTCGTCCTGCACCCTCGCTTAAAGATGAGCAGCAACCCACCTCCAGTTTGCCCATACCCCAGGGTCTCAGCCTCCTCCACCTCAGCTCAGAGTGCGCAGCAGCTCCCCACCTCCTGGGTTGGCAGCCTTCTGCAGACTGCTCCAGTGGCAGCCCCCCTGGGCTTAAAACCTATTACCTAGAAAGCCAGATGGCAAGCCAAAGAGCTTGCCCAGTCCTGTAGCCAGAAGCTGGCCTCTACTCACAGGACAACTTGTCAAAGACATTGCTCTAGCTGAGCAGTGAAATTCACAACTATGACAGCCCCAGATTCCATCTGTATAAAAATGTTAATGGGGACCAACACTGATTTGCCTAGGGCCCTGCACACCCCTAGGAACCCTTCTGAATACGAGTAAAATCTGAAGCATAATGCAAAGGTTACATTTTACTATTCATGTCATTTTTTATTTATTACAACTTTGCCTCCTTTTTAAACCACTGTCTGGTGACAAAGTCAACTGGGGACAGAGTACCTAAATTGGGACATCCAGGGAGCCTAATATATATGTATGCTTAGCAGTACTTGTATAGGCATGAATGACTGAGTTAGTTCTAACATTCTAAAATGCCTTGTTATTGATGCATTATCTTTTTACACTTCCTCACTAATAATTGTCAAAGCAGGAGGGAAGAAGAGGGTTCCATCATTCATGATACTTAGAAATAACTTGTTACCTTATGGAATTTTGGAAGAATCATTTTAAACCAACTTGAAAACCACACCACCAATTATCTTTATGAAACACAATGCTGAATCTCCGCACTAAATGAAAGATCAAGAAATTCAAGGTGAGGCCCTGAATAAAACAGCCAATGTCAGGCACAAAAATGTAATTTGACTACTTGAGGGCCTATGCCTCAATGCTGTAGCACACCAAAGGCACCCACTTTATTTATGTGGGCAGTATCATTATGTTTTCATTTGGTTTTATTTTGTTTCTCTGTAAACTGATTGAAGTACAAGCAGATCAAGTGATTTACCACAGGTCACACGTCAGTGGCTCAACCAGGATTATCAAACACTGGTACAATAGGAGTTCAAACAGATGTACAAATCAACATAAAATCCTAAATGAACTTTTGATTATGTATGTTTAGAACATACATGAGAGGGATTCATCTTAGTTCAGTTGTGGTCAAATCCAACGAATATTTCATAGAATATCCCACAGGAACTGACTTTAGAGAAAAAAAGTTTCCACGGGTAATCCAAGAACTGAACAGACAAACGGAGTCTGGACTGCCTTCTCCAAATTAGAAGTGGCCCTTCCAAGTCAGGGTTGACACGAACTGGCAAGGTAGCCTCAAAATGCTTGCTGTATCATTTTCCTTATTCTGTGGCTAAAGAGTAGATTTCAAATCTCCAAAGTTGTTAATCCAGCACCTTTCACTACCATTAAAGTCACTTTAAAAATTGAAATATCAACTGATTACATTATGCAGAGATAACAGCCAGATACATCAGAATTGTAAGGAAAGTGGCTACATTGAAAAAAGATGTCTTACTTTCCCATCCAAACTGCATAGCTCTCTGGAAGTCTGGGGACAAAGAGAATGGATTTTCCAGTATCGACATCAATTGCTCCATAGCAGTCTGATTCAGTTACTCCAAATGCCCAATGAAAATAAGACTCCTATGTAAATAAATCAAATGTTACTACTTTACGTCTCAATCGCCCACCTCCAAAATACTAATGCAATATATCACTACTCTAACAGTTAGTTAATTCTACTCATTTCTGCAGGCTCAGATTAGACTGTTTTTGTTCTGCGCATTACAATTTCATAAGATTGTGAAATAAAAAGTTATCATTGTGACCCAAACCTTGCTTTACATGACTATGAAAGTGCAGGAACAATTATTTCTTATATGCACAATAAACTACCATGTTATTGTAGAAAATAAGCTCTCTGCAGTCTCAAATAACATTAAAATAGTGAGAAGAAACAGAGAAAGAAGAGGGTAACAAGAGCAAAAACTATGGGCACATTATACCTGTGGGGCACAGCTCTAAGCTGCAGCAGAGTTGTGGACAAATTGGAGGTAAGGAGACTGAGTTCTTTCAGAGAGGAAGAAGCTACAATTAAAAAAAAAATATGGAACAAGGTTATCAAGATGTGAGATCAAGGGATATTTTGCACTGGGGACTGAAAGGAAAGGATAGATCTCAAAGATGAGGCAGAGATAAAACAAAAAAATTGGAATAGATGGCATGATGAGGTGCAAGTAAAAGGAATTAGGGCAAGGGTCTCAAACACATGGCCCACAGGCCGCATGCTGCCCCGAAAGCTGTCTCCTATGTCCTGCAAAGACACTACTGTACTGATATTTGCACGTGTAAGAAAAGGCTTCAGTGGTGCAGTCCTCGGGTTAACATGCTATTCCTCATGCAGCCCTCATGGTGATTTGAGTTTGAGACCCCTGAAATTAGAGGAATAAACCTCCATTTTATCTTCTGTAAAATGTGGCCCTGGATTGTGTGTCAGTCTCCCCTATAAACAAAACAGAATGCATTAAGTAGCACGTGGCCATAGAAGATAAACTCTACTTTTATTTTCCCCTCTCTTCAAGATGTGAAAATTAAGTGTACAGAACTGAAGCAGAATTCTAAAACTCATTTTATAACGGACAAAGCTGAGCACATTGTACTAATGCAACAAGATTCAACTAAGCTTGCCTCTAGCTAAAAAGTAATTCAATTATGTGATCATCTAATGACTATCAATGACATGTACATGTGATGTTAACAAGTAACAAGTTCCTGTTTGGGACAACAAAGAATGCACAAGTACCTATGTATTAGTCAAATCAGAGTTACCTATACTGCATGCTTCATACTTTCAGTGATGCAGCTACCAGTATGTCACAGTTATATATTTAACATGTTCTTTGTGTTAATGTATTTATTAGACTTTAAGTCCAACACGCAAGTTAAAATACATATCCTTGCTCTTCCACAGCTTGGGTGTTTTCAGATCTGACACCCACATTTATAGACATATTGGGGGTGAATGGAAATCAATAGATTAGTGGAAGATTTTTATCAGGTTTTAGACCACCTGTATTTTGCAAAATGTTATTCTACACAGTCAGGCAGAAAATTACAGCTTCTCTTGATAAGACAGACAAAAACTAAGCAAGTTTGAGGATAATGGTTCCTCTTCTACACATAGGTTTATTCTTAAAAATTTAAAAAGGCAGTTAAGTGACTAAAACTCTCATTCCCTGAGCTAAACATACAATAAATAATCTAAAAAAAACAAAAAAAAGCAACCCCGCGCCAAAGATGCAACACATTGATCTTTGACTACTGGAGGTGATAGATATGTCAGTGGCCTGAGATGAGCTGTTAGATGGAGTGGTTTTCTGAGTTATTACAGAGAATTCTTTCTTGGGTGTCTAGGGGATAGTGAGTCTTGCCCATATAGTCAGGGTTTAACTTATCTCTGTATTTGGGATTGGGAAGGAATTTTCCCCCAGGGCAGATTGTCAAAGGCCATAGGGCTTTTTCACATTTCTTTGCAGCATGGGACATGGCTCACTGGCTTGTAAATTCTCTGTACCTTAAAAAGTCTTTAAGCCACGATTTGATGACTTTCATAACTCAATATTTAGAAGTGTATTACAGGAGTGGGTGGGTGAGGTTCTGGGGCCTGCACTGGGCAGGAGGTCAGAAAAGATGATCATATTGGTCTCTTCTGACTTTAAAGTCTGGGAGTCCATCGCAAAGAGGTATTGTTATGATTAATTTAGAGTCTGAAGTCATCCCTAACCCAATGGATCACAACACTGGAGCAATGCCCTGTGTAAATTCCATCCTGTTTTAGGCAATGATTTGTAAAGATATTTAGGTATTTCTTAGGCTAAATTAATCTCTAAGAACCTACAAAAAATCACACACCCCTGATAAAAAGAAAAGTACAAAAATACAAAGTACTAAACCAATACTACAGTATAGCTGAGCAAGAACCTGATAAGAGTCTTAGATAAGTTAAACACTGTTATAAAAGAAGATGGTGATTGACTGTTCTCTATGTCCCTTAACAGTATGACAAAGTAATGAATGGGTACAATGTACTGCAAGGGACATTTAGATTAGATATTCAGAAAGCTTGCTAACAATAAAGCTAATCCTGTCAGGAAGGTGTAGGTTCACTTGGTCCCGCCTCAGAGCAGGGTCTGTACTAGACAGCCTCTTGAGGTCCATTCCAATCCTACATTTATGAGCATCTATGAAATCTCATTTTCAAAATTATTTTAGGCACTTGAGTCCAAATACCATTGCCTGTCAATGAGATTTTGGTTCTGAGGTGCCTAAATCTCTCTGGAAAATGTCAGTTAGTCATTGTCATGTTGAGAGAAGCAACCTAAATACCTTTAAGTATCTGGCCCATAGTCTAAACAGAGTGTTCTTCTGAAATAAAGGGAGGGGAAACCTAAACAAAGAGAATGAGAGAGAGAAGAGCTTAGAAAAGCAGTAATTCAAGAGTCTGAACCTAAATCTTACCTGGCGAAAGAGAATACCAGTATCTGTGCAGTATCTTTGGGTTTCCTCGCCGCCCTGCAGCACAACAATGGAATTCTTCTGGACGCCTTCATTCTCCCTCAATCGATCACAAAGCCGTTTTCTATTCAAAGCAAAGAGTGCTGCTGGCACTTTCAAGGTCTCATTTCCCAACCAAAAAGATGGTCTAGAAAGGATTAAAAAAATAACTGTTGTAAAATAATACACTGGTTAATAATATTTGAAAGGCTCTGGATCTTTTAGAAGTCTAACAGTCAAACCTGAAATGCATCACTAATCAACCAGAAAAGTGGACTAGGTTTAAGGCAGACCTCATCAGATAACACATTTCTGGTCACCATGTGACCAGTTTTAAGCAGCCTGTCGCCTAGCTCCACTGCAGAAATGTAAAAGAGAAGCATCCTCTGCTGACCTAAAATAAAACTGCTGGCACCTAGCTGTAAGCCAATTTTGTCCATTCCTGGTCTAACACCTGGAGAGAGACATCCCTGTAGTTACAGGGCATACTATTGCTGAGAATGAAGTATCAAAAAGCAATACCAGCAGGAAATGATAAAAAGGTGTTAAAAATAGTGATAGCAACAGTTATAATCTGTAACACAACTTAGACATTAACTTCCTTTAGAGAAAACAGAAAAAGTTTTATTTTGGAGTGGCAGAAGTGGGGGGGAGTGACTGAAAATGACAATGTCAGGTTTGCAGAGACATCTGAAATATGAGCAAAAACGGCAAAAAAAATATGAGTCTTTGAGAACAATAAAACTGAAAGGGTACATTTAGAATGAAACGATTCCTTTAACAAATATGACACAGCATTTGGAAAAACCAAGGAGCTGAACAAAGGACTACTAAGAAAAATGGCAGGTAAAAGAGCACTCAAAACGACGACATTATTTGGTACTCACTATTTGGTACGAACATAAGAAATTGAAAAGAAAAGCACTAGTTTTAGTACTGATGGTCAACAGGAATGTAACTTAGAGCAATAGTTCCCAACCTGGGGTCCGGGGACCCATGGGGGTCCACGGAGTTATTGCAAGGGGTCCGTGAATGCATCTGGCCCCAGGCACTGCCAGCCAGCAGTTCATGTCAGCAAGGGCCCCTAAATTCTCAATGAATTGTATTTGCTTGCTGTGAGCAGCCTCATCCTGGAAGATGTGTCCCCACCCCTTGCGAGCAGATAGTTCTTCACTGCCCTTCTGCAGCACTGCTGCCTGCAACCAGTCCTTGATAACTATAATCATTTGGGATCCACAAAATTTTTTGACATTGAAAAGGGGTCCTCATACTCGAAAAGGTTGGAACCACTGACCAAGAGCATCAGCATCCTACTATTACACATGATTGGGTGCTTCTTCAGAACTTGCCCAGAGTACGCAAGAAACTGTTCTGTAAAAAAGCATAACCCGGTCACAGTCTTTAGAAACTTCTTTCAATGGTTAAATTTGTTTGAGAAACATTTAGGACAGATATACTTCTTTAAGAACAGCAACATCATCATCACAGCCAAAAGGCAGTGTTACATAAAATGAATCTATCCATGTTAGGCAAGTTCTTTTAGCTACCTCTCTGGTCCCTGTGAAGACTAGAGAGCTGGTTTTCCTATGCTCATTTACTACTTTATCCTGTCTTAAGGGAATTACTCCTGTCTCTAGTTGAGTGAAAGGAAAAGGAAAAGAATAAGGGCTGTGATCATATAATTCAAGTGTTTATTATCCCACAGATAAATTGATAATTCATAATCAATTGAAAAAATCTAACAGTATTCCCCCTATTTTATATTTACAAAAGGGAAAAAGTGAGCTGAAGCTTCAAAACAGCTGTATTAATAAAAACCCATGACTAAAGCTCAACTAGTTCAGTGTACTCCAACTTCTTTGCAGAAAACTTATTGCACACATTCTTCTCAGCAGTTGGTAGATCACTTTCTATTTGCAATATTTCTGAGATGACAGTGTTGCATTCAGCCACATTGTTACTATGCTGCACTGTTGTTAAAATGAAAAAAATTAACCCACATTAAGCTGAGTAGTAGAGCAATGCACCTTCATGTATTAATTATTATATGGCTTTCATGGAAAATTACAAGTCAAACCTAACCTTTGATTTATAGCTGTGTAGAACAAACTCCATAATCGGAAATCTAACCCACAATTTCTAAACTGCAGATACAGCATAAAGAAGCTAATAAAATGATTTATATTTTATTTTTTATAACACTGATACAACAGTGTAAATTTTAAAAGGTGAAAGATGAGTACAGGTACACACTAATCATCTTTATAAGGAATTCAGCTGATGATGCATAAAGCTCAAATCTGATTATTTTTATTACTTTCTCCCACACACCACAAGCCCAGCAACATGTTACATGAAAATTATAGGGACCTATGAGTCACGAGTTGTGCAGCAAATTCACACAGGAACACTCTGCAGAAGCACAGAATAGGTTGTCATTGGGGGCTAACTCCAGCCATAGGAATGATAAAGCTAATCCGTTCAACCCTAGCAATAAATAGTCTCCAAATCATGCAGTAAAACTGAATTAGAATCCAAGACCAAGTTCCAAAGGGGCAGCAGTGTTAGTTTAGTTCAGCAAAACAAGCAAGGAGTCCTATAACACCAACAGACTAACAGTTTTATTTATCCCATGAGCTTTCATGGGAGAAAATCCTGCTTTGTCAGATGCTTTGAAGCATCTGACAATGGATTTTTTCTCACAAAATCCAAGACCAGATTCTCAGGAGTGATTTGGTTGCATTCTTTGCCCTGCACTGTTTTACAGGTTGACTACAGAACACAATCAAGCAGGATCACCAAGCACAAGACTAACGCCAGGTCTACGCTACCACTTACTTCAGCATAATTTACACTGTCCAAGGCATAGATAAGCCTGAGTAACAAACCACACCAACCTAAGAACTGCTATGGACAGTGCTATATTGCCAGGTGAGCATCTCATGGAGCTGAATTTATTATGCCAATGGGAGAGCACTCTCCCGTTGACATAGAGTGTCTTCACCAGAGACACTACAGCTGTGCAACAGTGCTCATGTAGCACTTCTTGTGTAGACTGCTCTTAAAGGAGTGTTCCTGGGAGACAAGGCTCTCCCTCCCTGTTGCCAGCAACTGAACAAAAGTGAGCAGTTAGTGCAAAGGAGGCTGTCAAATGCCACACTATTTTTACAGATTCTCCTGTCCATTATAGTCTGGTGTGAGGACAGCTTCTACAACACAGCACAAGACACACATTTTGGCACAACACTATCTCTGCTTTCCAGTGAAGAAAAACCATCTTCACCCTAAACTGAGAAGTCACGTGGTTTTTATGATGCATCTGATTTAAAAATAGACCGTTTTCCCTCAGAGAGGACTCCTAATATGAGAGGGCTAAGATCAGGTTTTAATCTCCATTAAATTTATTATCAACTCTCCTTTACTGCACACCAAATCTTTGCTCCTTAAACTGGTTCTTAATAGTCAACCACTACCAGTCTACTACAACTACACTTAACTTCATTCAGAGCCATTTTACAAAGAATCTTTTTACTAGCGCTTTAATATATTGACTGAAACACATTCGTTAAAATAAGGGTGAAAATGAGTTCATCTACCAGCATTTTTACAGACATACAGGCAAGGTTCTATCAGTTGCATCTAAGAGATGCCCCTGTTACAAGCCAGTGAAGTCAATGTGACTGTATGAATAAGACTGGCAGCAGAATTTGGCCTACTACAAAACTGTTGTTTCAAAAAACTATGATGTTGGACTTTACTCTGGAACTGCTGCAATTGAATACCATTAGCTGGGAGTGCTGGACTCTGGAAAACAAGGTTTATAGAGCACAAGAGTTTAGCTCAGTGTTTTTGCAAAGTTCTATTTAGCACCTCAGATTCTTTCCCGAGCACTTTGAAGGGCCCACAATATGAATTCACACAACCCTGCAAAGGAAGATATCCAACGTCCAGACTGAAAGTTATATGAAGTACCAAACTGGGGATCTGAATGCTTTACTTAAAACAAAAGTAATTTGCCTTCATTAGTATCTTTGTTCACTCACTCTTCTCTCCTAAAGCTCATTTTTCCTTTTCCTTTCCTTTTTACTGTACAGCTGGCAATCTTATAAAAAGCTAGACTGACTGGCTACAATAGGAGCAGAATCCATGGGAGTTTGGCCAACAGACGCAGAATCAGCATAGGCGTAATCTCCTGTTAAATTCATTTCCACCCTTCATTCACCACTCATTCCTTTCTTGGGCTAGTACCTGCACAGAAATTTAATTGTGACAGCACTCCCAAGAAAGCAGCATGCACTCTGTTAGCTGCTTTCATTCTGAAAGCTGTGACACTGTAAATATGACTTGAATAGCATTTAGGATCAGCAACACTAATCAAACCCTTCTTTAAATTCAAGATATAGAAATGCAACGACTAAGGCCCTATCAAGTTCACAGCCCACTCTAGGCAATTTCACGGCCATAGGATTTGAAAACTAAACAATTTCACGATTCCAGATGTTTTCACCTGACATTTCAGGATGTTGTAACCCAGGGAGCCCCAACCCAAAATGGAATGGGGGGGGGGCGCGCATAAACCTCTTGTGCACGAAGGGTAGCAGAATTACCACTCTCACTTCTGTGCTGCCTTCCACAAGAAGTTATGAAGAGAGCAGGGAATTGAGTATGATCTCCCCTGTGCTGCTTGGAGCACCCCAGCTTGGCTGGGCTAGCAGCAGCAAGTAGCCACTGGCTGGGGCACTCCCAGCAGCATAGGAGATCAGAAGCCTAGCTGCAGGAACCTTTAAGGCTGCAGCTCTGCCCTGGAGCTTCCTGCAGCCAGGGGAGGTACCGGAAGAGGATCCTATCTCCCGCCCTGCTGAGATTGCCTCATTTCAGCCAGGAGTAGAAGCTAGGGAACTCCAGCTCAGCAGCACAGGGGAAGATCAGATTTCAAAGGGAATGGCCAGTTCCATAGCCCATCACACGATTTGCATAGCTGTGAAACTCACAGGGTCCTACCAGCAGCTATCAGCTATACCGCTAACTCAAAGGTGCATGATGGACTGCTGAAGTACTTAGTCCTCTTTACATATCTACATCAGCAGCTCAGAAACCAAAGATGTTTTGTGACTATACAATGTTAACAATGTCATAATTCAAGGGTGGACAAAACTGGCTCACAGCTAGGTGCCAACAATTTTATTTTTAGATGCCAGAAGACACTCCTCCCTTACATTTCTGCAGTACAGCCAGGAGACAGGCTACTAAAACTCATCACCATGACAATGAGAAACATTCATTTGTTAAGGCCTGTCATAATCACTATTTAGATGTTTCTTACACCTATAACAATCAAATATAGGATGGTACCAATGTGCAGAAGCTGGATGGATAGTTAGATGGATAGAATTAGGCCCCAGTCCCATAAACACTTAGACATCAGTATTCCACTGAAATCAACAGAAATACACATGTACATGTGGGTGTGTAGAGAACTGGGGCCATATTTGCTATCTTACAATATTACTAGAAACAGAGTACTAAGATTTTTCTAAAGACAGTTGTAAAAAGTCATTCCAGCAAGAGTGCTGTTCCACCCAGTTCGTATCACCAGAGATACCTGAACATCAAAAACTGATTAGAAAAAAAGAGAGCTATTTTACTCTGTACTGTTATTCAGTTAAACTGAAATGTAGCTAAGACCACTAAACCATATCATTTTTTTAAATGCCTCTCTCATTCATTTCAGGCATTCAAAGCTTATTTGAGAAGTCTATATACTTCATACAGGTTACATTTAATTACTATATGGTTCCACTAGTCACATAGGGAAGAGGTGGGGGACCATACAGAAAAGTATGATATAGTGATCAATATACATTCAGATCCAGGATTCCTATACATTCCTGGTTCTTCCACTGTCTTCCAGTAAGACCATTAATGCCCTGTGCCTCAATCTGCCTATCTGTAGGATGTATGTAATACTATGTCTTTCCCAAACAGATAATGCAGACCAACGATTCATTAACCTTGCCCAATTGCTGCAACTGTGTTGAAAGTTTTGAAGGGATTACTACCCTTTTCTTTCCCAAAAAACCAGAATCGTTTTGAAAAGCTATATTTAAAGGGACAGCATTAACTCAGATTCTAGTCAACATTTTTAATGTCAATCTTCTGTGCTGTATTTTTTGTGACTATGCAGAGGAAATCATAAAAGGAACCTCATCCATGCAAAATATGTGCTGTCAAAAATAGAGTAAACCAAACAATCAAAAAGAATATTTTCTTCACTGCTTATCTTTTAATTGCCATAATCTTAAATGTTACTTGTAAATTTTATCAATTTTAAATTGATGTCCTTTAATCTTCTTGCCTGCAACCTACTCTCATGCAAATTAGGAGCCTGTCACTGCCTTCAATAGCAGCATTTGGGAGCCTTTATAAAAGGAACAAAATATTTTAACTCAGAGGAAGAAGGGGAAGCACATTAAACTTCATGAGAAGCTGATTTTCATCTAAACATACAAGATTTACAAATGCATTTCCAGAGCCCTCTCTTCTTCTTTGAAGAGAGGCTCCGGCATTTTGATACCTTTAATAGCTTTTTTAAAACAACAAAACTAAAAAAGCCTGTAAAATAGTTTCATTTTTAGAAAAATTGAGTTATAATCTCAGATTGCCTCATCAGCACAAATCTATTTCTAAGTCAATTCATCAAACTTTTTGTGGCCTAAAGGAACTCTCACTTCTACAGGTGAGTTAACACTAAATTTAACTGGTACCAATCCACCCATGTTGAAAAAAAAAAAACCCCACATGATATACTACACAAACAATTAGCCCTTTCGTTGTGATTTTTTGCTTAGGTAATTCAATGAGACATTTAACACCTAATGAACTTTAATTCTCTTGACAAACTTGAGACATAGCCTCTACATTTCACCTGATAAAAATGATGCTCAGCATAACTGTGATCGGCATTACAGAAATACTTAAAACTGACTAGTAACAAGGCACGCATGCTCAAAATGGCCTAACAGTCCATCTTGCAGAGACTTCTGTGAAGAAGCAGCATGTTGAGAGACTCTCTGAGCTTCAGGACTTCAAAACTACGTACGCAGCAAAGCAAGAGATCTGATATAGTTACACTTACGCGTAACTACACATGCACAAATCTGGGAGCCACTTAGAACATTTAAGGCTATCCCACATTTCAGGTCAGAGCAGGATTCCATGGTGATGGGCAATATTAAAACTCAGAACCACCATCCTCCAAAACACAAGACTTCAGTGAGTAATTTACAGGAGAAGCTCCTTTATCTGTGAACAGTATGGGGCCTATGACATAGCTGAGCAGCACCCAGAAAAATGGCTGCTGCATACACGCTCTGGCCGCCCACAGCATGCCTGCGCAAAGCCAGCAGGGCACAAGGATGCCGTCAGTACAACAGGAGATAGAGGAATTTTGTCTAAAGACACAGGCGGTGCCTCCTACTCAGAAGCAGCTTTTGGGGTAGGTGAAACAGGCAACCACCTAGGGACCCCAGCAGCCCCCCTTCACCTACCCAAAAGCAATGTCAACTTCCCAACTTGCAGAATACGCGGCAGGGAGCCGGGGCCAGGGCCAGCAGCAGAGGCAGGGGTCTGTAGGGCGGTGAGGCCCAGGCTGTGGGAGCCCTGGTGCAGCGGGAGGATGGGGATGGGAGCAGAGTGACTGTCCCAGAGCCAGGCTCCCATCCTGCCCCTCAGCCAGCTGCTCTGCCCCCAGGGTGGGCCAGTCCAGAGGCCCAGATCTGGGCTTCTGCTCTGCCCCTTGCCTTTAGCAGCAGAGAGCTGGTGCACCCAGCAGGGGACCAGGGACATTTTGGGGGCCGGTGGCTGGGTCCCAGGGCAGGCCACAGGGAGAAAGGCCGGGGGGAGGGGGGGGGGGAAAGAGGCTTAGGGCAGGGTACTGGGCCTGCAGCGGGAACCAAGATACTGGGACCCCGGCGGACGGAGGGGGCCACCCTGGAGAGCCGGAGCCATGAGCGAGGTGATGGCTGTGAGGGGGGCAGCGGTGGGGCCATGGGGGAAGGGCACACGGGGTGTCCCGGCAGCTGACAGAGCGGAGCTGGGGCCGCAGAGCAGGACTTGGGGGCCCCGACGGCCTAAGGCCGCCTCTGCCCCGCTCTTAGAAGACAGCAACGGAGCCGTAGCCAGGGCCGGGACCCGCCGCTTACCCCTCGGCCGCAGCCATCTTGCCACGCCGGACTTCGCCTGTCATGTGACGCGCCCGCCAGCGCCTCAGTCAGCTGAGCTGGAGGCGCGCGGCCGCCGCGCCGCCTCCCCATTCGCGGGGCTCGGGCGCCCCGCCCCCGCTGCCGGCTCCGGATTCGTCCGCCGGGCCCAGCCCCGCCCCCATCGGCGCGGTTGCCGGGGCGACTAGAGGGGTTGTTCACGTGATCCGTTTGTGGCGGGAGTGGCGCGAGCGGCCTGTGTCTCTAGAACGCGCCTCCCTCAGCCAGCTCACTGCCCCAGCACGACTCATTTGCACTTATTTATGCAAATGAGCATGCATGGGCGAGCACTGCCTGACTACAAGCAGTTGTGTGGCACTTGAAGACTAACAGATTTATTTTTTGCATGAGCTTTCGTGGGAAGTGGTATCTTCTCCCACAAAAGCTCATGCAAAAAATAAATCTGTTAGTCTTCAAGTGCCACACAACTGCTTGTTTTTTCACTGGACTAGGCTAACACGGCTATCCATTTTAAAATAATTCCTGACTGCCTAAGACGTGTGAGCTGGTCACAGAGGCATTCTTAGGGTTACCAGATGTCAGGTGAAAGGAGTACATAAGAAAAAAAAAAACGGAAACGTGGTACTTTAAGATTTATTTTTCGCATGAGCTTTCGGGGGAGAAAAGCCCACTTCATCAGATGCTTCGAAGATGGGTGAACTTACAGAATGGAAAGTTCCCCCATCTTCGAAGCATCTCACGAAGTGGGATTTTCTCCCCCGGAAGCTCCTGTGAAAAATAAATCTGTTAGTGTTAAAGTGCCACATGACTCCTCCGGGTTTTTTGCTGGACTAGACTAACAGGGCTATCCCTTTGGAAAAAGGAGGGCATGTCCTCCTTGTTACCTTCACGTCCTCCATTGGGCAGGCATTTGAATACATGATTTTGTCTGGCTTTTTACTTATAGGGGTTAAAGTATGCTGGAATGCCAAGGAATACTTTATTTTTAGGGGAATGCATTCCAGGATCCCCTCACAACAGAAGAATGATACACTAATACTACATTTTCTCCATGCGTCCTCCAATGTCGTCCTTTTCATACTTCCCTGTCCTCATTTCCAGGCTCTGGTATCTGGTAGCCCTAGCTATTCTGAGCCCTATGCCTGGGGTTGGCAACCTTTGCCGGCCCCCGTGCCAGGCCTGCCCCCTGCACCCTCAGAGAGTGCCGGGCACATGGCCAGGCCTGTGGTTCGGGGCCACGGCCAGCTCCTGCTCTCACCAACGGGTAGCTTTTGGGTCCTGGCCAGGGCTGCCTCTTTCCCTGAGGCCTCTGGGGTCAGGCTACCAGATACCAAAGCCTGGAAGGGAGGACAGGGAAGTACAAAACAGGACACATGGAGAAACTGTAGTATTAATGTAATATTCTTCTGTTTTTAGGGGGTCCAGGAATGCTTTCCACTAAAAATAAGGTATTCAGCGGCTTTCCAGCATATTTTAACCCTTCTAAGTAAAAATCCAAACAAAATCATGTATTAAAATGGCTGCCAGACAGAAGACGTGAAGGTAAAAAGGAGGACGTGTCTTCCTTTTACCTGACATCTGATAATCCTACTCTGGGGCTGCCTTTTGCCTCTGCTGGCAGGCAACATCCAGCTCCGCGGCCAGAGCCAGTAGCAGGGGAGAGGCCGATCCGCCCCGCTCCCCTCCAGCCCCGCCCAGTGGGGGGGGGGGGCAGAAGCCAGGTGCCGCGGCTTCTTTGTCCCTGGTGGCTGCACTGGTCAGCAGGGGCCTGGAGCTGAAACACACCACTCATTCTGCCCAGTCGCCACAGCGTTGGGGGAGCAGGGCCAGCAGGGAAGCCTGAGCAGTGCTGCATGGTGCTCAGGCTTAGACCCCATGCCATTATTGGCACGGGTGCCAGGGGTTGCTCACCCCTACCCTAGGCAAAGGCCCATTGTGGGGCCCCCTATAGGCTCCTGGGTCCCCCCCCATGCCTCAGACTCCCTGTCACTGACCCCCAGTCATCCACCAGTGGCCTCCCCTTGACGCCATCCCTGGCTCCCTCACCACCAGCTCCAGCTCCCCACCACCAGGCCCAAGTTCTTTCTTGAGGCAGACGCAGCTTTGGGAGTAGGTGAAACAGGCAATGGGGCCCCTTGCTGCTTCGGGCCCTAGGCATGCGCCTGCTTCGCCTACCCAAAAAGCCACCACTGGACCTGGATAGCTTTTGTTGCACAAGAAAAAAACAAACAAACAAGGAGTCCTGTGGCACTTTTAAAAACTAGCAGATTTATCACATGAGCTTTCTTGGGAGAGAATTCTACTTCATCACATGCTTTGAATGTGAGGACATCTGATGAAGTGGGATTTTCTTCCATGAAAGCTCATGCAATAAATAAAATGTTAATCTTTGAAAGTGCCACAAGACTTCTTTTTTGTTTTGTTGGACTTGACTAACAACGCTACCCCTTCAGAGCTTGTACAAGCAATAGCAAAGTCCAATGAAAAAAAAAAGAGCTGCCTCTGTGAAAAACTACAGATGAGAAATATAGCCTTTTACATGAATTTTTTTTATAGCAGAGGGTCTTAAATGGCTATTCAAAAATTCTGTTAGAATGCACAACAATATAATTCCTTTAAGAAATCCTTTTTTATCATGTAAAATTGAGAATTTGTTTACCCATGTAATCTTTAAGGGCTTGATCCAATGTCCATCAATTTCAGTGCTAATCTTTTCACTGACTTCAGTGGGAAAAGGACACAGGGCTTGAATCCAGGTTTTCTTGATGAGATGGACACCAACAGGCTACTTCAGACTTTTTCTTGTGGCAAATAATAAACTATTTTGAGAAACTAAATATTATTATATTAGGGGTTCGAGGTGACAGAGAACCATAATACAGCAGCAATAAAAAAAGGACCCAGCAGCATGAATATTTAACATGATTAGGAGACCAACTTGAGTAAGTTCTTTAAACTGATGAGTCCTGTGGCACCTTAAGGCTAAACAAGTTTATTGGATATTGTGGGGGACAAATTAATCAGGGCTCTCAACCTGGAAAGAGAGACCACCGATCCTCCCCAGTGATGAAGGCCCGTTCCCAGCTGAGACTCAAATTAGCAGAGAACGAGGTGTGGTTCAGGATTTATTATTCAGCTGAATAACAAAAGGAACTGCATCAGAGGGCAGCAAAGAAGTGCTAGCCCCTCTGAGCAGGCCCCCCCCCAACAACTCGAGTGCAAGAGAGAGCCCCAAGGGGCAGCATCACAACACTTTTATCCAGTACAGTATGATAATGCTATGATAATGCTTACATGATTGACAATGTTTTAGAGACCCTTATATGGTTACATTAATATTATTAAATACATATTAATGATTAAAGAATGCATATAATTATCCCCGCCTCTGTTTACTGTTGACATCATTTGCATTATCCTGGGCAGCCGCAGTACCTGCAAACTCATTAATTTCTGCCTAGAGATGCTGACCTTACATTCTTGTGAGGCTGTGGTGCCAAGAAGGGTGAGCAGGAGATAGGAGGCAATACTCCCTTTTCAGTTGGAACAAAGACGGACAGTCTAGCTTACATTCCTTGTCCAGATGGTCAGGAGAAAAAGCATGAGAAAGGGGAGATAACACACTTTAACTATCAACTCTAGGCCGCTTGCTAAAGAAACTTAGATACATGACTTGCCAGAGAAGCGACCCCACT
Organism: Podocnemis expansa; assembly: GCA_007922195.1. Classification (NCBI taxonomy): domain Eukaryota; kingdom Metazoa; phylum Chordata; order Testudines; family Podocnemididae; genus Podocnemis; species Podocnemis expansa. Next base: position 6,016,271 of record ML682028.1, read on the forward strand.
ACCATAGCAACCCACGGCTCCAACGAGGCCTACACTTTAGCACCTTTCTCACTGTCCTACAGAAGAGATTACATATAATTTTTCTTACAGATATAAACTTAAAACCCAGTTCCTCCGATGCACGAAGTAGAAATAACAGTTTGCTAGGTGTATATATATACACATGCATGCAAATAAAGGTGGGTCACATTATGCTGGACCAGTGTTGCTTTTAAGACAAGGAGTTCTGCCCCAAGGGAAATTCTAAGTGACCATAGTTTGCAGCATAGCATCATGCGCGATGATTATAAGTGGCCACTAAGAGCATAGAGTGAAGTTAAATTCCTTCTATTCATCTTAAAGCTATAGTGGCTTGAATCTATGCTCAGCTTTAAATGACAGAACAAGATTAAAGCTCTTTCTAAAAGGAAGTAAATTCACTGTCCCTATTCAATTTCTTCTCTCTTCTGACATAAAGCACATAAAAATAAAGTGGAAACTCTACTTATTAAGTAAGATTAAAAAAGAAATGAAAATAATAATTGGCCTAATAGCCAGTATAAAAAAAAAGACTGAATCAAGTTTCATCAAGGGAAACAAGAGTACCACATGTGTCTCCATCTGGTCATTTTCGAGACATTTATATTTCACAGCTCGGGAAGGAAATAAGATGGCAGGTTTTTACAGAGAACATTTTTCAAATAATTGACAGAAAGCTTTAAATCAATGTGTTTGTAACAATGGCATAGTCCACTGTTGCTAGGAAATTTGCATAATTAAAATTGTATGTTGGAGGTGTTGCTGGAGAAGTCCATTAGATGCTGTGAGAAGAGTGGAGTTATTCATGCAGTTTCAGCACTGAAAAGCTCTGGGAGCTGCAAGGGTATCACATGGAAATATTGATTTTAGAAAGTCTGACCAGGAGTGTGTAAATCAGGAAAACTAGAAAAGTCAAGTAGTTATGTCTAAGGATCTCAAACCCTGAGTAGAGAATCATAACAAATTAGGAGTCTGAATTTTCAGAGTCATTCATTTAACAGACATAATACATTTCTTTCGCCAAAATAAGGCTAGATACCTTCTGGATAAAGCACAACTTAATTCATTTTTATAGATAAGTAATTGAATTTCAAGTGTATTTTCTCAAGTTTATAAAGAAACCAAGAAAGCTTAAATGTAACCAATAGGAAAATATTTTGCTCCTTGTCATCCCCTAGTTGCAATCCCTCCAGGTTAGTCTAGAGGTCCGTTAATGGGATGAGATGGGGCAGCTCACACAGCTTCTGCCTGTGCTATACATTTGTCATTAAAACAAACAAGGGTGGCACTGTTAAATCAATCAAATCATAGGGCTGGAAGGGACCTCATGAGATCATTGAGTCCAACCCCCTGGGAATCTGAACCCAGGACCTTCTGCATGTTAAGCAGAGGTGCTAGCCACTACACTATTTGCAGGGCTACAAGACCAACAAATGCATTTATTGCATGAGTATTTGTGGGAAAGAATCCCACTTAAAGTGTCTTCAAGCATCAGATGAAGTGGGATTTTCTCCCACATAAGTTCATCCAGTAAATAAATTTGTTAGTCTTTAAGAGCCACAGGACTCCTTGCTTGTTTTGCTGAACTAGACTAACATGGCTACCCCTTTGAAACTTTGTAAAGAACTCTCTCTCTTGTTAAAAGCTTGATCTTGCCAGCAGTAGGAGTTTAGCTACAGATCACACAAGGAATGTAATATTCAACTGCAAGGAGGAACATCAGTCACCACCATTCTAATCGTTGGGCAGTGCAATCACGAACATCTCCCACCAATGCCTCATGCGGAGTAGTTCTGGGCTCAGGTAAGAATCCTGTAGCGAAAACTGTGCATTAGAGTATTTGTTTTTCAGGTCCTTTTCCTACTCATACCTGTACTGTCATAGGCTTTTATACTGCTATCTACACAGTACCTTAGTATTCACCTTTCTGAGTCTACATAGTACGTATATATGGAGTTCTGGTCAGCCTACCCAAAACCAATGGCAACAACAACAAAATTGTTTGTGAAACTACATCTCACACTTTGAAAACTACTCAGCCATTGTCAATACAGGGCTAGATCTTCTCTTCCAGGGTTTAGAGCAAGATGATGGCGGTAGAGTTCAGTAGCTTTATAGATAATTGTATGTGGTAACCTCCAATGGTTTATGGGTTTATTAAAGATTTTAATCTATTTACTCAATCTCAAGAGTTTCCATAATCCATTGCTGCATGTAAATACTGTCAGAAAAATAAAGATAACAGAAAATGATGATTTACGGGTGCAGGAATTCTGATAAAAATTCAATATGATCCATTTTTGCGGAGGGGCTTTTCCACTGACATAGGCAGAAACCTTTTGTGCTTGCTGGTGGAGTGATCTTGCAGAAGAATTCAAGTGTTCATATCAGTCATCAATCAAAAAAGAAGATTTTGTTAATCAAGGAAGAAGGGCTAAAACTTGAATATTTGTACAGCTTCTTTCCTCAAAGAGTTTTTCCCTGATATCTACAAGGCTGTAGCATTTCTCACTGAAAGAGGCATACGTGATCCACCTCTTGTTGACAACAGAGGCTGAAAGTAAAGCCTTTAACTCAGAATTAAGATTAGAAGACCCCTTCAAAGAAACTGATTGAACAAATGCATCTGCCTTTGGCATTTTCAGCATGAAAGTTTTGAATAAATTTTCCCCCAGTACTAAAGTTATACTGCTGTATTGATCTTTTGGATCTTGAAATAAAAAATGTGATTTTTACAAAAGCCTGTTCGAACTAAATTATAAAGGACAAGAAAGGTAAAACATTACTTTGAATGTCTCATTATTCTCCCTGTTGACTTTTGTTTCAGACTCAGAAATTCTAAGTATACCCAAAATGTGCTTGTCAAGTATTTGAGAGCCTGATAAGGTAGATTCTCAGTTTGTTTGTTTTTTATGGTTCTTTGTTCTTATTGAGGCTCTTTGCAGCAAATCTTCAGATTGTGTAAATTTTCATAGCTTCATTTAAGTGAATTTACACCAGCTGAGGATTCATCCTCTCTATTTATATGTTATTGCATAGAAAGAAGTATTACCTTGCATGGAGATGACAGTCCTATCAAGTTCTATCACATAATAATGCTATCAAAGTTACTCGGACTACTTTTATTTTTTTAAGGAGTTTTGTCTGTGATGCAGATCATGGTAACATTTCCCTAATATTTTTGGGTAACTTGTAGGAAGTCAATGCATATTGTAACATATTGTTTTGCTGTATTGAAAGGAGACCTCAATGTATTTCTTCACATAAATTGTATTTGCTTCTTTTATAAATTATAAAGGCAAAACTGTAGTTTACATCTGACTGTGTGTCCTTCTTACAGTTCACAATGTCATGACTTCCAAGCCAGGCAGTGTTGTGGGTTACCTGTTCTGTAACTTTACACTTGTTGGGGGGGGGGAGAAATGCTGGTTAAAAGTTACAAAATATAGATATTTATTTGTTTATGGTCTACACCTTGGTAAAAAGCAGGAAATTGACTGTATTGTATTTTAGTTTTTGTAATTTTAAATAGCTAGTAGGGAATATAAATACTTTATCTTAATTTGTCTTTGGTTTAGAATAAAAATGTCTCACATTTATTTTTTAACTGAAATTGTACAAGGTTTTTTCAAAAATTATTTTAGCAAGTAAACTATTACCCTGTGTCTTCACGTACTGTAAATTACTTTGAAACAAAATTATTTCATGTCCAGAGGGGTAGCCACTTTAGGCTATTTCAGCAAAACAAACAAGGAGTCCTGCTGCACTTTTAAACAAGTTGTCTTTTAAGAACAATAGACAGGAAGGTAAGAATTTTAAAGAAGGGGACATTACCTCTGGTAGTGAGTTAGCCATTCTAAACCCCTATTCAGACTTAATCTGATGGCGTCAAATTTGCATATGAATTCCAGCTTGGAGTTAAACGTTAAAGTCTAGTTTTGAAGTCTTTTTGCTGAAGTACTGTAACTGTCCTGTCCCTTACAGAATGTCCAGAGAAGCTGAAGGGCTCCCCTAAACTTTTTTTTTTTTTTTAACATTACCATTCTTGATCTCTGATTTGTGCCCATTTATTCTTTTGCACAGAGACAGTCCAGTTTGGCCAATATATAAAGCTGAGTGGCATTTTTGGCATAAATATGGAATATATCACATTGGTAGATGTGCAGGTGAATGTGCCCCTGACAGAATGGCTGATTTGGTTAGGTGCTATGATGGCGTCACATAAATAGATATGCGGAAAAATTTGACAGCAGGGTTTGTTGCGGGCATACGTATCTGCCTTAGTGTTTCTATTGTTTGGTGTATAGTTACTACTGAGATTTGCTTATGGTTGGGGAATTGTCTGTAAGCAAGGACTGGCCTAACTCCCTGCACTTGAGTAAGGGATCATCTGCCAGGATAGGTTGTAAATCCTTGCTGATGTGCTAGAGGGGTTTGACTTGTGGGCTGTAGGTGATAACCAGTAGTGTTCTGTTGTCTTCCTGGTTGGGACTCTCCTGTAGTTACCCAACTTATTTTCTTGGCATTTTTCATTTAACAATGTATGACCAAAAAAGAGAAATGAAGGATTGACTGCATTCTGAAGTGAAAATACTGCATGATGCAAATGAGCGTTCAAGGTACCATCTGTTCCACCCTTTGGTGCAGTAGAATTGTAAGAAAAGGCTACTGACGCTTTGTACTATGTGACTGATGTGTTTGTGTAACTTGCACTTTTGAACATGCGGTCAGTTGTATGGTGGGCATATGGTATTTCTTATGCCAGTTCTCCTAAGCTACTACAAACTCATCTCAATCCCATCAATATATAGAATAGTTTAAAGTGCAGAACATGTCTACTTGTATTAATTTTCTTATACGACTGGCTGTAAAGTATACTTTCCAACTAATGCAAAGCAAATCCCAAAACAAGCTCATAATAAGCTTATGTAAATATTTTCTCAAAAGAGTAATGCCCTCAGGTTCTTGCAGATCACGATTCATATCTTCATGCTGATGTAAAGTCTGATTTTCCACTTTTTTGTGAGAAAACCCTCTTTAATTATTTATTGTTTATATGGAAAGTATTTTCCACTTCTAGCACTTACATTAAATTTTTAAGCCACTGGTTTATAAAGCTCTCATCTTTGCTAATGAGGAAAAAAATTTGCCTTCTTGCATATATATATATATTCAAATATTTTAGAACAGAATCTGATAATCTGAAAAAATCCTTAATATTTCATTTGCTGCTGCATGCTTTTAACAGACTGCTAATCTTTAAACTTAATTCTTAATGTATACAGATAGACAATTTTAATGTAAAACATTTCTGAAAAATTTGTGAAAATGCCATTTCCATTGTTTACATATGACATATAAATAATCTCTTTAATGGAAAGAATTTCCTTAATGGAATATATTTTTTTTTTTAAGTACTGCCCTCTGATGATCGACACAAACAATTCAGCTTTTGTTTTCTTCCATTATTTCAATGCCTGGCTACAGCAGGCCTAAGACTTCAGAATGATACTGTGGTTGCCATGGATTCATAGATTTGCTACATAATGCGAACCCGTTAGTGCATCAGTTCCTGGCCAAAAGTCATTAGTATACCAGCCCCAAACTGAAAATAATGGTTAGTTTTCAGTGCCTACTTCAGCAGATTAGGTATAGAGTTTACAAGAATGACTATACTGGGTCAGATCTAGCCTAGTATCCGGTCTTCTGACAGTGGCCAGTGTCAGGTGCTTCAGAGAGAACAAACAGAACAGATAATCATGAAATGACCCATTCCATCAGCCATTTTAAGCCTGTGACAAACTGCAGTCATTGCCTATGCTGGCAAATAGCCACTGATGGATCCTATCCTCCATGAACTTTGGTAGTTCTGTTTTGAACAGCCTTATTGTCTTGGCCTTCACAACATCCTCTGGCAGGGAGTTCAACAGGTTAACTGTACATTGTGTAAAGAAATATTCCTTTTAAAACCTGCTGCCTGTTAATTTTGTTTGGCGATCTCTGGTTTTTGTGTTAGGAGGGGATGTAAATAACACTTCCTTATTTACTTTCTCCACACCAATCATGATTTTAATCGACCTCTATAACATCCTCCCTTAGTTATCTCTTTTCCAAGATGAAAAGGTCCTAGTTTTATTAATCATTTCTCATGTGGAACCTTTTCCAGACTAATAATTTTTGTTGCCCTTTTCTGTACCTTTTCCAATTCCAATATATCTTTCTTGAGATGGGGGGACCAGATCTGCATATGGTACTCAAGATGTGGGTGTACCATGGATTTATAAAGAGGCAATATGATATTTTATGTCTTATTATCTATCCCTTTCCTAATGATTCCCAAAATTGTTAGTTTTTTTGACTGCCACACATTGAGTGGGTGTTTTCAGAGAACTATCCACCATGGATCTTTTTCTTGAGTGGTATTAGCTAATTTAGACCCCATAATTTTATATGTATAGTTAGGATTATGTTTTCTGATGCACATTGTTTTATACTTATTAACATTGAATTTCGTCTGCCATTTTGTTGGCCAGTCACCCTGTTTAGTGACATCCCTTTGTAACTCTTCAGTCTGCTTTTTACTTAATATCTTTAGCAATTTTGTATCACTGGCAAATTTTACCACCTCTCTGTTTACCCCTTTTCTAGATCACTTAACTGGCTAATCACATATCTCATCTCCTCTTCATCTGACTGAAAACTTAACCAAGCTATCTCCTGACTTCAATTTAAAAACAAAGCGGCATACACTTGGTCCATAATACCATCTCATCATATTTCATATTTTGTGACTAGACAAACCATTCCATCTTGGTCCAAAGCAATTATGCTACCTGGTATCCAAAGACCATGCCCTTGAGAAAGCTGTAATGTGGTAGCCTGAAAGGCAGTGGAGGAGTTAGTGTAAAAAGCTGCTGTGGAGTAGTGATGCTAAAAGAAATCTTTATGGATCAGTGAATTCAATTATTTTGTGTCCTGTAAAAATGGCTGTTTTATCCTAGTACCCTTAACAATGCTGAAATCATAGAATATTGCATCTGGACAACAAAAATTGTGCTAAAATGTACAAAGCAGGCTTTCATCCCAAATAAAGGGATAAAATGCTCCAGGTTCTCTGGTTTCTTAGAATAACTCCTGTTTGTACAAAATGTCAGATACACACATATGTGTCCAAATTGGCTTTGGCAAGATCTAGCCATAGAGCTTCATGTGCAAACCATATTTTTTGGTTAATTACCAAAAATTACCAATGAGATTCTGCCCAATTTTTCAGAAATGTGTATGTCTGTGCACTTCTGTACACACCTGTCTTGCATACATATGACAAAGTGGGAATTTTCTGTAATACATTTATGAATGATATGCGTGACAGTGACTGACTTGATTTGGGGTGCAAAAGGATTAAAAAGCTGCTTCTGAGGCTGAGTGAAGATATGAGATGTTTGCGTCAAATAGCTTACTATGGTGAGTGAATGGGTCCTTAAATCTCTGGCAGAAACCAACCCACATCCATGGATGATCCAGAAAGACAATAAGAGCCCCAGTTAACTATCCACAGGAAACTCCAGCACACAAAACATATAAACTCAGCATAGGTCTGCAGGAGGAAGACAATAGACAGAGAGGTGACAGGAAGCAAAGATAACAGATGACCTTTGGAGAGACCCAGGAGCTCATCTGAGACAGAGAGAGGAAACCAAGAGGGTTCCACCTGCAGCTAACCATACAGACTTACAGGTAGGCATAAGCAGTAGATTAAAGCTTGTAACACAACTAGGGGGACAATCAGACCAAGACTGTAAGATAGACAAAATGACACAAGTAACCAATAAATGACCTTAAGTCACAAGATGCTTGCACAATAAGATGAGCTAAGTGCTGATCATTGTGAAATGAGAAACCACAAACATGGGTTACTGATATTTTCATCTGTCCATTTTAAAGAATATGTATAACTGAAAGTTAAAAGTTGTGACCACAGAAATGCTATAGCAACCAACTGACATGAATGCTCAATAGGAAATAAATTGTTAAAGTAACCTACAGCAGGGGTGGCCAAACTTATGGAACTCAAGAGCCGCACAAGTCAATTTTCAAACCTTCGAGAGATGCACTGAGGCACATAACCATACTTTTACCTACTCCAAAATTACTAAGCTTAAAATTAATTGCACACTTTAATTTTATCATAAAAACAGGGCAAATATCGACTCTACTGATGCCATATTCTAATAATTACTTAAGGTTACCATGAAAACTAAGCCTATACAGTAAGACCTTAGCTGTCGCTAGATGCAGAACACTGCAGGCTAGTGGCGAGTTTTTTAAAATCTGGGTAGTAACTTGTCAATGCAGTATGTAAAAGCTCTCTCAGGTGCTGAACTCTTAAGTATTGCACAATGTTTCAATGTAACAAATTCCATTGTGGAATACAATTCTTCACAGCAGTAAGTTGTGCCAAAAATTGAAAGTAACCTACATTCAGTTTTAAACTTTTCTCCTTTGTATTTTTGTTTCTTATTATTCCATATTATGTTTAGGACTTGTAAAACACGATTTTATTTTAACAATGAGTAAACTGCATTAGGGCCTAGGAGAAAATCTAAACATGCCACGGCTTCCCCGATCATGCCACACTCCCCCCCCCCATTGCCACTTCCTTGCCACCTCTTATCTTGCTGCTGCTCCTCTGCTCTCCCCAACCGCACCGCACTTCTGCCCCCCATCCCGTCCCCAACAATGCTGTGGCCTCCCTGCCAGCTCCAACCTTGCCATGCTTCCCCCATGTCCCCGACCATGCCACTGCTTCCCTGCCAGCCCCAACCATGCTTCCAATTCCCTGCCGGCTCTGACCATGCTGCTACTTCTCTGTTGTCCCCAACCATTGCGCACTTCCCTCCCCATCTGCCACCATGCCGCCTTTCCCTACCGTGCTCTTCCGTGAGCTGCACTTTTTCTTTGAAGAGCCGCATGCGGCTCATGAGCTGCAGTTTGGCCGTGCCTGCTAGAGAGATTGGGAACCCCAATATAAAATGGGCTGTGGAAATTCAGCTAAGGAAAAAGAGTTGAAAACATCGTAATTATGCATAAGATACAAGGGGTGTCAGCGTAACACATTATAAAAGCTGTATCTTGGCCTGTGTGCCTTGATGCCAAAGCAATAACCATGGCTGGTGATGACAGCAATGAAGATGCTGATGATGAGGATAGTGATCGACTCTCTGGACTTGTGATAAATTGCAGTTGTTTCTTGTGCACTGCTCAAGTCTCTCATTCTAATAATATAATGATTTTCATAATGCTATAGCCACACAGGAAACCAACCCTTTTCAACCACGGTGATTTAAGAAATTAGGCAATACACCAATTTATCAATTAGGTACACTCCATGGCATGGCTTAAAGGGAGCCCTGATTTGGACAGTACAGACTCTCTCTGTTTCTCTATCTTAAAGTAAGGACTTCCCAATGCTGTGTTCCAGTTAACTAATAAACCTGCATTGTTTTGAAAAGGCTGCTGATGGCACCAGAAATACTTGTGGAGGTGCACTGATCAGTGAAATAGCAAAAAGCCTCTGGACAGGAATTTGCATCAACTGGACTTGCTGAGCAGAGCTCATAGTGAGCTCAGAGGCACTGTAGCCAAGTGAACTACCTTTAAGGAAGAATGGGATCCTTTGGGAGTCTGGCACACTGAAGGAGTTCCTCCAAGGGACTGTTGAAATGCTGGGATGCAGTGCAGACCTTTCAGATACATGACAACATGCAAAATTCTATGCTAAAGCCAATTAGTTCAGCACATACAAAACCACAACCCCAGCATGGGAATGCTTGAAAATTAGGCTGAATAAGACACTCTAGTCAAGCACTTGAAATCTGATATCTAAAATTGGTATCCACTGCTGCCAGAGCATCACGTCCCAGCAAGGCTGCACTGTATATGTGGAAAAGGGCTTCTAGTCTTTTCTTTAGTGTTCCTAGAATTTAGGAGGAATTTCTAAGTGACAGCTATTTAAGGTTTGACCTTCTTCATTGTTCCTAGGTTACATTTTAGAGGGATGCCAGCTTAAAGCTTTGTGAGAACAGCTTCACTTGGCAGTCAAGGGTTTCCCATTGGCACTCATAGCATTAATTTAATTAGCACTCAGGAGGTTTGGAAGAGAAGCTTGGCGAATATTTGTGGGTTTTAATTTTTTTTTGCAGGCGTGGTATTTCTGAGCATCCTCTTTGTTTCAAGAAGTATCTGTGCCTATCTTTAAAAGTAAAAAGATGCATACAATTTCACTAATATGATGCTACAGCAATGGCATTTTCCCTTCCCCATCACACTTTGCCCTAATAAGCATTTTTAAGTTGTTTGTATGCTGGGGCTCTGTGTGAACTGTTATTCAGTGTCCTTGCTTTTTGTTCTGCTAAAAGAAGTGGTTTTGTTTGTTCACAGGCTATGTAGTAACTTTTTTGGTATTATTGCAGACAGCAACAATTCTTCTTTTCAAATGTGATGTCATGTGACAGCCAGAGACAAAGAATTCAACTTCAGGAAAGAATGTAGGTTCTCAGTGACAATTCTAAAAGAGGGGATGTATTAAAGAACAGCAAAAGCTGTGTTTCCCTCTCATATGTAGCTTACATGTAGATAGCAGGTAAGAATTTTATTCTCAACTCCTGTGCAAGATCTCCTACCTTTTTGTGGGAACACTTTTTTTTTTTTTTTTTTTAATGAATCTGCTGTATTTTGGTTCCTTGACAGTGTGGACCAGATTTTCAATGGGTATAAAGTTAATGTACCTATGCCAATTTAGGATCTCATGCTGTGCATTTTCTAAGACATTAATAAGACAAAATGACAAAGAATAATTATTAAATGTGCAGTGTCCCCAATGCTGTACAGCCACTCAATTCCTTGATCATAATTTCCCATTTACAGTTACAATTTTAGATCTATCAGCTAGCCAGTTTTTAATCCATTTAATGTGTGCCATGTTAATTTTATATCATTTCAGTTTTTTAACCAAAATATCAAGTGGTGCCAATTCACACACCTTGCAGAAGTTACAGAAGTCCTACATCAATACCAAAGTATTATGTTACTACTACTAACTTTATCACAAACTTGAATACAAAAGGATATCAGGTTAATTTGACAGAATCTATTTTGCATAAAGCTATGTTGATTGGCATTAATTATATTACCTTCCTTTAATTCTTTATTAATAGAGTCCTATATTGGTCACTCCATTATTTTGCCTGGGATGGATGTCAGACAGACAAGCCTATAATTCCTTAAGTCATCCTGTCTAGCCTTTTAAAATACCTATCTTGCAGTCTTCTCAGACTTTCTCAGTGCTCAACTCTTACTGAAAATCAGTATTAATGATCTAGTAACCTCCCAAGTCAGCTCTTTTAAAAGTTTTGGACACAAGTTCTCTCAACCTGCTGATGTAAAAATGTCTAACTCTAGTAGCTACCTTCTGAGATACTGAAATGGAAAGAATATCATATGATATGGTTACATCACCTGTTTTATTTCTTCTAAAGGCAGAATATAAATATTTATTGAACACTTCTGGCTTTTCTGCATTATTATTCATAATTCTACCATTTCCATCTATGGCTGTATCAATATCATTGTTAGGATTCTTCCCCCACCCCCATAATGGACTTTAAAACCTCTTTCATAGAACCCTTCAAGCACTACAGCCATATACCACCCCACCACCCCACAATTAAGACAGTGACTGAATTCCACAGTTGCTTCCAAGCACTTCCATCCCTGTAAAAATGCTTTGAAAAAGTTTTCTTTTTCTGCAAAGAGCATATGTCTTTGAATTAAAACCACAAGGCAGGACTGAGGACATGCTGATTTAAGGCAGGTTTTACAATGACCAATAGAGATTAAAGTCTTGTCAGAAACTTGTCAGCAGAGGTTCAGGAAATCCTTTCTCAAGATTTTCAGAATTAACAACCTACTAGATTTTTTTTTGGTTGGATTTTTATATATAAACAGCTGCTGCAGCTGGAATAAAAATCAGCCAGAAAAGAAAGGAAAAATTGTTACTAGTTTAGAGTGATTGACTGTGCCAACAGGATGAGCTAAACTTTTTGAAAGCATAAGAGATGCATTTGAAGGACTCAATTTTGTAGCACTTTCACAGGAAAGACTGTTGCTCAAAGTGGGAGTTACGTAGATAAAGACAAGAAACTTAAATTTGGTGGGGTGGACAAGAAGATTCCAGTCAGTCAGTGATTCTGTTGTCTTTAGTGGAGAGTTATCAGGTCTTTACTGTCAATTTCTTTTTTACTTACCTCAAACTGAAAAAAATGTCACATGGAAAAGAAAGCTTCTCTAAAGAGTCATTGGTTCTTCTGGGGGTCAGGCCTAAATTGGCTTCCCTACAAAGAATTGTATCTGCTGGAGAAGTTGTAGCCTAGAAGGGTCATTTGGGAAAACTAATTTTGGTATCAAAGAAGAGAGCTACTGAACCCAGCTCCACTGGATTGGAGCAGGTGAGCCCAAACCAATTGATTGAAGAGGGCAGGATTACACCAAAGCATATAAAGGGAGCCGAGTAGGTAACTGGGGAGAAGAAAGATGAGGTAGTCGGAGCATTGGAGTGGTGGTAACTCATAGGTGGGCCCCTGGAGCCAGGGCTCAAGGAAGCAGCCCCTCTGAGTGCCAGAGACCTTTAGGAGGCATGGCCTTGAAATCTAGGGCCAGGGATTGAGTTAAGACTGTGTTCTGTTTGTTTGTTAGGCTCTTTGTTATGAAAATCCATCTCCTTGACTAGAACAGGGCATGGTAGCACATGCTTTGGAGCCAGGGAGAAGTGATGGCTCTCATGACAGGGAGCCATTACTATTTGTAATGGGACAGCTGGTTGGCAGAAAGTCCCTCATTTCTCACATTTCCGTACTGGAGTGGCTCAGAATAAGCAGTCAGAGATTAGATGGAAGGTTTTCTCATGGATCAGTAACTAATTTATAGATAGAAAACAGAGGGTGGGAATAAATGGTCATTTTTCACAATGGGGAGTAGTAAATAATGGGGTCCCCATAGGATTTGTACTGGGACCAGTGCTGTTCAGTATATTCATAAATGATTTGGAAAGGGGGACAAAGGAGGAGGTGGCAACGTTTAAAGGCAGTAGAAAATTACTCAAGATAGTTAAGCCCAAACCAGACTGTGAAGCATTACAAAGGGCTCTTATTAAATTGGGTGACTGCACAACAAAATGGCAGATGAAATTCAGTGTTGGGAATTGCAAAGAAATGCCTATGGGAAAACAATTTATTTTAACTGTTTTAGCCCAACTGTACATATAAAATGATGGTGTCCAAATTAGTTGCCACCTCTCAAAAAAGAGATCTTGGATTTTAGTTCTCTGAGAACATCTGCTCAGTGTGCTGCAGCAATCAAAAAAGCTAAGAGAATGCTAGGAGTCATTAGAAAAGGGATAGATAAGAGACCAAATATCATAATGCCCACACCTTGAATACTGCATACAGTCCTGGTTGCTCCATCTCCAAAAAAGATATATTAGAGTTAGGAAAAGTACAGAGGAGGGCAACACATCTGATTGGGATATGGAACAGCTTCTATACTAGGAGGAATTAAAAAGACTAGGATTTCAGTTTAGGTGCCACACATTAAATAGGCAACAGGTTTAAAATAAATAAAGTATTTCTTGCAACATGAAGAGTCAACTTGTGGAATCAATTCCCACAGGATGTTGTGACACCCAAAATTATAACTGAGTTCAGAAAAGAACTAGGTAAGTTTATGGAGGATAAGACGTAGCTACTAGCCCAAATGGGCAGGGATGCAACCCCATGCTTTGAGTATCGCAAATCCTCTAACTGCCAGAAATTCGGACTGGATGGGCTGGATCACTTGATAATTATCCCATCTGTTCAATTCCTTTAGAAGCATCCACAACCATCCACTGTCAGAAGATAGGATGCTGGGTATGATGGGCAGCGTTAAGTTCATATTATTTTTGTGTGTGTCTCTCTCTCACTTGCTAGGGCTGGTCTCCAAGGTTGAACAGACAATTGCCCAAAGCAGGGAAAGGTTTATTGTATGAATAATTGCTGGCTATGAGGTTGGTTCTTTTCCCATTTGGTTAGGGTAGCAATAACCATAGAGTCAGTTTTGTCCAATTACCAACAAACTAAAAATACAACAAACAAGTAAACTGAAAATGAGTAATAAGCTGGAAGCAGTCTCACCATTAACAAAAAGAGCGTTCTAGCTGGTTCATGATCTTTTGTAAGGGACCTTATTTTACTATTCAGAATATTTAGAATCATGGTTCATTAAGAAGGCATGGAACAAGAAGAAAGTTACGCTATAAAAAACAGAACAAACTGAAGGGGCTGACTATCTACACATGAGGAAGTTTCATAAAGCTGTGGTAACTGACACAATAGGGAACAAAAAAGATTAAAAGAGAACAGTATAGACACTATGGAAAACCAGAGAGAGAGAAAGAATGAGTGAATACACTTGATTGGTACAGCTAGTGTGCACTGACAGTATTTTGGAGTCTAATGAGAAAGAAGAGGCTGAAGACTGGAAAGAATTTGCCATTGATTTTAATGGGAATGGGACTGAGCCATGGAATGGTTATATTGCACCTGAGTTCTGAGGAAGATAGCAATAGTGAGAAAGGCAAGAGCAGTAGGGGAAGCTTACAAAAAAGTGGCTAAAAAAATAGGTGAAATATATGAGCAGTTGTCAAGTTGCCTTTGGGTTTGATCACCTATTGTGACCATTTTCTCTTCCAAAGTTATTTTAAGCTATAGCCTGGTGAGTAGCTATATACAGTAGAGTAATTGATATAGCATGTTGTATAGTCTTCTCAATACATTCAGAACCATTCTGTGTGGGTAATTTTTATTACCCTTGGGCATATCTGTTTTGCATATCACTAGTTACAATTTTACTGAAATCATTCTTTTTATTGGCCTCTTACATCATGGGAGTACCTGTGATTTCTCAAAGGTTAGGTGTTGAGTAACAGGCACATCACAGGAAGACAAAATACAGGCATTTTACTAACTATAAGAATTGAAACTTTTGCTCTTCTCTGACTGTGATTCATGACTGAATGAGTTACTCAAAAAAATTTAACACGGTCTCTTTTGAACCATGTATCAGACAAAAGAGCTAGGACTAAGGTACCTTCTGAAAATTAAAATAAGCATTTTAAAAACAAATTTAAATATAATTAATTAGGTTCAATCCTACAAGTGATAGTGCATGGGCAGACTGCTAGGTCCAGAAGGAGTGTCACAGACTTCAGAAAATCAGTGGGGATGTGTGGAGGCTGAGCATTCCAGCCACATGCTGTGAAGCAGGGTCAGAGGCCTGTGAGGAGGAAAGGTATGTTATGGGGAACCAAAAGTAAAAAATGATTAAAAGAAGTGATGCATGTACTGTATACACTTTTTATTCAAGCTCCCCCTCCTCTGTGCTGAACCACATTTGTTATTGTCCTTCCTCATCCTCTGAAATGTCTTGCAAAGTTCCTTTGCTTTCACAGCATGGCCACTATCCTTGTTGTGCCTCAGATTTACCATCCCCTGAGCAATCTATGTGTAGGTGTCTATATTTATTCAGGGACTCCTTAGCTGGGCTTACACAGCCTATTGTCCCCACAGGCTGACAAGATCCAGGACTTCTTTCTTACTCCAGTGTGGCATGCATCTAATAGCTCTCCTGGGTATGTCCACACATTGAAAAAAAACACCCATGACAGTAAGTCTCAGAGCTCCAATATATGGACTCAGGCTCATGCTTGGCATTAAAAATAACCATGCATACATTCTTGAAGCTTGGGCTCTAAAACCTGGGGGCAGGGGGTTGGTGTTGGAGACCAAACTCCAGCCCAAGGAGTAATACACAGCTCTTGTTGCTGCATGTTTTGTTTGCATTGTGGACAAACTCTGTTTGTGGAGATGGTTGTCCAGGTGCACACAACAAATGTGGTCTATGAGGTATGCTTGCCAAGATGGATCATCAAGAAAAAGCATTTCAGAAATACGATGGGGATTATAAAGAGCGAGACAGGCTTCCACTGTCAGTGATGCCTGGGCGCTGGAGTTCAAAATGGCAACCAGACCACCATTGCAGGAACAGAGGCCTTGCGGGACAGCTTAGGACCGTTAGGGTTCATCGACACAGCAAAAACATCAGCCCATAACAGCCAGTCTCACAATCTTGCTGTAAAGCACTGCATGGATTTGGGGTTCACAATATTCTACAAGACAGTGTCTTGTTTGATTAAGTCTTGGCTCTAGAATGCACATTATGATTTTAGTTTATATGTAATCCTGTGTTTCCAATACTTCTATTTGCTACCATGTGACTCTCTAAATAAACTTATTTACATTATTATAACAATTATGTCACACAAAGTGTTGTGTGTTAAGCATAATGGTAAACTGAGGTGGAACTGACAAGGTGGGGTGTGTTTTCTGTGGAAGCAGTGACTCTGTGAATATTGAGTGTCTTGGAGAAAAAGAGATGGACACTCCTGAGAGGAAGAGGACTCAAGGGTGGGCTGTGCCAGTCGCTAACCTGTAGAGTGACACCAAGGCCTGCAGAAGAGACCTTAGGTTTCCCATGACTGGATGGGTTGGGGAGCTGACCCAGGGTGGGCACAGACAAGACTTCCTCATTCTAAGGCAGGTGTCTGACAATCCCGAGTGCCCCCAGATGTGTCACACCCTCAGCAGTTCTCAACAACTGTCAGGACTCATTACTGTGTCACCACACAGCAGTAAGCGTGTTGCGGAGAGCTGAGGAGATGACTGAATTTGGCCTGGGAAGTGTGCGCTGGTGTGTCCTGTAGGGCTGCTATACATCACCAAGTGCGTCATGACCCACAAAAGTTTGAGAGCCACTGTACTATTTCTTCTCCTCTTTCAGGGCCTAATCCAAAGCTCACTGAAGTTAATGGAAAGACACCCATGGACTTATATTGGCTTTTAGATCAGGTCCTTGCTTAAGAAACTCTCTTCTAAGCAGAGTGTTTATGAAAATATGTTTGATAAACAGGTTTTTTAATTTATCTCCAAACTACAAACATTACTGGATATCTCAAAAGTTGAAAACAAGAAAAGTAAAAAAAAAAAAAAACAACCCTTTTGTTTAAGGGCCTATTTTCACTGGTTCAACAAACAAGTTTGAAAACAGTGCTTCTGGGTACTTTCCATATGATAACAGAGTTCCACACAATGCAGCCTATCAAGCTAGATTATATTAATCATGCTGAAACGTCATAATTAGCAGCCTATTTTAGAGTACAGCTCTGAATATTTTTCTCAGACTGATTGACCTTTCCTACAACAGCTGGCCAAACCACGTGAAACCTCCATTTGGACATAATGATTGGTCATGATCTTTAGTGTTGTTTGATACACAATGCAGGCAAGGCAACCCAGCAGCTAAATTGGTGACATATCCCTAAACTGGATTAAAACTTTTGGGAATGGAAGTTTTATGCTATTTATTTATGTATACAGCATACCTGTTGTGAGCTCTGGGTGTTTGGGAGGAACTAGGGAGGAAGCAGATATTATGGCTCCAGAAATTAAATATAGAAAAAAGTTAGGACTGTTTAATTTGTAAGGGCTTGTTTCAGACTATAAATATCAGAGTGTTAGGGGGAAAAAGGAGAAAGAAGCTGACTGTATTTTTAGAAAACAGTTTCACAAGCTGCCTTTCCAACAAAACAGAATTCCTGAATGTGTGAATGGAG
This sequence comes from Podocnemis expansa, assembly GCA_007922195.1. NCBI lineage: Eukaryota > Metazoa > Chordata > Testudines > Podocnemididae > Podocnemis > Podocnemis expansa. The sequence goes on from ML682028.1 coordinate 6,034,053, forward strand.
CTAACATATAATTGGTATTTAAAAAAGGAGCTAGAGTAGAAAACAGAAATTGTTGGTAACTCAAAAAGAGGTTTCCAATAGGCTACCTTTTTAAACCTCTGAACTCTATCTTTCCGCTGCTATATTTTATATAAAATGACATGACTGATGAAGCTACATCTCAGTTTGCAGATGAGATTAAATTTCAGAAGACATCAAATCCATTTTTTATAAAGTGGATGGTGTTAGATTGATTATGATCTTGAACTAATAGATGGCAACTGCAGATAAATAAAGACTTCTAAGTCAGAACAAAGAACCTAAAGAAGAAATAGTTATATGGAAAGGCACTGTGGTGTTCTACCACTGGAAGACAGATAATTCTTAGAACAGATATTGTTAAGGTTTTCAGTCAATTTACATATAAAATGAAAAATGCACGATTGAATTGCTAAAGGAACACTACAGAGATAACAGTTCTTCTAATTTTACTCTATGCATCTCTGGTTAAATATTTGTGTTTGTGACTGTATATTTACTCATTTCGATTTCTTAAATTTAAATGGTTATTTTTAATTTTCTGAAGCATAAACAGTATTAATCTCTATATTTTGGAAATATCATATCAAAAAATGTTACAGCAACTCTGCACTGCATAGTCACATAACTGTGTAGTGGTCATAACACAATTCAATGCATCCATGTCAACATTACAGTTTGAATGCTTAATAAAAAGTAATGTTAAATCAATTTTCACAGCTGGTAAGGAAACATCAGTTGGTAATCTCTATATTTTCTTTTCTATAGGATACTACCATTTTGTTTACTCACTGAAATGATTAAAGGTGTTTCATCATCATCCATTTTACAAAAATGTGTATGCTTTCCAGAACACTGCCTATTCTAGCACATGCAAACAAAGAACTGTATCATGTCATTGACTGTTAAACAGAATATCAAGCTGAAATGGAATTCTTCTAAAATATCAATCCATGAGATGTCTTTCTAGTTCCCCTGACACAGGACTGCGTGACTGCCTCCCAAAAATTTATACATGGAAATAACAATAGCATTCTCTCTCACTTCCAAGATTGCAGAAGAAATAGCTTGATTAGTTCAAAATCAACTAATCAAAAATCTAGTGTATATGCATCTGTAAAGAACTTACTGGAGGAAAGCCAGCCAGTAGAGATGAGTTTTGCATTTAGTTTAGACCCAGGTCTGTAGCCATTCTTAGCTCTTGCAGCAGGGAGTTCCATAGTTTAACTCCTGTGAAACTTTGTCTCCTGCTCTTGTGAGTTGCATCATAATGCTTAACAATTTCCTGGTTCCACTGGAAAGCACCTCTTGTCAAAGGAAATGCTACTTGAAAGAGAGATGATGCCAGGCAAACTCCCTGTGGTAGTCTGGCAGCTAGGACCATGCCCACAGAGGTGTTTTAATATCTGGCCAGGAATCAAGAAACAAACTTGAATCAATGGGGATACAGTGCAGACACCAGAGCACAGGGTGACTCAGGGGAGTGGCAGCACTGATTTTGTGCCAGCTGGAGCTTTTCCAGCGTGTGTGGTCTCATTCCCAGATATAATGATTTTCTGTAATCCAACCCAGAGGACACAAACGCATGGATCACCTGTCTAACTGAAAAGAGTGCAATCTTCTGACCAGCCACGGATGGAAGTGAGTATTTTTGCAACTGGCATTACAGTGCCGGTACTAGCTAATGTTCTATCCCTCCCCCTACAACACATCAATAATTAACAGGGAGTCCCCTTGAGCTACTCAAGGCCATAAGCAGTAGCTTAGTCTGCTTCTGCCTAGAGCCAGCTCTGATTATTTCGGCATCTCAGGCATAGGGACTCAAAGACAACCTCATAATTGCAGAGGAGAGAAACTGAGAGCAGATGACTTGTTAATGGGGAGGTATGGTGGTGGTCTTATTTTTCCATTTTATCATCATGCCTAGGAGTCATTGTGCAGGACCTGGACATTATAGAAGATGCAAGATACAGCCCAAATTATCTTAATGAACAGTAACCTCATAGGGTCAAATCCTGAAGCCCTTACTTGGTAATTGTTCCACCTTGACCTACATTGATTGCAATGGTGTTACTCACAGAGTGGAGTATTGCTAACAATGGCTAAGGTTCTTACACTTGATTTCAGTGAGAGTTTGCATGACCAAGAAATGTGTAAAACACATTTATAATTTGGCCCAGTTTAGAATCCTAAATTGCACAGTAAATAAATCCTATTGCTGTGCACAGGAACCTTTCATCATGTAACACTTTACACTGATACAGTACCTGTCACCTGAAGTTCTGAGAACACTTCACAGATATTAACTGAACATATCTAGGTTTGAAATCCAGATCGGAATTTTGCTCCATGGGCCCATCACTAATGCAAATCCTGAAACAACTGTGACCATCCAAACATCACTTAATCCTAGTGCAGTCTGTAATTATATACAATTATCAGGGTGTTAGTCAAATAAGATAATATACGAGTATAAATATATTCTATGTCAAAGACTCATTCTGCAGACATTAAGAAAATCTCCGACTGGTTTAACTGAGTAAAGGGGGGAAGTATGCATGCACGCACACATATTGCTCTATTTATTCAGCACACTAGCATAGCTATGGTTGTGTGCAGCAACCAAGAGGAAGAGCCAAACATTCCAGCCTGAGAGCTTCTGAAAGGTGCTAGCCATCTGATTCACACAATTAACATCACAAACTCTTCCATAACTCTCGATCTGCCCAAGATTTATCCTACCTTTGATGATCATTGTGTCATGTTATATAGCTCAGAAATATAAAAATAGCATTCAAAGGACTTCCTGGTTAATTTAAACCTGTCTCCAACTCTCAGAAGGGCATGAAAATGCTTTGGATATGGAACTAACTGAGCATGAAAAATATAAGATTGCTCATATTGAAAATGGGAGTTCTTGGCTCAAATAGATTCCCCATGAAGTCTCATAATATAATCACCAAAATTCTAATTCAGTAATAACTGATTTGTAATAAAAATCACATTTCAGTGCTATCTCTCTGCTTAGTTTCCCTTTAGATTTAGGCCAGATAGCGTGTGTCCCTCCAAAAGCTACTGAAACTCTGGAAGGTCAGACACCTCCTCATCCAGCTTCATTCCTTTAAATCAGACTTTCTGGAGATTGTTTTTGCTTTGCCAATGAAAACTGTGTTAACATGGACAAAGAATGCAAAGATCAATGTTTTATTTAGATCAGATTCTTCTTTCACAACTTGTGCAGATTATTTCAAATCACAGGCTTTGCTCATAAATTACTATTTTCATTTTAGTAGGTTTTTGGACAGGAAAGAGGATTTGTTCTCAATACCTGGGATTCCTCTCAGAGCTACCAAAAATACAGCATGAGCTGTTGAAAAAATTCACAAATTCTTATAGTAAAGCTATTATTCTGGCTTTACCTCACACATGCACCACAATAAATGCCCTCATATATCTCATCTTTATGTCCATTTAGATATAGTCTGTAGTAAAACATCATCCTTTTTTGTTTCCATAACTAGGTATGTCCTTGTGGTCACTTCCATAGCATTGAAAGAATTTAAAATGCAGACATATAAAGGAATTCATTATTTTAACACGGATTACATGTTAATATAGTTCTCTAAAACAATCATCAAATAAAAGCCCTCTTTCCAATTGTTTGTAAACCTACAGTATTATTTTCTGGCTAAAAATTAATCTGACTGAAAAATTAGTTCAAGTGCTATTTCCTTTCAACCTTGCCAGTAGGAACTTTCTGAAAGTAAAGACTGCTTGACCCATGTTCCCCTGTCTGATACCACAGAAAGACATTGAATTCTATGTGCTTTTATCTTTCAGAATAAAGCAAGTTGTCACATCAGTCTTCTTATTAGGAAGCTCTAATAAAATGAATCCCAAGAATTCCTCCAGTTTTAAAATATATCAATGAGTTGGGTCTATACAACAGTTGAAAACATAAGGATATTTATAAACTGATTTATTAATAAGATTAATCTAGGTCAGATACAAAATACTAAAATACATTTAATTGTTCAAACAATTGTGCACAGGAAAGCTCTGTATTTTAGAAGCATGCAAATGCATACACAGAAAATACACACATATTTGTGCACCTAATTTCCATGCCCAATTAATACAACTGTTGGGTATGTTATGTATTTGCATTCAGAAATGGATGATTGTGTCTACCTGGAATTTTGCATAGGCAAATAGTTTGCCTGAATAGACCAACTAATTGTGCACACAGATTAGGTAAACATTTCTGTATGTATATTCAAGCACCTAGAACTTTTGAAATCAGAACTTTTCAGACTCCTACCCCACAAAATAAACCACCTACCTCAAGTCAGGCAAAAACTGAAAAAACACAATGGGTCTTATCAAGACGTGAAGATCGCCAGATTAAAAAAAATGCAGTTATCACATCAAGGACTTCTTTGGATTTGCTTCAAAAGGTCCTTGAAGCATCTCAGTTCATATGGTTTAGATTACAGTTATCCTGTCACCACAATGAATGTATATACAGAAACTGTGATAATAAGAGAAGCTAGTAACAACATGTGTTCTCTCATATGGAAAATAACTGTGAGAGCCTTAGATCTGTGGAATTGTTGGTAATAAAATAAGTACATTCTAGATAGATCATAGACATAGCAGAAGGATGTCAAATTTAGCTGATGAATTTGGGGGAACAGACAGTGCTGAAGACAGCAATCAGGTGCAAAGGGATCTGAACAGATTAAGGATTTGGGAAGGCAAGAGGCTAATTGAGTTGAACATTGAAACATGTAAGGAAAGATTTGATCCACAGTGTGGTCATATGCTAGAAAACAGATTTAAAAGAATTTGGTGGCCACAATTTAGTAACTATAGCTACCTTTATGCTAGCAACTGTACATATCTTGCATCTGACAAAGGGGGTTGGAAAGCTTATGCCTGAAAAAATTTGTTAGTCTTTAAGATGCCACAGGATTCATTGTTTTTTGCTGTACATAGATACTTGTGCATTGTTGTGTAATCTCCTGAATTTGCACATCCAATTGCCTAAAGCACATTTATCAACAGGACTGTATGGTGACAAAGCTTGCATGCATGAAAGGTTCGGGTATGTACACACCTCCACTGTAGCATGGTTGCATATCTGTGCTACAGTGCAGGGTGGATGAGAGCAAGGCCCTGAATTTCAGTAGTCGTCCAGCCCTATTCCCAGGTACTCCAGGTTTCTGTGGAGTAAACACTTGGACTGAATGGCTGGCCACTTCCAGGTAGCATCATTGCTCTTTAAAGGTATTCTCAACTGCAACAAGCGTCTTGTCCAAGGTTTCATAGATTCACTCAGCAGGGGTACAACTTCTCTGAGTAGTAGGTAATGGGGTACAATATTTGTTCAGATCCATACCTTTGGGAGACGCCTGCTCCAATCACCATATTAAAGGTATCATCTTCCACAAGAAAAGCTTGTGTCATGTCTTGTCAGGCTGGTAATGGAACAGTGATGAATGCAAGCTTGAAGATTTTTTGGCAATGTACAAAAATCTGAGCAAGTCTTACACAGAGTGTAACCTTCAGGTCCTATCTTGATGCACAGCAAAGGAAGAAATAGGAAAGGTACAGAGCAGGGTGACAAAGATGATTAAAAGGCTTAGTGACCATTCTGCTTCAGCAGCAAACTGTGAAAGCAATTCCATTGTGGGGAGTGCCACATAATAACTGATATGACGACGTGACCTAAAGATTTCAGTGGAGTTTCTCCTGATCTGCTCTTCTATCTCCAGCTGTGATTCAATGTTATGTCATTCAAAATATCCCCCCCAAACTTTGGGGAGTTAATTTTAATGGGGTCCCTTACCTGTACCTGTGCTATTTAATGGCATAACAACATGCACAGAACAGATACATGAATACACATCCAGATGTTGATTTGAGCTTGTAGTTATTCAAATATCACATGAGCTTTGGGGAGTGTATTTAGAGATCTCAGTACAAACAGAAACTAAGCTGGAGTATATAAATTACCTGCCCCTCTCTGCAGAAGTGGCATATGCCCGAATAACATATGTTATTTCCTTCCTTACCCTTTGAACTTTGTAAAAATATAAACTCCCATGATACATTTCTAACCCACTTGCCTCTACGTATATTAAATTTGTGCAGCTTTATTAAAGTAATGAAATAACGTTAATGTTTCCATAAAACTTGGGGGCCTGTATGAGGATTTTTACAACCTTATTGTTCTGACCATGGAATAATTGTCACAGGGTTTGTACACCCCATCATCCTTTTGGGATGGAGGAAGGGGCATTATGGCTTGTGGTTAGGTCTATCTGTCCACCCTGTGGTTCAGGGCAGCATGGCCTAATAGCCTGAGTCAATAGGGTTGCCCTTTCAGTCAGGGCAGTGAAACATAATAGCTGGAGTCAACAGAGCAGCCCTTTCGGTCAGGGCAGCATAGCCTAATGGCCAGAATCATTAAAGTCACCTACCCCTGTGAGATAATATGGGGTATTGCTGCACAGTAAAAGTGGGCACCACCCAGGGGTATGTGAGCCCACAGTAGGTGGGGCTCGGTCTCACCCTGCTCCTCTGAGCCCTAGCCCAGGGCCATGACAGTGGTGGAGGTGCTCACCTATGAGTCAGCAGGAATCCACCCAAAACATGCTGACCAGCTCCCCAATTCTCCCACTGTAGCAATATTTAAGTCCCCTGGCTACTTCCTATGCCATTCTTTGAGGTCAAGGTCCATAGCCCTCTGAGTAGTCAGCAGGAATCCATCCAAAACATGCTGATCAGTTCTCCAATTCTCCCCTTGCAGCAACGTTTAAGAGCCCTGGGCTCCTTCCTACCTTGTTCTCTGGCGCCAAGGTCCATAGCTCGCCGAGGTCGTCAGCTGGTATGGCTCCCAACAACTCCATTCCCTGTGGGGATCCTTTGGACAGTGGGGCACCTAGCTGGATTGCAGCATCAGTGGCTTCCGAGATCTAGTTCTCCAGTAGCTCCTGGGAGGAGCGGGCAAGGTGCAGCCTCTCTCCTCAACAGTGCCCCTCAACTGAGCTGGGCTGTTCTCTTTTGTACTGAGGCTGCAGGAGAAGCATCCTCAGTGGAGCTAGGGAGAGTGTTGCCTCTTTAGCCCACATAATGGGATTAACATCTGCCAGTCCAGTGCAGCGCTTGTACACCCCATCACAATAATAAGACTGTCAGAAAAAAAAATCCCATAACAAGGCAACACAGCCAGAAAAGTACACAACTGAATTCTCACCTATGCCATGAAATGTAAAAATATTGCACTTTCAACTGTCAGGATGGGGAAACAACATTAGGCAAAATGTGTGCATGCAGGATGATAAGGAAGGTGAGAAAGAAGGTGAAGAGTGAGATACAGAAGGAGAAGAGGAAAGGCAAACTAGAGGAGATGGTGCTTTTTAGTTATGTATTATTATGATTGTGCTCTTCACAGTCAAATCTGAGGAGGGCACAAAAGTCCCCCAGGTTTACTGAGACAGTTCCTCAAATACCCATTCCCCACTCTCCAGAGAGGGGTCCCCTGTGACTCTTGTCAGGCTCCTAGGCCTGTACCTGTTAACACACAGACATCCTAATAGTCTTTCTGGCCTAAAGCAAAGAAATAGTCCCATTCAGTTCTGTGCAAGGCCTACCTTCCCTGAAAGGTCTCTGCGGGGGTTCTTGGCTGGTCCTTTTCTCACGAAGAAAATGACAGAAGGTTTGTTCTCTTCTCCAGTCACAACTACTGACCTCTCCTTCTTAACTGCCCCTTTATTACCCGACAGTGAGAGACATCAAAGAAAGACAGGGGCAAGTGGGCTCACAGCAGCTTGTTAAACCTGGCTGGTTCAGCATAGAATTAGTATATCCCGACATTTATAATCGAGTAATGCACATAAATTCAGACTCTAATTCCACTTTAGGTTCCAACAGTAAGTACAAACAGTTTGTGCTAGGCTCTCTTGGTTTTTGATCTTACTAGACTCTCTCAAAGGAATTAGAAATTTATTGTTATGCTTAAAAGGATTGGATTTTTACTGGCAAATGCTGGTATACATTGATTTCACAAACATACACGTACAACAAATGAAAACATATTTCCATTGATAATCGAAGTTTTCAGATAGGCAAAGTAAGGAAAATGCTGCTTGAGAATTCATTAGAGTTTGATTTTAGGCTATTCTGACATGTGATTTTGGAAATGTATGATGTAACGGTTATAAAGCTTTCACTTTAAAAAATTAAATAATGATTGTCCAACTCCCCTCCCCCGAATTTCCCTCAACTGTGAACATTTAAATTACTAAAATTGGAGAGAAGTGACTAAAAATGAACATCGATATTATTCATCAACATTTTAAAAGCATAAAAGTCTGCCAAGCCTATTTATTGTGTGTAGTTGGGATCCATTATTCTGCGTGTTATTTATATTCCTCACAAGCTTCTTTTCTCTCTATTCCATTTCTCATTCTCACTCCCTCTGTACGCGTGTGTATAGATAGAATTAGAAAACTAAAAGACATGCTCCCCAAGGATGCAGAATAATTTGTTACTTCTGTTGAAAAGATGCAGCTAATAAGGCTATGCTGCGTTCCATGCCACAGAGGGGAGAAAATGCTTGCTAATACGTATCCTAAAAGCTAAGGAAGATGGAGAACAGAGCTTCTATGGCGCACTTTCTTTCCTTCCTCTGACTTCCTGTCTCCATCTGAGGGTCCAGAGCCCCCTAGTATCTCCTCAAAACAGGATTATGCAGATTTTAGGTTGGGTTATGTGATGAGAGGGTGGATGGAGATGGGGCTGCCGCTCTCTGCAGTCTATATCCCTGGTGGATTGTCCAGCAGCAATCCATACGATGCTAATACTGCACCTCGGAACATTTACTTTCAATCTGCCACTTCTATTTCCCTCAGGAGATATGGTGTGGGGAGTTGTTCAGAGCCAGATACCCAGTGACCAATGAGAAAAAGCCAGTCAGGATGCCGTGAGGGTGCAGGTGTGGGCGAGAGCTGTCCCAAGGTCTGCAGTATTGGGTCAATGATTCCCCATGGATCCTCACATTTTGTAAAGCTTGGAAGCCAATTCCCTCAGTCTTTTCAAGGAGCCAAAACTCCCTGGCCTCTGAGGATAGAATGGCCCAGCTTGCTTACAGCTTGAAAGCTGCAGCTGTATTGATGCAGTTTTCCCCCTCCTGTGGATTACTGCAAAGGAGGGGGCATATGGCTCCATGTTACTGCGTTTAATTAAAGAAGCCTCTGCATACAGTGCAAAGGAGATGCTAAGCACAAACATAGCCTTTGTGATGGCAAAGAGTTTTGCCCATGTATATTTGATTTGTTTAAGCTCTGTTTTTATGGAGTTCATGAATAAGCATAGGTACCCCATGACAACATGCTGTGTATAGGCTTGGTTGGAATATATTTTTATGGGTGTAAATAGTGTAGAACATTTACAATGAAAAAGACCTTTCAAATACAGGATAATAATTGACTATCTGTGTCTGTGCTATTAAGAAAAATCCTTGCTATTCCACACTAAATCCTCAATCTCCTCTGTTAAAGCACCTTCCCTTCACCCTCCAAACAAACAGTCTCACTTAGTTCCATAACCTCACTGGTAAGGAAAAAGAGGCCAGTTTTCATACAGCGGGAAAAATATATTGGTTATGGTCATGGACAAGAAAATGTTTTTACAGTCCAGTAAATTTTTAAGGAGACAAACAAAGCCAGGGGACACTATGTATGTGTCGCAATCCCCCAAGGCCACATCTTCCCTTGTCCAAATTCCATCCATTCACCAACAAACAGACGGGCATCACTAAGACCATCATGACTACCAAAGCCGACCCACAGTGTAATTGTTACCCAGACACAATTAATCCAATGCTACATTGACAGCCACCTTCTTCTGGTGTGCAGAGTGCACTGCTGCACAGCACAGGGTTGTAATCTTGACAGAAAAATTTGGCACAATGGAAATGCATTAGGATAAATTCAATGAATTCCTGTGTTTCTTTTCCTACACCCCCAGAACATCCCTTAAAAGAATCTTGTGAAGGGTCCCTCAGATGGTCTTTTCTGAGGTTCTGATACCAGCAACATACTCCAGTACAATGCAATAGCTTGATAATCCACTCATGAAAGATTTACTCTCTCATGTTTCAGCCTCCTCAAAAATGACCTCTTACTTACTGGCTATAAATCCTTGATCCAAATTCTTTTTCAGGACATGCCTCTGAACCTTATTCTCCTTAGCACTCTCCCTTAAAAGAAAACTGTCAAGTTTAAAGTCATATTTCTCCTATGTTGCAAACATCACTTTAGTTTATGAAAACCGAAAACATTTTAAAAATTCTGTGGCAGTATTGTCCTCTAGTCTGGAAACAGGCACGTAGGAGCCAGGAAATACAGGCTAAAATTATGCTGTCCTTACTCATGTTGAGTAGTATCTTACTCTGTGAGTAGTCCCATTGATTATTACTGTTTGTTCCATGGATACAGTGTTTACAGCAACGTATTCAGGGTTGGTCATTTTCAGGCAACAGACTCAATTCTTTTTATGACATAATTTCTTTTTTTCCCCAGTCATTTACCCAGGCTGCTCATTAAAGTAGAAAATCCATAATGGATTCAATGTGTAATGCAAAGATTACTTCTTAAAATTTACTTTTTTTTTGCCTAAGTCATCGCATATTGCATATACATGGATCTAAATTATTTGAAAGTCACATGAAAAAAAGCAGCTCTTTTGGAAGGTGATATTGTTGGATAATTTTGTTCTTCTGTATATAGTTATGTAGATGGCTACACTAAGTTAAGGCATAAACAATACTGTGCAACCTGCAGCTGAATTCAGCAAAGCTTGTTTGACATTCTGCAGCGTATGCTACAGTAACTGTGAGAATGATAATAGCTGAATTTTGCGCATTCTCTCAGCTTCGTTAGCATTGGTGCAAGATTACTTCAACTTTTAGAAGGTTAAATAAAATAAGAGATCTTAAAAAACTAACAGAAAAAACAGAAACACCATCCTGTGGAACCTGTAGTCAGATCCAAGCTAAACTCCAGCTTGGGTTTTCAGCAAGGTTTGCACCTTGTAGAGCTACAGCATATACCCCTACCTTTTGCGTTAATGGAGTAACTAGAAGCAGTAGTAGGCTGTCATCCTCTATCTGGATTAGTCCCTAGAAGGGGATGAAACACACATGAACACCTTGCCAATGGTGCCTAGTGATCTGCAGTTAAATAACAGTAAGACTGAGAATGTCTAGGTTCAAGTCCTAGTTTTAGAGGTCAGTGTCTCTAGTAGTTACAGATTGGGGGGCCCCAAAGTGTGGCCAACGGGCCGCATGAGGCCCACAAATGGCTTTTCTGCGGCCTGCAAGGAGTTTCTTGAAAAAAGTATGCAAATATAGAATTTATATAGACGTGTGTATAGACGCACCCTCCACACTGCAGGGCAGAGTCCAGGAGCTGAGTCAAACTGGGCTCTTGGCTGCAGCCCCACAGGTCCCTCTGGATCCAGTGACTGCTCCCAGACTTCCAGGTTAGATCAGGGTGCCCTGGACAGCCCCGATGGGCCTTGCTGCCCCCTGACTCTTTGCTGGCTGAGTCATGGGAAGCTCAGGGAGCCCAGAACTGTTCTCACACACACACACACACACACACACACACACAGTGTTCAAAACAAAGCTCAGACTCTCTCAGAAGCAACTGCGAGAAGGCTACATAGCCCACTTTCCAGCATGTGGGAAGTTCACAGATGAACATTTTCACTCAGTGCTATGAATTTCAACTACCAGCTATGACCCAAGAGATCTTCAGATGATTGCTGGAAAATCCCACTTGCATATGTCACACAGTCAAAATTGGGTATGCCTTTTTTGGTGCAATAATATACTGAAAATATATAACTGTATAGCATGCATAGTGCAAAAATAACAAGTTTTGGAATTTTGCAGCCCATGGGCCCGCACCAATCAGGTTCTGTGGTCCCCACGTATGACAATTTTGGGTACCTCTGTGTTAGATCTTCCTGCCTCTCTGCCACTAACCTGGCTCTGTCCCTTTCTGCCAGTGGTGTACTGACAGGTGGTGGGGGGGCAAGCCCCCGGGTGCTGGGCTACAGGGGGATGCCAGGCTGGAGGGGCTGACGGTATGGGGTGGCATAGTGCACCTGAGGGAGTACAAATGTGTAGAGCCCTACACGGATACAAATAAGTGGATCTGTATCCAACCTGCATCTGCAAGAAATGGTCCGTGGATATCTGTGTTGTATCCGCGGATACGGATATAATGCAGATATCCGCAGATATCCACATATTTGCGGGGCTCTAGCTCTGTGCAGATAAAAATACGTGGATCCATATCCGATCTGCATCTGCAAGAAATGGTCCATGGATAACCGTGCTGTATCCGTGGATGCGGATATAAGGCGGATATCTGCGGACAACCGCAGATTTGCAGGGGTCTACAAATGTGGGCTTGGCTTCTGGGCATTTTCAGATGGTGGACACCTCACTATGCCGCTACCTTCTGCTCCTGGCTGTCCCAGCCTAGCTCCTATCTCCCCCATAATTCCTCCTGCCCTTCTTTCTCTCTGTTCCTATCCAAAGTTCCAGCCCAGAAATGTCCTCCTTTATACCCCCAGCTGCCTCTGCTCCTCACCAAACCTTCCCCAAAATTCACTTCTGTATCCCTACCCATCCTTGCTACCCCGATTCCCGTCCCCCTCTCCGTTCCTATCTTCCCACTCACCCTCCATTATCTTGCCAGCTTTGCAAATTTAATGTTCTTAGCATATGTTCTTAATATTCTTTTAGCATAATGTTCTTTTCTACATATAAATGATATTTCAAAGCATTGTCATTTACATGGTGTTTGCAGGTGGTGCGCATGTTTTCCTTATTCGCGAGGCTAAAATACAATAATCTATTAAGGTATTCCTGCTGCACAAAACAGATAATTAGCCAAATCCTTCAGTCCTTAGTCAAGCAGAACTCCCACTGAAGTTAATAATTAATGAGTCAATGAGTGAGTTTGCCTGATTTGGCCCTAAATGCTGTGTATATTGAAATGGAAGGGAAGGTAAGGAGCTGCTGTCAGTTTGGATTGCAGCATTTGGATAAAAAATTAAGAATCAAAGTCTCCTCTCAAATTAGAGAGGACATGAACTCTACAGAATAGGCTGAATGCACCAACAAAACATACAAATGAGTTCTGAAAAGCTATTTCTATTAATAATGAGCCATCACTCCACCAGGACAAGATTTTTAAGTTCTCAGGAAATTTCACAGGCTAATAACTAAATCAAATTGACTAAACGAGGAGCTGAAGGTGCAGACACTATTCAAGGATCAACTACACTAAATGGAAGCAAATGGGAAGGTTTTCATAGGAATTATTCTTTAGCAAACTGTCTGTTATGAAGGATCTGCCAAGGGCATAAACTAAATCAAACACTTCAGGAATAAAAACAACAAATGACATACATCTGTTTTGATGTCTGCCAAAACAAAGTCAAATGTAGCATTTAGTGCAAACAAGTACCTAAAGAATCTAAACAATTTTATAACTTGCTCTCTGCGTTCACTAAGCTTAAATAACACATGCCAGTGATCCAGGATTTAACACCCATAAATCTGCAGCTACAGGTAGAATCAGATTTCTTGAATACATGATTTGATGAATACTGGGACTTACTGTGAAAAAGGCATTCAATGATTCCCCTTCCCTTTCCCTATAAATCATTACTTTATTATCTTATGGAACTGGGTGACTAATGCCTATATTCATTAAGTTATCTGATTTGGCTGATTTCTCGGAAGTATTTCTAACAACACATTACGTTCTATTTCTTGTTATTCTTCCTGCTCTGCTTTACATCAAACCAGTCACCTGAGAATGTCACAGAACTAGAAGATACAGGACTCAGATCTCCCTGTTCCAAGAACACACAATCTTGCCCATTGAACTGATGAAGAGTGTCCATTATTTGTTAGCAGAAATGGTCTCTGACATACAACTGAACAGTTCTGTTTCCATCCACTGTGAGAACTTCTAACCCACCCATCCTCCAACCCCACTCCCTCCACCACATATACAAACACCCCAGCCAGATTATCACAATACATTATGCTAATGTGCAACCTATTAAGTGCCAGGCTTTGAAGCTTAGAAGTCTCGATAACTTTAGGTTATCTGAATTGTATATTTTCTTGTTGCTTTGTTTAAAATCAAAACGAGTGGTGTTATTTTTAAAAGTAGATTATTCATGGTCAGAGCTTGCTTGTTTTCTGAGCTCCTGAATGGCTGCTAAGTTATTTCCATGCTGTCTTTGTTTTGCATAGTTCTATTAGTTTCTGTTCAGTAAAATAGCAGCTCATGATGCTAGCTGTTCATTGGTAGCTGAAGAAAAAGACCAGCAAGGTTTCTGGGGGCACCAAATGCCTGCTGGGGACCTGAAAACAGTGCACACAGAACTGATCAACTGAGGCGTAAATCCAATAGGGGCCTTAAATGGCCAAACACAGCCCTGGTGTAAGCAAGTATAATCTCATCCAAGTCAGTCGTCTCACCTGCTTATACTAGGACTGTGTTCTGCTACAGGCTTGCACCACCAGCCTGTGACTGCAGCTCAGACCGAGAGAGTCAGGAGCCTTGTTTTTCAAGAGGAATCAGCCCTGCCAGATGAACCAGCTGGAGACCCTCCAGCCTAAGCTTGTTTCTTCAAGAAATCTCTTGCCTACCTTACAGTCAGCCCATGTCCTCCTGTGACTCAGCTTCAGGGCCATTACTTCTTTTCTTTGCATTCTGGCAAGTTCATCTCACCCTGTTTGTGACAGGCTGGAAATGATGGACTCCAAGTCAGACAACATTTCGCAGCAGTAAACAAGGTCAAGAGTCAGAGCAGAAGCTGGGATGTTAGAGTTAGCAAAGGTCCCAGAGGAATTACTGTAAAGCCTTAACTGGATGTAGGAAGGCCTCAATCTTTCAAGACAGTGCAAATCAAATTGTAGCAGCTGACCTATCAAAGCCCTGCTCTGGACTGGTGGAGACCTCATCATGTTTTTCCCAAGCAATGCTTTTCACCCAGGAGCCCTTCCAAAACCGAGTCTGATCTGAAGAAATTACAGCAGAAGAAAGCCTTCCAGCCCTAGAGGATGTAACAAAGGATATTCACTTTTTCATGGCATGCACTGCTGATAGAAGAACCATTCCATACAAGAAATAAGAGGCAAGAAAAACTATCTGGGTGTCTAAAACTTAACTGCACTGTGGAACAACCTCTGCCACAGCCTCTCATCCAGCCATCCTTTCATCCATGCATTGAGTTATAAGGAGCCCCTGCAGAGTACAGTGCTGGAAGTGTGCACCCCATCCCTGCAGCTTGTTTCTTGCCCCAACTGAACAACAGGGATCACATCGGTCACACTGGCTCTGCCATCACCTGGTGAAGTTTGAGCCATGTTCTGTATCCAAGGATGGATGGGGACAGAAACTGTTGTTTGTTGAGGCGAATGAAAGTTTTGCCTGATTGAGAAAGAACTTCAGTATTTGGACCTAAGTATTTGTATCAGGTGGCAAGCTGTGAGGACAACTGGCCAGATATTATGCTGCATGGTACTTAGCATAGGTATTTACATTGCTGAAAAGTGGGGGTAATGTGCTACCCTCTCAGCATGGTGGTATTTTACACCTGCTCTGCACAAGGGTAAATAGTTGCATATGGTGCAAGATCATGAAGAGTCAAGCCCAAATCTGGCATGAAGCAAAGTTCAGATAGGGAAGAACCTACACAGTAGGACTCATCCCTACACGCATCATGAAAGCCACTAAGGTAACTTTCTGCAATAAACAACAGAGAAAGGAGATCTGGCATTAGAGTGGATGTTATAGACTGTAATTTACAGTCTGGTGAGCCTGCATCCACTATTTATCCTATCAGGAGGAGTACAACCAGGGGATGGGTAGCATGGGCCAAGCCCCCAGGCTCTGGGCTGCAGGGAAGCACTGGCCAAACTCACACCAGGGCTGGATGGAAGGGGCCCCAGCCTGGGCTGCCCACTTTTGGGGTGCTGCCTGGCACTGGACACACAGACCCAATCGGCAGTGGGGCAATCGCAGCCCCCGGCACTGGAGCAGGGCTGTTCAGCACTGCACGGTGGGGGGGGGGGGAGGACCATAGGCCACCCTCCCTCCTCTGCTCTCTATGCAGCAGCACGGTTCACCCCACCTCTAGCCAGCTGGTTGACGCCAGGAATGGGACTGTCCTCCCCCAGGCCCTGCAGAGCAGTGGCTACATGCTGGCCTGCCCTGCCCCAGCCCCTGGGAGGACCAGACACATGGGGGTAGACCAGGGCAGAACACTGCCCTGTGTGGAACAGCAGAAGGAGGCAGTCTCTGGTCTCATTACCCCCAGCGTTGAACAGGCCACCTCCAGCACCAAAGGGGGGGCTGTGGCTGCTCTGCTCCCATTCTGGCCCACATGTGGGGCAGCTGGGGTTGCTGAGTGGCACCATGGAAGCGGGCATCCCAGGCTGGGGCCTCTCTAATCCAGCTGTAATTCAGGACTGGCTCAGTGTTCCCCTTCAGCCCCTCAGAGTGATCCAGGGGCCGGGCCTGGCCTGTACAGCTTCCCCATCCCTGGAGCACTTGGGGGGCTGAGACCCTCTCCTGCCCTTAGGAGGGGACTGCAAGGCATTGGGTGGCATGGGGTGCCCAGGGGACCCCAAATGTGGTCTTGGTCCCCGTGTGTCGGACACCCTCGCTATGCCACTGAGCAGCACCCCATGGCTTGAAATGGTTTCCATCAGATACAGGGTTTACAGTGTTGTTCACTAGCTTTCAGCACCTCCAATAAAAACCTGTGCCAACACCACTTTGTCCTGTATCCTGCAGCAGCTGCTTATAGGCCTAAAGCCAGAGGATGGCAGTAGTGCATGCCCAGATTCACATGGTGGGAATGTAGATTCCTTTCCTTAGCCCCACTGTGTTTTAGCATTGTTCTTAGCAAGGTTTTTTTACCTGGGTTTAATCCACTTTTCAGGATTTGACCCCAAATCGAGGGAGCAGATTGATTAACTTTTCACCCACATAGGTAATTTAAAATAAAGAAATAAGAGAAGGAGAAAAAATAATAAAATATGTTCCAAATGCCAAATTTTGTCCCTGAAACACTCCTAAACTAGAAGCACAGATAACCCTCCAAGACATGAAAAGAGCGACAACATAACTTAATAAACAAGCTAAGTTTCAGTGTTTTATACCACTTAATTATAATTGAAATATGTTAGACCTGTGCATCCTGTGACCTCCAATCACAGATTCTTTACACTCTAACACTATGCCTATTCATCTTTCTTCCTAAAACAAATAATCCTTTAGTCTCTTTGTGAGCTATCAGTGACACTTTAGTATTCTGATCACTTCAGGCAAGTCCACCTGGTAGATAGTCTTTTAAATCCAACAGTGGTATGGCTATGCATTTTCACTTACTTCATGGTGCAACACAATAGCTCTGTTCAGTAAGAAGTAAATCTAAATTCCGATCCTCAGCTGATCGGGTTTATATATATGACACTTATGCATTTTGAAACTACACCTGTCAAAATGTGTTAACTAAACAATGGGATACTTAAATACTCTCCACAATATCAAAGAAGCCTTTTTCCTTGCATTTCACTGGTTGCAAACCTTTTTGGTTTTAAACAGTGATAAAGAACCTTTGAAAAAAGTCCCAATTGTCTGCTAATGTCTGGAAAACACCATTCATCCTAGACACTTTATCTATGTGTCATTTAGCTCAAGAAGATTATAAAGGAGATTGAAACACATGAGAATCTAAAGGTGTCTGACACTCTGATAACACCCCCAATTGGTTGATTTCTTATCTCCCTCCCTAGAGGATTCTATTCTTTTTTCTGGTTTGCTGCCCTCACTGTTAGAAGCAACACTGTGCCTTATAATAGATGAAATATCTGCAGCATACTCATTGGAACTTGCCCAATTCAAGCAGCTCAAAAAATGTCCAGATGTGAAAATTTTCACGAAAATCGGTAAACAAAAAGTGGTACCTTCTCCAAAGGCCGCTGAAGTCAATGGAGTCTTCACAATGACTTCAGTTAGCTTTGGATGAGACCCTTAGGGGTAAGTTTTGCAATTTTCTCCCTGTTTTCCAACTCCAGTAGCTTAACTTAGTTCTTTAAATGATACAAGCTGGAGAGTATATCTGGAATTCAGGTCTGTCTAAAGTTGCCAGATCAAAATGATGTATTTATAGTAAGGCCTCCTTATTTTATCATTCCACTGTACTTTTCCATACTTAACTACTCTAGTCTCCTTACCATATCACCTTGCTTATCCTGATTTCTGGTGCTGCCATATTTCTTCATTATCCTGTCCAGTTTAGTGTTAAGCATTGTATTGAATAACTCCTTGAGTGATTTATAAAGCTATCTAACTTGCTTTCTTTCTAACGGTACTTCACCTATCTGTCTCTGTATCACAATCTTATCTGTCTCTTACTTACTGTAGCTATTTATCAAATGGTTACAATAATATTTCTCACATTACTGACACACATTGTGCCATGCTAGCGGTATCTCTAGGCAGCCAGTCATTATTACACACCGATTCTTTAATGCCACAATGCCTATGAAAAACTCAGCAATGACTGAACCAATGGTTTGCCAATCCCACAGTCTGTCATACAACCAATATCATCCCATTGTTTCAAACACAGATATTTCTGCCTGTTATTTTTTATCTTAGCCTTAGATAGTAAGTTCTTTGAGACTGGGACCATCATTTAGTTCTGTGTTTGCACAGTGCCTCTTCAATGGAGTCATGATCTGGCATTGGATGCTATGGTAACACAAAAAGCAATAATAATAATCATCACACTGGGTTGTCTTTTCCATGGGTGGCACAGTTCACTTTGGTTCTCCAACTTCCTCTAAAAAGAAGGCATATGGATCATGTCATCTTAATAAAAAGTAGGTCAGGATTTCCAGTTAAAATCCAAAAGCAAGAATTTCACCAACACCTTGTTTGCTTATCTTTTACTTCTGTTTTTGTCTGGCTTGTGCTCCCTGAGACACAGAGAGAAACTGATAGTGAGACGGAGATGGGCCTAGTGATGGGAAAAGAGGTCTGAGGAACAAGGATTCCTAAATTCCATGCCTTATTTTGACACTGACCCCCGCTAGGGCTGTCATCTCTCTCCTTTGCTTTCCCCATCCGCAAAATGGGGATATTAATACTTTGCTACCTGACAAAGTAGTTGTTTCTTTCATGCCTGTGAAGCACTCTGAAGACAAGTATTTACATCATCACTGTTGTCAGTTCCTATGTTCTCATTATTTCCCTACATATACAATATCATTCAATGCTCGTCGATTACAAGCTTTCACTGTTGTTTGTGCAGTTCTTTTGCTTGTTAATGTCAGTTCTAGAGATAATCAACTGCAGAAGGATAATAAAAATATTGTCATCTAGTGCTGGAATAAAAAAATTAAAACAAAAAACCCCTAGAGAAAATCATAGCTATATATATATTTGGGAAAAAAATCTTCAGCAGTGGATGGTCAATTCAGTATCTTTCAGGCTTTAAGTAGCCAAAGCAGAATGCTTCAATGGTGCACTGGGTGAAAGTGAAGCTGAAATGCATTGCTCAGCCTTATGTTACAGTATGAAAAAAAAGCTTTATAAAACAAATATCCATCTGGCCACCTGTTTTCATTAACAGATCACATAGTGCTGTTTTGAAATGAAGAAGTGTTAGTCCAACTGTGTTGGGCAAAAGCTAACACAGGTAAATGTAATCAGACTGACTAAATGTCCTTTGCAATTTCAACTAAATTTCTCTAGTGAACTTGAGTCAGTAACTGTCATACTAGATCAGACCGGTGGTCCATCTAGTCTAGTTTTCTGTCTCCAATGCCTGTTATCAGATGCCTCAGCAAAAGATACAAGAAACCATGTGGTGGACAGATATCAAATAACTTACCCAAAGGAGAAGTTTCTTTCTCACTGTTATCCATGAGTGATTGGTTTATGACCTGAAGCCACAGGTTTTATAAAAGATATTTATAATATATAATTCTATAAATTTAATGGCTATAAAATTATTTATGATATACAATTCTATAAATTCAATGGCATTTCCTTTTTCCATATAACTAATTGTCTAATTCTTTTTAATCCAGCTAAGCTTTCAGACATAATATCCTGAGATAGTGAGTTCCACAGGCTGATTATGCATTATGCATTATGTCCTTTTATAGGTTTGAAAATAGTTCCCTTTCAATTTCATTTAAAAGTTCCCATGTTCTTGTACTATGAAACAGTGAATAGTGGCACACCTGATTCACTTTTTCTGTCCCATTCATCAGTCTCTCAAGTCACCTTTCTAAACTACCTAAAAGAAGATGTAAATTACTTTTACTCTCTCTTTAAGACCCCATTTATGTTGCAGACAGAGTAAGGGGCCTTAGTATGAATGAGACTCAGGCCTGTATAGTGTATATTTGGTTTAGTGTATAACAGTATGTTCTATCAATTGCACCATACATAAATAACATGGGATCCCCACTACCAGAGCAGAATGAAATAATAGTGCACAGGCTACCAAGACAGTGAAGTGTGCGGAGACCTTCCATTAGAACAGACTCATCAGACTTGTCTCTGTGCATTTGTGTCTGGGTTTACTTTGTGGAAAATAGTATAAAGAATTGCTTTGCACGTTAAATAACTACTGGCATCTACTCCAGAGACGACTGCATTCAGTAATGGCTGAAATGACTTCTGTATGTGTCGGCAAATACACATAAAGTGTATGTTAAAATTTGTTAGAGGGTTTAGAATGGATTCTTTGACATAAGTCACTAATGTTCATTGTGGAAAACAATACAATGCCCATATGCAATCTCCTCCCTTTTCCTTGAGTCTTTCCCATCTTTTACCCAAAGAAGAGAGCTTATAGCATTCTCCCAATTTACACACTGACAGATGCTGCATAAAGTGGAGACTGGATTTCCTTTCTGGTCCTTTATAGGTCCTGAGAACCATCAATGATCTCTCTCAGTGAATTCTCAGGGGAGAATCTATGATGGTAATATATTTTTTGGTGACTTCCAGGATCCAACCCTCCCTCACTCCCCACATCACTTTATAATACTGACATGAACATCCAGAATTAAGGACCCACCCAGCCCCTCATGTGTTACATAATTTATGGACAATCCCTTCCTCTCATGTATAAGGTTTAGGGGCTTTTCTTTGCTGTCACAAAGGGTTTGCAGTCATCAATCCCAATGCATTAAATTCATTAGACTAATTAAAGTAAAAGCCTTATGTGGATCCAGAAGGAAAGATTTCCTGAGCTAAATCTTGTAACAGAGTTGTTGAGATTACAAAACCAGTAGAAGTTATGGAGCAAGAATTTCAGTCAGGAAGGTTGTTTCAAAGTAAAGTCACAACTAAGACTGGGGTCTCATCTTCATGTTTTATTAGGTGTCAACAATCTTTATAACATGGGTCCCAAGTAGTCACAGCAAGGTGCTGACAGTAAAATGAATGAGTGTGATCTGGGGAAAGATCCTGTGTAAACAGACAAAAGGACTGGAAAGTCCAGAAGGACCATGAGTACAGAGGAAGGAAACAAATTTCTTAGGGTCCCAGAGAAAACTCTGTCAGGTCCTGCTAAGAAGTATGTTGCTGCTGCAGGCAAACCGCCCCCTGGGAAAGTACGCATTGTGTCAGGCATACGCTTCCTGTCTAATGCCTGCTTACAGCAACTTATAAATCAAAACCAGAATTTGGCCTAAAGTGTCACCAGACTCCTTGTTTGTTTACCCATAAAGAAAGGCACTGCCGTCTGATGAATATCATTGGAGCTTTCCGATGAATGCAAATTGAGTGTGCTGCAAAACTACGGGGAAAAAAGCCAAATGCCAGACAACCAGAAGGTCTGGATTAAGGGTGCATCCCTCCACTGTCTGGGGCCCTAGCCCTCTGACATTGTGTGGGGGGGGTGCCCCCTGGGCCAGTGCTGGGGGGGCGGGGTTAGAGGACACACTCCCACCCCTGGGGGCAGGGCCAGTCCACCCTATTCCCGAGCCAGGGCCAGTCGGCATGTGATATGGCCTCAGGTGCAGCCCTCCAGGGCCACGGCTGCAGCAAGAGCATGGAGCCCAGCCTCTGTCCTAGCGCCCCGCTTCCCCTCGTGCCAACAGGGCAGAGGGTCTCGGCACACCGCAGCACTGTGGGGGATGAGTGGAGCAGTTGCAGGTGGAGCTGGCAGGAGCCACCAGGGCTGGGGGCTGGGGACCCCCTTCTGGCCTGGCCCAGGGCTTCAGCCCCTATAGCCCCTGTGTTAATCCAGCCATGAGAACCAGCGCACACACCAAGTTAAGATGTCAAAACCTAGTGTCAAAAATTAAAATAAATGAGAAATGCTCCCCACTGCAAATCATCAAGAGCTGAGTGATTATTGCTGTCTTGATGGTATAAAAGGTCTGAATCCCTGTGGAAATTCATTATAAATCTGAGGACGGTTCAAACGTATCTCAGATTGGACTGTCCCTACCATACTTCCTTAACAATCTTAGGTAGCTGCAGGGGACTGAGGCTAGGGCGGTAATTAGCAAAGATGCCCTTTGGTGAACTTAATTTTAATAACAGGAGGCTGGAAGGTTAGCTCAGAAGATTTGCTGACAGAAAGATTAATCGGAATGTATTAGGATACTAAAAGAAACAGCCTGCCACATTGTGGAAAGGCCAAGGATCAAAATTAGGGGTGCATGACAAAGCCTTCATGATTGTCTCATTTAAATCCTCAGGAGAAAGCACACTGCAAGCTGAATCTACAGAAACTGAAGTATCAGAGTGACTGGGACTGAGAGGTGTAAGGGGAGGGGTCAGTGCTGAACGATGAGTCAATCTATCTGGAGAAATACTGGGCTCTAATATCTTCTATTTTATCTACAACATAAAAGCACAAGGATGCTTCAGCTACAGTGAGTGACCCCATAGAAAGATACAAAAGAGCATTATTAAGTTTGCAGTAAGGAGGCAGAATAATTTCTTCTTTTCAAAATCAAATTCAAGCAGAAGCAGCCTTAGCCAAAGCCACTTTATATAAATTAACATGATTCTCCCATATATCAAAATCAATGGTTACGCCAAAGGTCTTTCATTGTCTGCAATTTCCTCCCTGCTGCTCTCTCTCGGCTCCTCTGTGTATCAGCATAAGATCAAATGCAATGGAATGAGAATGTATCAGGAGTAGGTCATTTGCAATATTTACCAGTTGCCATTGCCGCCTCCTCCTACACGTTTGAAATAAAAGCCTGATCATCTACCTACTCAATCCAAGCAGCACTTGGCACAGGATTGGGATGGGGCAAAAGGGGCTTTTAGCCAACTTTGTTCTCACCTGATTTTGAAGCTGCTTCAGCTCCCATCTGGAGACTCCCCTGGCAAAAATCCCCTATGTTCTGAGCAAGCAGGCTGGTGGTGAGGGAACTGTATGGAAGCTCTGTGCCACTTAAGGATTATCTTCAGGGAGTCAGGTCTGTGACCAGGGCTGTAACTAGGCTATCTGGCACCTGGGGCAAACAGCCCCCAAGGCGCCTCGATCCAGCCCAGGGCCCAATCTGGTCCAGGGGCATGTAGCCGGATCTGGTCCCAGCACCCTGGCCAGGCAGGTGTCTTCCCTATCACCGGCAGATCATGGCCAGAGCAGGGCAAGGGGTGCCAGCTTTACCCACTGCCTGGCAAGCACAGCCAGAGCTGGGTGGGAGGTGCCGGCTTTCCTGCCGGTGGCAGATCACGGCCAGAGCCAGGCAGGGGGTGCTGGCTTTCCCTACCACCGGCAGATCATGGCCAGAGCTGGGCACGGGGTGCCGGCTTTGCCCACCGCGTTGCGAGCACAGCCAGAGCTGGACGGGGGTGCTGGCTTTCCCAGCCGCCAGCAGATCACAACCAGGGCCTGGCGGGGAGTGCTGACTTTTCCTGCCACTGGTAGATGGCAGCTAGGGCTGGGAGGGGGTGCCTTCCCCAGTGAGTGCACCTCAAGGGCAGGGCAGGAGATGACCTGCCCCAGCCTGGCCCCTGGAGGAATGTGCCTTTGCTAAAGGCACATTCCTCTTCAGGGCCAGGCAGGGTGAGTTGTCTGGCACCCTTTAAACTTTGTCGAGCCGGGCTTTGCCCCATTGGCCCCACCCTAGTTACGGCCCTATCTGTGACTTTACAGTTTCTTTGGCCTCTGGGCAGCATCCACCTGTTGCAGTTTAAAGCCTCTGGCTACAGGCTTGTAACCAGCTTTACGAACACCTTCAAGGAAATTACCAGCTGCAACTTGACCAAAATACACCAGCATAAAATACGTGGTTGTCAACAAACCAGCAAACATACCCAGTCCTTTCAGCAAACTAATTGCATCTACAAACTAACTGTCCATGACAACGAGGAGGAGGAGGAAAGAGGCCCCAGGGGACTGACCCATTCACCACGATATGGAAATTCCTTCTCAACAGTTTAATCTGATCCTATGACTTTCACTTCCCTGCATTTATTTTCCTCCCATTCTGTAAGTTCTCCCATCTTCAAGAATCTGATGAAGTGGAATTTTCTCCCATGAAAGCTGATGTGATAAATACATTTGTTAGTCTTTAAATGGGCCACAGGACTCCTTGCTTGTTTTTCTCAATTCCTTGTTACTGTGTGTCAAGCACAAGGTATGCCAAGTGACCACAATGAAGCAGATTAACTGCTAATTCTGTGTCCTGAACCAGCCCAAATGCCCATAAATACATGCTAGGGAAAGCAGAAGGATCTGCTACTAGTAGGAGAGAAGTGTATTCTCTTTCCCCCTGCCCCTTACCCACCATCACTCTTGTCAGAATGATCTGCCCTTCCCTAACACCTGCAATTAAAGGATCAAACTTAAACGAATTTAACCTCACCACCTTTTTGTGAGGCAGGAAGAATTAAATGTTCCCATTTTATAAGAGAGACACAGAAGTTCAGGGTCTGATTTTCAGAAGCACTGAGTACTTGCCGCTCTCATTGACATCAGAAGGAATTCTGGCCTCTCAACAGCTCTGAAAATTCAAGGGCCTGTTGATTTGTCAGCGGTCTCAAAGGACACCCGTAGTAATGCTGGGAAAGAATTCAGATATAACATCTAAAACAACGAAAGTCCTGTGGCACCTTAAAGACTAACAATTTTTTGGGGGCGTAAGCTTTTGTGGGCTGCAACCCACTTTGTCAGATGTTAGTCTTTAAGGTGCCACATGACTTTTTTTGCTCTGTACAGACTAACATGGCTACCCCTCAGAAACTAGAGGTAGCATCTGTATCGTGCTTTGAGGAGTGTTCCCAATGGAACACAAAAGACCATGAAATTTGTCTGGGTTCAGGTTTTGGTGCAAACTCTGAACTCAGACTAATGTTTTCAAGTGATTATCTACCAAGAACTGGCTGATTAAACCTGAGCCAATCTAAAAATGTGAGTGAAAGTGAAGGAAGGTCCCCTCGTAACAGGTAACATCACAAATGATCTATCCCCATGCTCTAAACACAAGATCTTCCTTCCTTTATGCCCCTCCTCCATTACACCACAGCAACTAAACCAAAGTAAACAGCTTTCAGATCAGCCTGTCACAGGCTAGAAAGTATCTATGAAAACTCTACATCTGTTTGACGGAGGAGGAGATGGAGAGACCCCCAGTCCTGACTTCCACACCCTTTTGGGGACCTTGAAAGAAACACCTCTCTTTTCTGGAATTCCAGCATTACTTGCTCTACAAATAGAGACAAATCAGGGTCAATTAATTTAGACAACATGAACAGGGGCAAAGAAGCAATTCTCAGATATAATCTGAAAGCATTGATCGGGTGCTGATGTGGCTACGCGAGACTAGAAATCATCAGTTTGATGATGAGAACAGCAACATGGAGATCAGCATGCAACGATGAGCAAATGTTAACAATGGAGTAGTCAACTACAAGGGGTGCCAATCAAACAGGAGGGGCAGGGGGGAAGAAGAAGAATGTGTCCTGTGTGCAGAATGGAAAAAATGATCATGCCTGGTAAGTTTAAGTGATTGCAATATTATTAGAGCGGTCATACATTGAATATTCACAGACTGCCTTAGGCAGGGGTTAAAGTGGTCTCAGTGAAGTCTCTCTTGCCCAGCAATAGAATTCTATTAATTCCTAATCACATTTTAGGATCAGACAGCTTGTTTAAATGCACTTAAAATGCCTCCTTGCCAGAAAGCTATCTAGTTCAAACTCACTTCAACTGTCTGGCTTTGCTTGTTTGGGTTTGCAGCCCTGGGAAGCCCAGCCCACTTTAAGCTTTTGCATTAAGCACACAGGGTCTGTTTCATAGTCCACTGAAGTCAACAGTCTTAGTTTCAGTTAGCTTTGGATCCAGTTCTTAAAAAGCAAGACCCCTTAAGAACATGGCAGAACTCCTCACATTCTCCCGGGCAATCAAGATTTCCAAAGTATACCAAACCTGTTGCAAACAGAATGAGTCACATTCACGCCTGGTATAAGCTCAGTGAAGCCAGCTGCAGCCTCATTTCAGCTACAGCTGTGTTGCCAATATTCACCCTATAAAACTTCCCAGCTCTTCTCATTCCCAATAGTGATTGGACTCCTGTACAGTTAAGGAACCTGTATTCAGAGAAAGCATCTTGCTTTGAGGAGTGTTCCCAATGAAAGACAAACCACATAAAACTTGCCTGGTTGCAGGTTTTGTTACAAACTCTAAACTCAGACAAATGTTTTCAACTGATTCTCTACCATGAACTGGTCAAGTGAACCCAAACGTATTTATGACTGTGCATCAAAGTCACATGGAGTTCATTTTTGCCTCAAAACTAAATGAGAGTTTCCTCTTTTAGTTTTTATATTTGTTCAAAACCAAAACTTTTACTATAGCCCAGTAATGTGTAAGACACTCCCAGTGAAGCAAAGCATGCATTTTACAGAATTGGACTTGTAACTTTTTGCTCTACTCCCTGGAATCTTCTATACCTAGGACTGTATCATTCTTCCAAAACCTTCCATTCCATTGTAAGCAAGATACATATTCTGATGCTGGCATTACATTTGCCAAACAGTCGTACAGGGAGTTTAGTTGTAAAACTAGAACTTTCTGAATGTGCTCCTCATTCTTCCTGTTTCAAAGGGGCAGCTGTGTTAGTCTAGTTCAGTGAAACAAACAAGGAGTCCCGTGGCACTTAAAGACTAACAAATTTATTTATTGCAAGAGCTTTTGCATGCAACAAATAAATTTGTTAGTCTTTAAGTGTCACAGGACTCCTTGCCTGTTTCATTCTTCCTGTGTTTCCCTCTCACTTCTTTCTGTTTTTTTAATATTTTAATGTAATGGTGGTAAATATTTTGCATGTTTATGTAAGTGTGTTTGGGCAGCTTAGGATGGCTCCAAAAATAACTTGAGAGTTTAGGGCACTTCTGTATTATTACAACTATCACATAATTAGTAAGGTATGAGGATTAAGAAAAAAAGTTTACAAATATAAGAACTCATGGAAACCTGAAACTATTTCAATCTACAGTAAATAATAACTTCAATTTACCAATACCTTCACATGCACTACAAGGAGCAGTTAGAAAGCCAAAACTAACGAAGAAAGCTACAACACAGGCACAGCTATCATCTTAAATTAGCTGTGTCGCAGTCAACATCCAAACCTGTAAAGATTATTTGAATTTCCAGTCAGCTCTAATTAACACAAGTTTGAAGATGGATCCAGGCTTTAACTCCTCTCAACCTTGATATCACTTAGCTTTGTCTCTTTCTCTCACTCACTCTCATTGCTTTATGTCACACCTTTTTTGTGGCATTATTTTTAGCCACCAGATGATTCACTGGTGTCTTACTGCCCTTTTGCGCCAGGTTATGATGTAGTCTGCCGTCAACTGGTGAAGCTCCATAGCAGATGTCAGAGTGTTTGGACTGGCACTAAGAGATGTGTCCATGCTGAAAGAGGTGGGAATTGGTTGACCACAAAGATAGTCCAAAGTCACCTTTTTCTCTCCATATAAATGGTCTTACAATGAGCACAGCTTGGTCAGATTGGAAAATTTGGTCCCATAATTTTAAATTTCCTTTTCTGATTTGTTTTCACATCTCCCCACCCCACCCCACCCCAGAAAAATTAGACCATGTGATGAGATGAAGCCTGTGGCATTTCAGGTGAACTGGATTTTTTTGTGGGAAAACACAGTTCTGGGAGTGTTGAAAGCCAAGGTTATAAAAGGAAGCTGAAGTCAACCTTAATTATGGAGTCACTACCACTGGTCTAGATTACATAGTTTTAACTCACTCACCTGAAATGCATTCAATTCGCAGCACAAACATTACATTCAATTACCATTTATTTCCCAAGTATGGTAACACTGGCTGCCAGAAAAAGTCTTACCTGAGCACAGTATCTCAACAGCCCTTGATCAATTCAATGTATTTGTTTTCCTTCTGTACTCATTACAAACTTTATTGTTCTTTTATTTATAAAGGGGAAATCTAAAGAGGCCAAGAACCAGAAGCTTATGTAGAAAATTACCTTTTCATTATAATCTCAGGCTATTAAGGAGTAAATTTCCAGTGCCTTGAGTTTCACACCCAGCTCTAGTTATTATGTGCTATATGTCCCTATGCACCAAAATGAAAATTTGCCCCTAAGCATTTTTGGATTTTTATCTAGCAAAGTGCCAGAATACTAAATAGATTTTTATGGCATTACGTTCAGTGATAAAAATACACCACCTGATCCTCACCAAGTTTATAAACCTGCAATATACAAACCAGCTTTAGCGCTATAATATTCTTTAATGTTCAGAACCTACTACTGTTACATCAACAAATGGCTCAGTTCCAAGGTCCTTAGTTAAAATGGCCAGTAAATGCTAAATAAAGGTGTTAGGATTGGGCCTTGGCAGATTATTTTAGGGCAATTAATAAAAAATAAGGATGTAATTCCCTCTATAAAACACAAGGGAGACTATCTGTCCCAGGCAGGGCCGTAACTAGGGTGGGGCGATGCCCGTAGCACCATATTTTAGAAGGCGATTTCAGTCAAGTGGCTCCATTTTACTGCTCAATTTGAGGGTGCGTTTTGTGCTGCTTGCCCCGGGTGCCAAAATACTTAGCTCCAGCACTGGTCCCAGGTCTCTCTTTATCACAGCACTGCTGATATCTGAGATTACTGGTTACAGAGTTTAGCCAATGGATCACAAATTGATGCCCTTGATTATAATCAATTAAAAGAGACTGGGCTGGGACACCCTGTCCTTGGGAAATAGTCTATTGAAATGTAGTGAGAACCTTTTACTGGAACAGAGCGCTGGGGCATGTTACCTTAGTACTTCTGAGGGCTGCTCCAAAATTTTCCATCTAGTCTCCATTGTTCTTGAGTTGTCTTTATGAAAAGTGAAAGCACCTGTAACAAGAGTCCCATGGCACCTTAAAGACTAACATATTTCTTCAGGCATAAGATGCATCTGATGAAGTAAGTTGAAGCCCATGGAAGCTTATGCCCAAAGAAATTTGTTAGTCTTTATGGTACCACAGGACTGTCCTTGTTGTTGCTGTATACAGACTAACACAGCTAAAAGCACCTCTGAAAGCACCTGCTTTCCTTGAAATTTCACCTGAAAGCATTTTGGTTTTCAGCACTTGTCATCTCAAAATTTTCAGTTTCAGTGTCTTAGTCTTTTAATGAAGAATCAAAATTTTCAGTGGGAAAAACCTTCATTTTCCAAGCCAATCTAGTATTTACTAATCAGCGTCACAAAAGTGGTGACTTCAGTTGTATCTGCTAACTTTGCTCAGGACATTATATGTATCTGTGCGAGAAAGCAGCGTGAGGAAATCCTGATAATTGATTTTTAGAATTGTTTTATGCCTATCTTAGAGCTGGGAGATGTGAATTTCAGCTTGCATAGATGTATCCATGTTAGCTTTGCTCAAGTGAGCATGCTAAGGAGTGTCACTGAAGTAGCCCAGGCAGCAGTTCAGGCTAGCTTCCTGAACACACACCTAGGAGTCTGGGCCAGTATGTATTCAGGCAACTAGCCAGAGCTGCTGCGGCGCCTGTGCTACCATGGTTACACTATTAGTTACAGCAAGCTACTTCAGGCAAAGGCGCTACATCTATACGAAATGGGAATCACACTTCCCAGCTCAAATGTCGATATACCCCAAGGGGAACATGTGGCTTATACTCTGTAGGCCTCTCTGTAGGCCGCCAAGAACTGTTAATCTTGACTTGTCTGCACAGAATCAGACTATGTGTAGTCGAGGCCTTCAACCCCGGCGGGGATAAGGCAAACACACAGGCAAGAGTTTAGGCCTTCAACCCCGTCGGGGGTAAGGCAAACACCCGGTAACCTGGATGGCAGCAGGGGAGGGAAGGGGAACGCAGGCCCGCCTGCTCCACTGCGTTCCAGCCCAGGGCCCTACTAGTGGCACGCTGACTCACCAAACTGCCCCCGGCTACTTCTTTCCCACCTCTCCCCACGATACCTGGGGTACGTAGTCCTCGCTGCCATCCAGGTAGATTCCCCAGGGCATCCCAGTCAAGCCCTTGCTATCCTCGGGTGGCAACGCAGGCAACTCGGCCTCCTCGGCCAGTGGCAGTTCCTCCAGATCACACGGGTCCGCGGTAGCCGGCTCGCTGCCTTCCCCAGCGGAAGGAAGCTCATCCAGATCCTTGTAGGCGTCTGGCCGATCCTCGGGGCCCAGGCTCTCCGTGGAGGGAAGCTCGTCCAGGTCTTCCCCCGGGGGAGTTTTTTCCAGGGGAGCAGCCGGCCAGGGCACTTTCCCTCGGGTCTCACGGGGTGGCAGATCCCACTGTCAGTCGGGCCTCTCTGGCTCCTGGGGAGAGAGGTCTGCCAGTGGTGGCAACCATCTCCCTCTCTGTTTCCCCCATGGCTGCCTGGTCCAGCCCCTTATATAGTCCTCCCGCTCCCTCCGGCCGTCCCTTTGGTTCCGGCCCAGGCTCTTATGCAAGGCCTCTTCAGGCTAGTAGGGGGAGTCCTCAGCTACCTCTTGGCCTGTAGGTAACTGTTCCCCTCTACTACACTATGGCCTCCGAATTCATGTGCAAGAGGTCAAATAGGAATGAAACTTGCTCACTAGCGAGTTGGGATAAATTCATCCTAGTGACCTAGAGATGATAAACCACTCATCTTCCATCCCATTCCACCCAATGCAAAACTCTTGAAGCAGCAGCCCTCTCTATCCCATCTATGTTCAGTCTGATAAGTACACTAAACACAAATATTGTTTCTGAAATGGGAACTTATGGGGAGAAAGAAGTACAAGATCATGGCTTCTAGATCAAACAAATCAGAATGTGAAATAAAATTTTTCTTCATAAATTCTTTTTAAAAAAGAGAGAAAAACCACAGACTTTGAGGTGAATTTCTGGACATCTCTACTCCTGACTCTACAGAAATTCAATACAAACTTGAACCAAAATTCCAAATTTTAAGAGTCTCAAATTTTAAATCCAGATCCATTTCATATGATACTCCTCTTACTATTATGAGCCATATCAAAACCCCACATTTAAATACCCAGATTCTGAGAGGTCTGAAATCTATATCTGCATTTCAGGATTGGGTCTTTCTCTCTGACAAATAAGCAGCTATTTTTCACATTCAACAGAAAAAAAGAAAGGGCGCAATATGTCAGTAAGCTGACCCCCCCCCCATCGGGATCACATGCAGCCCTATTACTGCCATGACAACTGGCTCAGCTGTGAGCCAAATGCCAGAAAAAGGCCAGCAAGAAATCCATCAGTATAGGCTCATTTATCATGGCAAGAAAAAGAAAAAAAAAAAAATCAAGAGCTGCCATCCAAGCCTGTGTCTGGTATGCCAGTCTTACCTTATTCCAACATTAGATGAGAACACTGGCTCTGCCAAGCAAAGCATGCCTTTAAGAACTATAAACGAATTGTTTCTGACTGAGAATGATGTTTCATTAAAGCAGTAAGAATATACTATCAAACACTTGGCCAGGACAATAATGTGACTGTGAAATGCTCAGGGAAAACTAGAGGGGCTATTAAAATTAAAAGTGCAGTAATAATGAGGGATTTCAGCCATCCCCATGCTGACTGGGCACATGGCGCCTCAGGACTGGATGAAGAGAGAAAGTTTCTTGACATCTTAAATGACAGCTTCTTGGAGCAGTGAGTCCTGGAACTCACAAAAAAAGAGGCAATTCTTGATTTAGACCTAAGTGGAGCATAGGATATACTCCAAGAAGTGACTATAGTTTAACATCTGTGTGCAGGGGCGGGGAGAAACCAAAGCTGCCCACAACAGTAGCATTTAATTTCAGAAAGGAGAACTACACAAAAATGAGGAAATTAGTTAAACAGAAATTAAAGGTACAGTGTCAAAAGTGAAATCCTTGCAAGCTGTATGGAAACTTATTAAAGACCCCATAATAGAGGCTCAATTTAAATGTATAAACCAAATTAAAAAATATAGTAAGAGGACCAAAAAGTTGCCTCCATGGCTAAACAATGAAGTAAAAGAAGCAGCTAGAAGCAAAAAGGCTTCCTTTAAAAAGTCAAAGATAAATCCTATTGAGGAAAACAGAAAGGAGCATAAGCTCTGGCAAGTGAAGTGTAAAAATATAATTAGGAAGGCCAAAAATGAATGTGAAGAACAGTTAGCCAGACTCAAAAAGTAGCAGCAATTTTTTTCTTTTAAAGCACATCAGAGAAAAAACAAGTGGGGCCACTCAACAATCAATATGCTAAAGGAGCACTCAAGGAAAATAATATTACTGTGGAGAAACTAAATAAATTCTTTATATCTGTCTTCATCGCTGCAGATGTGACAACAAGCTTCCCAAATGCGAGCCGTTCTTTTTAGGTGACAAATCTGAGGAACCGTCCCTGACTGAGATGTCATTAGAAGAGGTTTTGGAACAAACTGATAAATTAAAACAGTGGTTCCCAACCTTTGTGGCCCAAGGGCCACAGATAACATTTTTAACAACCCTCAAGGGCCACCAGTTTTCATTAGCCGTCCCTCCCCCCACACACACTGCAGCCAGATGGAAGGAGTTCAGTGAGGACGTTGCCTCCTTCCTCTCTGATCTCCCATTTCCCTGGCTGCAGCAGGGAAACTACATGTGTCCTTGCAACCTGGTGCACACCACCGGGGTCCCTAGGCAGCAGCTCTGTTCTGCAGCCAGGGGGATGAAGATCAGTGCTCCCCTCCGTCTGGCTCCAGCAGGGACCCCAGCACCTATAGACTTAAGAGGAGCACTTTACAATGCTCCCTGCTACAACCAGTGGGAGGGAAAGACTGATTTCCCATCCCTTTGGCTGCAGCAAGGAGCCTGCACCTGACTTTTAGTGCCATGGAAACGCACTCTGCCTGGGTCCTGAGCAGTGACTCCCTTCTGCAGCAAACAGGAGGGGAGTGGCAGGCCACTTTTGGCCCCTAGGCCACAGGTTGGGAACCATTAAATTAAACAGTAGTAAGTCATCATGACAAGAGTTCCAAAGGAACTCATATGTAAAATTGCATAACTACTAACTGAGGTATGTAACCGATCATTTAAATCAGCTTCTGTTTCAGATGACTGGAGGGTAGCTAATGTAAGGCCAGTTTCTCAAAAGAGGTTCTAGAATCAATCCTGGCAATCACAGGCTGATAAATCTAATTTCAGTACCAGGTTAATTGGTTGAAATCAGAATAAAGAACAGAATTATCAGACACCTGGATGAATAAACATGGGGAACAGTCAGCATGGTTTTTGTAAAGTGAAATCATCCTGCATCGATCTACTAGAATTCTTTAAGGGAGTCAGCAACATGTGGACAAATGTGATCCACTGGATATAGTGTACGTACGTTTTCAGAAAGCCGTTGACAAAGGCTCCTTCACCAAAGGTCTTCCGCAAAAAGGTCATGGAATAACTGGTTTAAAGTTAGGAGACAAAGGACAGGAAGAAATAGTCACTTTTCAGAAAACAGTGTGGGATTCGGACTGTTCAGCATATTCATAAATGATCTGGAAAAAGGGATAAACAGTGAGGTGGCAAAATTTGCCAATGATACAAAGCTATTCAAGACAGATATCTAAGTCCAAGGCAGACTGTGAAAAGTTATAAAGAGATCTCACAGAACTGGATGACTGGGCAACCAAATGGCCTACAAAATTCAGTGTTAATAAATGCAAAGTAATGTACACTGAAAAACATAATTCCAACTATACATATAAAATGATGAGGTAAAAATTTCCCGTTACTACTCATGAAAGAGATCTTGGAGTCATTGTGGATATTTCTCTGAAAACATCCACTCAGTGTGTAATGGCAGTCAAAAAAGCTAACAATGTTGCGATTCATTAGGAAACGGATAGTTAGTAAGACTGAAAATACCATACTGCCTTTTTATAAATCCATGCTGTATCTACATCTTGAATACTGTC
Organism: Podocnemis expansa; assembly: GCA_007922195.1. Taxonomy (NCBI): domain Eukaryota; kingdom Metazoa; phylum Chordata; order Testudines; family Podocnemididae; genus Podocnemis; species Podocnemis expansa. The sequence continues at coordinate 6,068,582 of ML682028.1, forward strand.
TTCGGATCTGGTCACCCCCTCAGGGGGAGGGAGGGAAGAAGTATACTGGAATTGGAAAGGTACAGAAAAGAGCAACTAAGAGAGATTAGGAGTATGGAGAAACTTCCATATCAAGAGCAATTAATAAGATTGGTACCTTTCAGCTTGGAAAAGAGATGACTAACTAACAGGAGATATGATAGAGATCTCTAAAATTATGACTGGTGGGATGAAAGTAAATAAGGAACTGTTATGTACTCTTCTGATCACAAAAGCTAGGGCTCAAGAAATGAAATTAATATAAAATAGATTTAAAATGAACAAAAGGAAGTATTTCTTCACACGATGAGCACAGCCAATCTGTGGATCTCCTTGCCAAAGGATATTGTGAAGGATTCAAAAAGGACTTAGATAAGTTCATGGAGGATATGTCCTTCAATGGCTATTTTTCAGAATCAGCAGGCATTATGTTTGCCAGAGACTAGGAATGGCTGACGAAGTGGATCACTTTATAATTACTTGTTCTATTCATTCCCCCCAAAGCACATATTGGAATAAAGGATATTGTGCTAGATGGACCATTGAGCTGACCCAGTAAGGCCATTCTTATACCTTAGTCAAAACAAAAACTTTACTGGGAAACAAAAGAAAAGAAGAGAAAATTTAACACAGACCAGAGCACAGCAATTTGCAAAGCCCAGAAATCGGTGTACTGTCTATGTGGCACTATGAAACCTGCTAAATAGTGAGTAGCCACTTCTTGTTGATTGTAATCTTTACTAAAAAAGATGCAACAATTTAGATTATTTTTAGTTTGGGGTGCAAAACAGAGTATAAACTGTAGAAAGGGCTTTTCCCAGTGCCATCTTGAAATCCCTTTTCTGACAAAAAGAGAACATATTTCTCCTTTTATTTTCTGTCTTCTTACAATCTTTTTACTGACTTTACTGCTGGTTGAAAGCAGTGGATTGACAGCTCTGGAGATTGACTCTCTGTTTACTCACTGAACAGGTATAACACAGGCAGCTTGGTCTTCCCACACTGCCCTGCCAATCTACCCTGCCAATCAGCCTACAGCACTTATTAAAAAATTTAACACCCCCAAATAGACTGCATGCATCGTGAATGGAACCAGGCCAATATACTGCACGTCTCAGCTGGTGACAAGGACACATTTTATGTCAGTGTTAATCACATGCATATGGATGTATTACGTGCCTCAGAAAACCACTGTTTCCATCTCAGTCAATAGCAAGTGTTCATGCAACATTGCTGGGCTGCCAGATTACTATGTCTATTATTGCTGGTGATCATTTGTATGTTATGGGCCTGAGCTGCAAAACTGATATTCAGAGCAGTTCAGAAGATGGAATTTGAAGGCATTCAGATCCAAGGTTTTCACTGAAAACCAGCTCTAGTCATAGCAACATGTTTTGCTTGATCCTGTACCAAAGCATGAAGGAGAGCACAGAAGTTTTTCCAGCCCTTATCCTCCTTATGACAGGGCTGGGACCAGGGACAAAACAGGGCCAGTGCTTGGGAGCACAATGACTGTTCCCTCCTATTTCCCCTGTTCCAAAGGGGCAGCCCTGTTAATCTAGTTCAGTAAAGCAAACAAGGAGTCCTGTGGCACTTAAAGACTCACAAATTTATTTCTTCAAAGTGTCTGATTAAGTGGGATTTTCTCCCACAAAAGCTCATACAACAAATAAATTTGTGAGTCTTTTAAGTGCCACAGGACTCCTTGTTGATTTCCCCATGGCACCAATTACATCACAGGAGATTGCTTCCTCTCCCTCCTTTCTGGTGCATTGAGCTGACCTGGGAGGACAATCCTGAATGTCAAAGGAGGGGAGCAGGCTACACACTCCTTTTCTGTTGGGACTCTGAAAAACATGGTTCCTCTTAGAGCTGCCCCACACCCCAGTGTGACGTGGTGCTGCCTGGCCCCTGACTCAGGGCCATGCACACTCCGCTCCATCTGGCCTTTGTCATTCTGCAAGAGGGGAAGGGGAACCAAATGAATTCAAGGGGTCTTTCTTTTGCTGATTCACTCCATAAAATCTACACCAGGGTTTGACACCACTCTGAACAGTGGCAGTAACGTCATTGCTCTCTCTGTCATCTCCTTGCTCAAAAGCCACACACGGATACCTGTCCTCCTAGACAGTTTGCCTTAAGAACGTGATGTGTTACAAATTCTCAGAATTACCATTGCTTGTTCCAGCCGAACATTTGCAGTGATTAGAGAAGACAGACAGGGATGTAAGAGTCTACAGAGGAGACCAGGAGATTGACATTCGCTGTTCAAATATCATCGGTACACTGTAAGCAGGTATAAGCCTAGCTTCCTCAAATTGCTTTACTAACCATGTTAACCTCAGGGACACCCCTTTGTTTCCTGGGGGAGCGAGCAATAATTCAGTCATATAGCTGTAATGGGACGAGTTCACTTTCCAGTGAGAATGGCTAATACAGCATAACAACATCTGGAGCTGTGGTTCCCAGATGTGGTGGATTATTAGCATTGCAGCTGGAATAACCCAGTAATTACTTGATGTTTAATATTTATGTGGAGCTATGCATTATATTTGCTCTGAGAGATGGAGGGAGAACTGGGAGGAAAGAGGTTACAATAAACTAACAGTAAGAAATTCAGAGCTGTAAATGGTAATCTGTTCACGGCATCTGCTATGCTAAGGATCTGACCCTGGCATTATCAACTCTCATTGATGTTCCTGGAGGTGCTCAGTAACTGGCAGGATTTGGCCTTTCATGCAGATGATGTTGTTAAATCATCTAAACACACTGAAAATCTCACTTGAATTAATAAATAATAATAGTAACAATAACAACAACAATATAAGAGGAAAGATGAACTTGCAGCTAAGGCACAGCACTAGGGCTCAGTGAATATGCATTTAATTCCCAGCTCTGCTACAGGTTTCCTGTACAACCTTGACCAAATTAATTAATCTTTCTGTTTTGCATCTCCAGATCCACTGAATAGGAACAATAAGCCTGTCTTTCTTCTGCCCTTTCTCTGTGTTGTCTACTTTGACTTTAAACTCATCGGGGCAGATGCCGTTCCTTCCCATGGGATTATACAGCACCTAGCACCAAAGAGCCTCCACAGGGCACCATAATGCAAACAATAATCAATACACTTAGGTTTTTCTTTCTTCTTCTGTCTCCATAGTTGCTCGCTGCAGATCTCTCCTTCCTCATTTGGACTGTAAGACACAGCACAGCAATATGCTGACACTTTAGGGTGGGCTTATGCTGCAAGAGGAGGAGGAATCTAATTTCATATCATTTACTTTGTGACTGGATCTTCATGCACAGGTCTCCATACTCTAAGAACCATGTCAACTACCTGGGAGTTGAGTTTAAGAAATACATTTGGTCTTTTCAGGTTAGCTTCACTGTTCATTTTAACTGGCTGCCAGGGCTGGCCCAAGGTCCCCTCCCTACCACTGTGGTGGGCCGGCTGGTGCGGCGGGCCGCATAGGGGTGGGGGTTGGGGCAGTTGGTGCAGCGAGCCACTTTGGGTGAGCATCGGATTTGGAAGTCCTGAAGCTGGCCAAGCGACTAGCTGGGAGAGTGGCTCCTGCCGCCCATCCCTTCCACCCATTCCTCCTAGCCCCCTTCGCCTGTTTCTAGCCTCCTGCCAGCACTTACCTTTTCTTCAGTGGGGAGCAGAGCCAGCCGAAAAAGCTTTTCGCCTTGTTGCGCACTGGGCTATGTGCCTGTGTGCTGCAAGGTGGCGTCTCCTATTGTTTGCCAGCCTAGGCGACCACCTAAGTCGCCTCTATGGTAGGATGGGCCCTGCTAGCTGCTTTTACATTGGGCTGGTTTTTATGTCACTGGAAAGTGGCAAAAGAACAATGTTGCATTTTTCAATACGTGGATTCTCTTCTGTTCAAAAAAAAAGTGAAAATCTTTCACTTTTAACAACAAAATTCTTCTGTAGAGAAGACTATACAACCATTGGGAGGTGCAGGTACATGTTTCTATAAACTCAAATGGGTGGTAATTTAAAGTCTGAAATCAAGCTGCTACGCAGTTCTTTAGCTGTCAATTCACATTGCATTGGATGCAAAATAAAACTTCTTTTAGCTATGTAGACTGAAAAATACCTCTGAAGTCAGCAATAATAGCTAAAAGCTATTTGGCTTGATTTTTTTTAAGATGCACATAAAATGAAAACAAATCTTGACCAAGGAAGGACTCAGAATGAACTGCAGGGTTTGACTGGGGGGAGTGGAGGCAGATGAGGGAAGGAGTACTATGTTATTGCTTTTGAGCTAGACTCTGCAGTGTTCCTCACACACACAAAAATTGGCAGGTATTAGGACATAAGAGAATGGGGAGATTTCAAAGCCATAAGGATTACAATGTTAAACATAGTACAATCTTATTAAAAATAGAAAGCAAATATCCCAACACCCTCAGTTCACATGCGGTTGCATCTTGCAAGTGAAATGTGAGATTCAGCAAGTTCTGTGCATCCACCATTTGTGCTCGTGATGGTTAGAGAAAAACCTCTAGAGAGGCAGGTCACTCAAGGGTGAGCAGCAATGAGAGCTGAAGAAGAGGCAGCAGTGGTGAAAACAGAGTGGGTAGGATACCATAAAGGGCACAGATCCAAGAATATAAATTTAAAACCGGGCAGATTTTGAATTAATATGACAGAATTTCAACCTCAAGGTCCTGATGACTATACAAAATGCTGAAAGGTTCAGCCTCCTGCTTATGATGTTACCACCTTTTGATGGAATTACAGCATAAGTCTATAATTCACAATTGCCTGTTGTGTAGTCTACAGGCACACTATGGACAATGACTTTGATGACAGCATATTAGCCAGAAGAATGAAGCATTCATTATGTCATCAGAATCCTGCAGTGCCTGGGCAAACTGGCTTAGACAATTTTCTGTACATTAGTTTATATATTCAAAGAATATCCCAAAATGTGAAAAAGAAACTTGTTTTAAAATAAAACAATTTAGAATCTGATCTTCTCTCACTATTCAGGAAAAGCCCATTGACTTCACTACCACTCTTCTTTGTATGTCTCCTGTTTCAAGAGAAATTAGGGAAAAGCACTGCTGATATTCATTAAATGTAATTTATGGGACTGATGTGTCGTGGGATTATGCCATGAACTAGAACAGCTAACCATGTGGTTTAGTCAAGTTAATCTCATGTCTCAATTCTACTAGCTAAAATTCTGTAAAAGCCGCACAGAGTTTTGATACTATTTCACGGATATGTCACTGATATGACATCTCTGGCCTCACCAAACACATGGCCAGATTGTATTCTGACTGCAAATAGAGCTTTCTCCTCATTTTCTGGCAGTGAGTTTTTTTTTCTATATATATTCAATTATTTATATACAGACAACATACAAAGTGTACAAGTTAGCAAAGGGAAGGTTATAAAAGGCCTGCTTGATGAGGTTGCAAAGGCTTCTGCAGCTGTGGTGTTTTATATTAAGGAAACCAAGAAACCCTGCATTAGACACCATAGTACATTGTAATCAAGTGAGAGCTTTACAAGGATATCAAGAATATGGAAATGAAGAGCCAATTAAAAATGAAATGAGTGGCAGAAGCAGACAGACTCTTAAGAAAGGAAGACCCTATTTTCATGTCTTCGGTACATAGTAATAATGAAAGCGAGAAAGAAATATAGAAAGTATGTGAAATATAAAACAACTGTTTTTAAAATAATATATATATACAGATGGATATAGCTATAGCTATAGATATAGATAAATGAACAATATATGGGCAAATGCATAAGCAACCCAAAAATCTTTTGCCTAGATTTGAATGTAGCTAAGACTTCTAAATAAACTTTCTGGGAAGGAGGGCAAACAAAGCTTTTTTTGACTTACTAGGTAGCCTGTTATTCAGTTCTTGGAATATCCCTGTTCTGGGTATTCCACAAGGACAAAGTCACTGTAACCTGCCAGATACAATCAGGATAAACAAGGAGAGTCCCCAAAGTCCCTGTCAATTGTTATGGCTAATAAGAAAATAAACATGTTATATAATCTAGTGTGTAATGTGAAATGTCATATTTGATCATAAATATAATTAATTATTCTATAATGAATCAGAGGAGAAAGTATTGATAAAAGTAGGGTGTCATCTTGGATATAAAAAGATTGTGCTGAGATGTAAACTTTGCCTTTTGTTTCTATACAACTTTTGGTTCATATATAGACTGCCAACTCTTTGGCTTGTTCCATGCCGTTTGATCAGCAGTGCGTGGCATTCTGTATCTATACTGAAATAAACATATCCCTTGGATTTGAACTCAGGGTTAGCAGCATTTTTTGTCTGCTACAGCAAGCAGTGGTTGTCTGCTTTGCAAGGTTTGCACCATAACCTGCTGTGGGTCTGGTTAGGTGGCCCTGAAACACTTGTACAGGCAATTCCCGGAGCAGGGCCACAACTAAGGCAGGGTGACCAGGGCTTTGCCCTGGGTACCCCAGAGCAGCCCCATTTTGCCCCTTGATCAAAGGGTGCATTCCAGCCACTTGCTCCGAGCGCTGCTCATTCTAAGGGCACATTCTGCTCCGGACATGCCCCGGGTGCCGAAATTCCTAGTTCCAGTGCTGGCCTGGAAGCACCTGTCTAAATGACCATTCCTCCCTGCTCTCTCCTTGTTGCAAAGCAGGAAATCATTTTCTTCTGGCCTATACCAGCAGGCAAGGAAAAAAAACTACTCACATTTAAAGGTGCAGAAAACAGATAACAGAATGCTAAGGTCTTTGCCTGCTTATGTATTGATAGCCACAAACAGCACTCAGGCAGTAAAAAACTAAGGGATAGACTGTAAGGCTATGTCCACACTTACACAGTTAAACCAATTTAACTTATATCAATTTAATAAAATCATTAAATCGATTTAAATTACATTGATTTAGCAGGTCCACACCATAAAAACCCAAATCAAAATAGTATGTCCAGACACAGGACTTGCTTTTTTGATTCAGAAGAGGGGCACCATGGGAGGTGTGGCAACATGGCCCCCTCACTGGATCATGCCCCCACCCAATATATAGAAAAAGGAAAGCACCTGGGAAGGAGAAGGGCAAAAAGTGTTAAATCGATTTAACAGTTAAATTGAAATAACATGTCCGCACTGTGTTATTTCAAAATAACAATTTTGATTTAACCGTCATATCAATATAATACTAGGTTTTATTATATCAATATAACTTTCCGTATATTGAAATGAGGGAGCTCTTCATTTTGAAATAAGGGAACGTCATGTGGACCTACCATTTTTTAAATCGAAATAACCAGCATTATTTCGATTTAAACAGTGTGTGTGGACATACCCTAAAGCTCTTACACACATGGGTAAGCAAGTACTTACCCGAAGAATTCCACTAAAATCAATCCAATTAAGGGTCTCATCCAACTCCCACTGAATTTAATGCAAAGACTTCCACTGTCTTCCATGGCCAATGGCTCAGGTCCTAAACTAGCTCAGGTAATAAAAATGTAGAGGCAGATGGTAAATCCTTTGTTCAAGATGGTCAGAAGTTACCCACCCACATAGACCAGCTGCATCACTGGGAGTCTTTCCACTGTGTTCATTGTGAGTAGGATCAGGTCCTTACAGAGAAAATAGGAACATATACACTTAAATGCTGCCTCTCCACAATCCATCCAAACAGACTCCACAGGACTACTGATACTATCTCATCACTTGGCCATGCTTTGAGGACTATACAATCCTGTATAATGAACAGGACAATTGGTCTTTGATGACAGAAAATCCAGGAGAAAGCTATACCAACCAGAAAAATCTTCCAATTGGTCAGCCCAACTCACAGATCTGAATAACATGAAACGTCTGAATATGTTCAATTTATTATTTTTCACCATGGAAACGCTCAACAAAACTGACCTTTTCAGCTTCAATAAAAGTGGATTTTCCTGAAGGTCCCTTGTCAGCTGCTGCAATAATAAGTGGAGCTTCTAAACCCAGAGTTATTAAAAACTAAACAAAGATGAAAACAGTCACCTGCACCCTCTCAACCTGCCTGCCATTCTTGATCTCCTGAAAGGGATCTGATTTAAATCAGTCAGCAATTACAGACATACGCTTTCAGTTCAAAGAAGTAAGAAAACCTTGGGGCCAAATGTTGCTCTAACGTACACTGATGCAAATCTGGAGCGACTCCACTGACTTCACTGAAGCCATTCCTGATTTGCACTGATGTAACTTGAAGAATGTGGCTATTTGTTATCGTGGCTACTTTTATCTAAGCCATTCAGTTTTATGGGAAGTCTTTGCTATTGCTGACCCTTCTGATACATTTATCCATTCTGATCAGGCTCACAACTTAAATGTTATTCCATAGAACTGCTGCTGTTCACTGCATACTTTAGTGGATGGGGAGCTGGAATTTTACCTCCCAAGGAAACATTTCACTTCTGCTGATAGAGGAGGTACATGGGGGTGGGGGCAGGGTGAGAGAGAGAGACCATTATCTGAATCATTTTCAATTAGTTTAACCTGAAAAATTTCTTACTGGGGGATTTTGGTAACTTTGTCATTCAGGGTACACACACCCAATCTCAGTGGTTTCAGTACAATAATAAAAATTAATGCTGTCAATTTACAAGTTCCCTTTCTTATTGTGATCACATTTCAGGAGATTTGTGCACAAGGCTACCAAACAATATGCTCTGGTGCTGGGATTATTTCTCAATTACATTTACCATTTTTCATTGGCTGTGCAGTTTTTCTTCAGTCAAGAAGGTACCCCTAACTATGGCTCAAGCAGTTTTAAGTCAGTGTCTCGAGGCAGCCATGGAAGGCAAGGGAAATGGTTATTTTTGACATATTCCAATCTAAATGCCACATGTATTATATCTTATTAAAATAATTGGAAGTATAGTGATCAAAGATCAGATGCCTGTAAAGAAAGTGCAAATAATTTAATGTCAACTTTAAAAGTCAGACAAATCTCGTTATTAGCCATTCATGTTAACTCCCTCTCTTAACCTGACTTCCAGCAATACATAATCATGGGCACTGGGTCAAAAGGCTGTAGTTTTATTTACAACTCAAACTAAGTGTTTTACCTTCTAGATATGCTTAGCACAATAACTTGATGTGCCATACTGAAAACAACACCTGAATCCAAAAGATACAGGATATACAGGCCTGCACGAGGAGACGATGTCCAGTGGACACAACAGGGAATTGGGACCCACTAGTCCTGGAATCTTTATCCAGTTCTGACATGGCAAGTCTCTTATGTTTTCTGTGGCTCAGTTTCTCCATCTGTAAAATAGGGAGCTAACATGAAGATGCACTAATTTATGTATGCAGTACATTATGAGAGTTCTCTTGACAAAATCCAAAGGTTAGTCTAGTTTAGCAAAACGAGCAAGAAGTCTTGTGGCACTTTCAAAGACTAGCAAATTAATTTATTGCATCAGCTTTTGTGGGACGAAGTGGGATTTTCTCCCATGAAAGCTCATGTGATAAATAATTTTGTTGATCTTTAAAAGTGCCACAGGACTCCTTGCTTGTTTTTCTCTTGACAAAAGTTTCCCTCACCAGTGACATCCATTGCAAACAATCCAGATCTCAACTCCAATTATAAGCCAGAGCTTTCTTTTAACGTTTGGGAGAGCCATGGAATACATATGGTTTCCCATCTTTTCCGTAAGGAAACTTTTCTAACTTAGGGATCCAAATATCCAAATGAACTTTAATTGGCCCATTCTCCCATTACTTTCAAGTTAGGCATTATGCATTTCAGCTTTCCAGAAAAATTGTTTTACACAGAAAGGTAACTTTAATAGAAGTAAAGATATCTGGTCAGTTAGAACCCCCAAAAAAATAAAAAAAAAAAGATTGAAACTTACTTACATCAATCGTCAGAAACAAATTTCCTTACAAATATCTATCTAGCTATGACATGATGGGAAAAGGAATTGAATGCAAAATTTTCCTCAGGAGAATTGGGTTTGATCTAGAAAAGATAATCAGCTTCCTCAGTCTGTGGCACAATAAAAGAAAGTTACTTTAAGATGCTATTTAATTGGAACCTCACACCAGTCAGTTTAAAAAAGACAGAAAGCCTGAAAGTGCATGAATGTTGCACAAATTGTGGTAAAAGAGATTTTAATACATATATGCTGGACATGTCTAGTCATTACAATGTACTGTGATGTGATTAATCTCTAACCAGCTATCACAAGCTGTTGGATATTTATTATCTCATCTGCAAGTAGCTGGTTGGCTTGTGATAGTCTCTCACTGGAGAAAAAGAAAAATAGTCCAACTGCAGAGGAATCGTTCAAAGAATACAAGGTAGTAAGGAAAAAAAATAACACACCATATACATAACCACTAAAATAGACAGAGGAAAAATAAATACTTAGCTATGTAATTACTTTTTATTCAATACTAGAAGTATGGTAAGCTGCAAAAAAACCCAAAAAACAAAATCACCCATTCAGGTTTTTTTAATATTAACTTATGGACAAACCAGGTCTGTGAACAACATGTAATCAAAGAATTCACTCAACTTAATAAACTCACTAGAAACAACATGATGGGAGCCGTAATGGCACTCACTGTGTAGTATGATAACAGGGAAATCTGATCACTATTTTACCATGTATTGGATCCTTAAAAAAAATTCACTGTTGTTTTGGTTTTGCTTCTGATGTTTACATAGCATGGAACTGTAAACCTGTTGACACCTCCTGATTAAATAGTTTTTAGAAAACAAGCTCTGTCAACCAAATGCAGTGTGGTGGCAGCACCATATACAGCAATTCCAAAATATTAGCAATGTCTCCTCTACTTTCTCGACTTGAAGGGCCCATCTCACTGACCATCACTTGTTTTGTTTACCTGAGCTGTTGAAAGACCTGAGGATTGGACAAATTCTTACTCTCGGCAGCTTCAAAACCCCTTTTGTCATTTTGAAATACACTATTATGTTCCCAGATCACCTTCTTTTCTGGGTTTGTGCAAGCAATTGTTTCACCACAAGGATTTGGCTCCAGCAGTTCCAGCAGTGGAAGTTGTCCCCTTGTGTCTAAACACCAACTGTGCTTTCACCACTGTTGCACTTTTCTAACATTTGTGAACTGTGATGACTGCAAGAGCAAAAACCCACTCCCTGAAGAGCATTCAGTACAACCAGCATGAAGCCCAGAAGCATGGTTCTGCTCTCACTTGCACCACAGCAAATTAGGACTAACTGCACAAGGGTCAGGGGAGCTACACTGGCATAAAACGAGTATAAAAAGAGAACCAGGCTCTAATCATTTCCATTGTATGTTGCTGTTCACAGTAGCCTGGAAAGCCGTGATACACAGGCTGTTTTCCTCTTCCTGTGCTTGCTGCCCAAGGACATCCATTTATTCCAATTATTTTTGTTCTATTTAGATGCCGGCTTCAGCAGAGACCTAAACAAACAATATAACTGGGGCACAAACCAGCATTACAATCAGCCTCCTGCATTCTGAAACTTTCTTTTCAATTGCGTAGAACCGTCTGAAGTGGTCCTCATGCAGGATGAAATGGTCAGGGCTTGGTCACCACCTCGAGGTGATGGTATTTTTACAGTTTCATTTTTTTGAAAGTTTGAGCAAAACAATCCTGCCACTTTGGAGAGTAAGGAAAGTGAAAAACAATACTTTCCCCATTTCTTGCTCTCATTTTTGGACCAGCTTGACAGCAAAATGGCTGAGGAGTAGAACTAGTTGGCATGGGAAGAGCATTTGGATATACACTTGAGCTAAAAACTTGACAACAGAATAGGTTGACAGAGTCTGTGCTCTAAAGAGCTTACAATTTTGCAACTGTGCCATGGTGTAATGACACCCCTGGGCCCGCTAAGATACTTTTGGAAGAGATGGCAAACCTAAAGCTTTCAAAAGAGGACAGAGTAAAAGAAACTTTTAATAGCGTTAATTCAAAGCTTTGAGTTCCCTGAATACGGAGCTTCGAGTTCATCGTGAAGAACACCGTATCTGCCAGCTGCATTAATGCAGAGAACTCAGTGCATTCAGCAGGGAATCTGTCAGGTTTTATTCAATACTGGCACAGAACAAATTTTGGATTTAAATGGCTTATTTTTAAAACCCCTACGATTATACAAAAATATTAAAAATCCTTGGATGAGCCAGGAGAGTGTGAAAGAAGGAAACAGGAAGAGTGAAAAACCAAAAAGGGGAAAAAATACACTAGTTTGGAATGAAGACATTTTATTTTAGTCAATGTCTGCTGCTCTTTTCCATTTGCTTGAGATTTAGACCTTTGATCCCATCATTGCATCTGCTTATGGCAGTACAGATGATTGCAACTGACACGCTTACTCTACCTGTGACATTTAGACATCTCTCTCCTCTATCCACTCAGCACATCCTTGAAGTAGAACTGTTAATGGGAAGTGCATTCAAAGATTGCTCATCCTCAGAGCATCCGCATGGGATGTTCGCATGTCAGTGAACACCGAATTAGATGGAGAGATTGAGGCAGTTACACAAACTGGGAATTTGGTTTAATTGTCACAGTTCACAGCCTGGGCAGATAACCCAAGGCATAAGGCTAGCAGTTCACACTCCTCCAAGAAACACAGACAAACAAATAGCTATGAGATCCTAGGCAAATCTGTGGAAGAGAGACAAGCTTCTGAAGCAGCCAGGAAACAGACATCTCAGGCCTAACTCAGATTGGATATACTCACAGAGTGAGTCTCAAGCACAAATCCCTTCCTACCAAAAACTGCAGCTACTGACCAACTAGTTGTACGCAGAACAGCAAATAAATCGGGCTAATTTTAAGCCACATATTTGCTAGATGAAGCAAATAATCAACTCACTATTGTGCAGAAATGAAAGACATGATGCTGTTTCACCATTTCAGACCCACTTTACGAAGTTCATGTGCAGAGAAGTGGAAATTTTTTGGATTTTATTCTGCTTCCATCAAAATCGATTGCAAAGCTCCAGTGACAATAGGTTTCCACCCACACCTACTGGGCCAAGTTCATCTCTAGTGTGAGTCCACTGCCAGTGATCCATCTGGAATGAGTTTGGCCTAGCCTCTTCAGTGGGAAAATCAGAGAACCTTCACTTTTGGCAGTTTCTTAACTTGTTGTCAAATTCCAAAGTGGCAGCTGTGTAAGCCTAGTTCAGCAAAACAAACACGGAGTCCTGTGGTACTTAAAGACTAACAAATTTATTTATTGCATGAGCTTTCATGGGAGAAAATCCCACTTTGTCATACGCTTTGAAGCATCTGACAAAGTGGGATTTTCTTCCACAAAAGCTCATGCGATAGATAAATTTGTTGGTCTTTAAGTGACACAGGACTCATTTGTTTTTCATCAATTGGGACCTCAAGGTCATGCACGATAGTGAGATTTGCATAGATAGTTACTTATACAGGCATTGCTGGGCCCACATTTTGATAAAAAAGGCTTTCTATGTCTGACGCAATTTGTTTCACTCCTTTTATTCTAACTGAATTTAAATCCCATATGAGAAAATAGTTAAACTATTTAAGATATGTTATAGCTAGACATTTTTTCTTAATGAACAGAGATACAAGAGAAATGCTCAGATGTTTTTATTCCTCTTTCTGTCAAGTTCAAAGTTTAATAAAACTACTGCTAATACTTCCACTTCAAGAAACAAGGGTTTCTTTAAGGGACTGCTGTTAATACCTAAAGCTGGAGAAGTTCTTGATTTTCATCAGTTGTGCTGGATTTTGCCTTTGATTTCTTTAGTATTCATTTAAACATTCAAGTGTATTCTGTCAGCTTTAAAATATTTTTCCTGGGGTTATTTAATCATTAATTTTTGTAGATTCCAGCATTCCCAGACAAATTAAGGCAAAAGAAGGCACTATCCACACCTTGACTGAAGTATCTGGTTTTGCTAGAAATGAGACTCTTTGTCCAGCAAATGCTGTCATTTCCCCAGAGCTGACTCTGGTAGTGCTACATATGATCATTGCTTCAGGGTTTGCCCAGCACCACAGCTTACTGCATGGATACAGTAATAGATGGATAGGTCAATGCCAGGAAAAAATGGTGGCATTTATATGATAACTAATATGCCATGAAATGCTAGAATTAGCTGGTTAAGTTGAACCCTAAGGAAAAGACCCTAACTCCCAATTAAATCAAAGTCAAACTAAAGCGAATGGTCAAACTCTATATGGGCAACTTTTCTTTGCTCCCCTTATTATGGGTTCTGCAAGCCAGATGTAGGTAACAAAAATGGCTAATATGATTTATTCACATTCTGCGAAGCACAGGAGGAGTCACTAAAACCTAGCTGAGCTCTTCCTAGTGTTCTGAATCCAGAATACCACTGACAGCAGCTGATTTAGATATCCTACTGCTGATGCCGCATGAATCTGGAATGCACAAACAGAGCCTTGTTTGTCTTACAGCAGAGTCAGGTATTAGTTAACATGTAGGAGTGTCATCATCAGAACAAACAGATACAGCCTGCAGACACCATAGGAAACAGCAGAGATAACAGCTGGTTTTCACATTGCTCGTTCTAAGAGAAGCCCAGCATTATCCAGATGCTATGGAACGTGTCATTCTACATGAGCACATTTATCCACCTCTTAATAAACCAGGTTAGAGTTGACTGAATGGGGCATCTCCCCTTGAGCAGTGAAGTTAATACTCAACTTACTGCTTTTTCAGATAATCTTTCCAAATCCCCTAGCATTCAAAAAATGACAAGCCAATACTTATAGATTAGGGGCCTGATTCTGTGAGGTACTGAGCACCCTCAGCTGTAGGGACAGACACTGGGAACTGAAGGCCAGACAAAACAGTCACACTGGTCCCTTCTGACCTTAGGGTTTATGAGTCTTGCAGGAGGAATGCAGCACCTTAGCAGATGGGACCACAGGAGAGGTAGGCCATTTGGCTGATTGAACAAAAGGGATTGGATCACAGGAGCTCCTGAATTTGAAACCAGGTTTTGTCATTGACACTCTCTAACTGTGAGGAAGTCCCAGTCCCTCAGTTTCCTTATAATAAGATGGAGACAAGACTTATCTTTCTCACGCTGGGAACATTAATGGTTATGCAGAGCTTTGAACCGTAAAGCATTATTATTTACTACTCTGCTACACTCTGTCTTCCCTAGTATCCAGCATACTTCCAGAGCCAATACATCATGCTTATTTTTATTACAGAACAATGTTGCATTTCCCCTCATGGTGCTGCTCTCAACTGCTCCTCCAGCTGTTGCTCCTTTTCTTCCTGCTAGTAGTGAGGGGCAAGTGCCTTGAGGTGCCTCTTTGAACTGCAGTGCCTTGTGTTGCCTGATGCACTGTAAGCCTATTTTTCACTTTCAGTAGTCATAGAAGAAAATGCAACAGTCACGGATTATACATGATATTAATTGATGAACTAGAGCTTGAATAGTGGAGTAAAAGTCAACAAAAATGAAAGTGTGAGTGAACCTCAAAGGAAAAAGGCTGAGCAAACCAATCTGTGAGCATACGTACTCTAATTGCTGTTCCCTCATCTCTCTTCTCCTCCCACAACCATCTGTTTGTTTCATCATCTCATAAACATGACTGCGATCTTCAGGAGTGGGAGTGTACACCCTTCTTTGTATAAGAACCTTGACTCCTAATTGAGGGCTATAGAACGGCTCTCCAACTTTGCCAATTGTTTGAACACAATTCTAACCAACTTTGTTATGAAGTTGAAAAAAGCTCAGATAATTTGTCAGCTATAGCAGTTCAGATCATTCACCCAAGTCTTGAAATTCTAGATACTCATCTGAACCCAACTCTGAATTGGTTAGAAAATACATGAGATAAAGTCACCTGTCCATGGATGCTAAACCCTTCAAATGATCCAGTGTCTAAAAAAGAATGCACAATAGTTATATCTTTATCAGATGGAAGCCACTTATTTTTGTGTTGTTCCCTATCTGTTACACCATCATGGCTTAGAAGTACCCATTGATATAATGGCAAGTGTTGTTGTATTTCTGATAAATGCTCTCTTCTGCTTTCTCTATTTTAGCATCACTTCTTCATAAAGTATCCTGAGGACAAGACATTTTGTTTTAAGAGCTATACTTCTCAGATTCATTTTCTTCCTACACTTAATGAAAAGCAAGTTTTTACTGCATGTCAGAAAAATACCCTATAAATACCATATCATCAAGTTCTTTTCACATTTCGCAAAGATGTGGGAGTCCTACTGGTATGTTCAGTATTACATTCCTATCCATCATAGCTTTCAAATAATGAACTCCCCAGTTTGTTCCAACTCTTGTATACAATGGCACCACCTTTCTGCGTTACCATCACTACTTCCGTACAAAGCACTGGTCCTTCTCCTTTGTCTTTACCTACACTTTTAGTATTCAGCCTTCCCTATTAACTCCTCCAATTTACTGATGCCTGAACCAATTCTTCTGGAGACAATGTCTTCCTCCATCTCTTGCTGTAATCAATATGAATTTCAAGAGTTTCTTGGAAGGATGGAGTTTCATTATGTCTCCATCCCACTGCCTTCTTCCCCCTCTCTTCCGAGTTACTCCAGCCATCTTTTTCTCTTCTGTCCATTCCACTTCCTTTCTCCTCTCTTCTCTCTTCTTTCTATGCCTTTCTCTGGAAATGGCAGAAAGGCTAACAGACATTTTTTTTTGTTTCAGTTTTCACCAAAAGTTTAGTAGCAACTAGACAGCTAACAAAGAATGCCAGTGAAAATGAGATAGGATCAAAAGCTAAAATAGGGAAAGAAGAAGTTAAAAATTACTTAGACATGTTAAATATCTTCATGTCACCAGGGCCTGATGAAATGCATCCTATAATACTCAAGGAGCTGACTGAGGAGATATCTGAGTCATTAGCAATTATCTTCAAAAAGTCATGGAAGATGGTAGTGATTCCAGAGGACGGGAAAAGGGCAAATACAATGACAATCTATTAAAAGGGGAATAAAGATAAACTGGGGAATCATAGACCACCCAGCTTAACTTCGGTACCTGGAAAGATAATGCAGCAAAGAATTAAGCAATCTATTTGCGAAGAAGATAATATGGTGACAAGTAAGTCAGCATGGATTTGTCAAGAACAAATTGTGTCAGACCCAATCTAACAGGTTTCTTTGACAGTGTAACAAGGCCTTGTGGAGTGGGGGAAGCAGTATACGTGGTATATCTTTGACTTTAGTTAAGGCTTTTGATGCTGTCTTGCATGGTCTTCCCATAACAAACTAAGGAAATACAACCTTGATGGAACTTCCTGTAAGGTGAGTACATAATTGGTTAAAAAACCATTACCATAAAATAGTTATCTTGGTGGTTCACCATTAAGCTGGGGCATATTGTGTGGGGTCCTGCTAGATCAGTTTTGGGTCTGGTTCTGTTCAATATCATCATTGATGGTTTAGATAATGGCATAGAGAGTACACTTACAAAGTCTGATGATAATACCAAGTGGGGAGGGGTTACAAGTGCTTTGGAGGATAGGATTAAAATTCAAAATGACCTGCGCAAACTGGAGAAATGATCTGAAATAAACAGGATGAAATTTAATAACAACAAATGTGAACTATTCTTAGAAAGGAACAATCAGCTGCACAATATAAAATGGGAAATAATTGCCTGGGAGAGTACTGGGAAAAGGGATCTGGGGGTCATAGTGGGTCACAAGTAACATGGAACCAACAGTGTTACACTGTTGCAAAAACAAATAATAAAACCTCATTTTGGGAAGTATTATCAGGAGTGTTGTAAGCAAGACATAAGAAGTAATTCTTCCACTCTACTCCTCAATGATTAAACCCCAGATGCATTATTGTGTCCAGTCCTTGGCACCACACATCAGGAAAGATGTGGACAAATTGGAGACAATCCAAAGAAGAGCAACAAAAATTATTAAAAATCTAGAAAACATGACCTGTGAGGGAAGATTGAAAAAACTGGGTTTGTTTAGTTTGGAAAAGACTGAACAGGTAGGAGTGAGTGAATGACAATAGTTTTCAAGCACACAGACAGACTACTACAAAGAGAAGAGGGAAAAATTGTTCTTGTTAACCTCTGGGGATAGGACAAGAAGCAATGGGCTTAAACTGCAGCAAGGCAGTTTAGGTTGGACAAACAGAAAATTTTCCTACCTGTCAGGATAGTTAAGCAATGGAATAAATTGCCTAGGGAGGCTGCATAATCTCCATCACTGGAGAATTTTAAGAGCAGGTTGGAGAGACACCTGTCAGGGATGGTCTAAAAAATGCTTGGTCTTGCCTTAAGTGCAGGAGACTGGACTAGAAGAGCTCTCAAACTCTCTTCCACTCCTATGATTCTAAGATTCTCCCCCATCTCTTTGCTCCTCTTCTCTCTCCTTGCCTTTCCCATGTCAGCTGGATTTACTACTCACTGCAGTCAGAGGAAGCCTGCATCTGAAAACACACTGTACTACATACTGAAGCACTATATACATGTAAGAAATACAGAATTTTGGTTCTCTCTCCTCCCTCTGTCAAACATCCCTTTCATTTCCCAGAATCCAAAAAGCCTTCTCTAATCAAAACAATATAAAAACAAAACTAGAGAGAATTAAAATGAAAATAAATCCATGCACTTAATACCTGATCCCACGTGTGCACACAGCTTCCTCTCATGAAATGTATATTTTCATCCTCATCAAAGCCATGAAAAATGATTTTTTGTAACAGCCTGATTTTTCCCAACATGTTGCTTTTATTAAAATACTCCATCTACAACCATGCAACATGTGCAACTTTCAGGACCAGAGTGTTATTCTGCAAAGGTGTTTTTATTGCACTTGCATTTACCCTTTCTTTCAGAGGTGATACGATAACATGTAATGAAAGTTGGCAATAGGCACTGCTCTTGTTTAAGATTAAAATGAGTATGTTAATTAATTTTGTACTGCAAGCCACACTACAGTTAAAAAGCAATGTTCTCTCCTTCCTGTTGATACCTGCACTTTACTTGGGGGAACAGGCTATGCCTTTTTCAGGTACTTGGCTGCTCATCCCTCAGATCAGAAATAATTCATTAGTTACTTATGTATTAAGTGGGTGTCAATAAGCAGGAGCTGCTCTGGTTGTATATGATTTTCCTGCATTTTACATCAACAGTAAGTCCATTTTTGCTCTAACTTACCCCTCAAGTATCCTCAGTGAAATCCAGATACTTCCATGAGTTGTACGTCAATGCACCAAAATATAAGTGTTGAAAATAGTATTGACAAAAAGAAATAGCTAGCTAAAAGGAGGCACTACTACATGTTTATCTATTCTGTGTATTTTCTCTCCATTTTATAGTGGATCATTTCTAAGCTGGCTGTCACCCGTTCATGAATGATTACATCAAGCTCAATAGGCTGTAGAGATAGACAGGGACAACACACACATACACCACATATACCTCACAAAGCTGACGTGTTATTCTTTGTGTGCACTGCTGAACAGAGGCAGAGGAGATAACAAAGAGAGATGTGATGCTCATGTTGCATTTAAATTAAAAATCAGAGAAGGAAAGCCCCACTCCTACTTCAAAATAACTAAATGGCGAATCAAATAAATATTTATATACATCGAGAAAAAGACCAGGACTCTCCTAATACTATCAAACAGCAGAAATTCATTTCATGGAAAAAATAGTACCCTGATACATAAGCAAATCTCCAAAGATGTGGTCTCTCACTTCGCGTTTACACATACCCTCGGATATTGAATTATAGATTTTAAATACGCAGTAACAGAGTAGAAAACTGTGAAAAGCAGAAATATGTCCCCATGACAACTCACCTGAATTACTTTGAAAAGATTCATTAAAACTGAATTTTCTTTTCATAAAAAATCTGCTTTCTTGTCTCTGGTACTACCATTACTTATTTTCCATTTGATATGTAATGAAATGAAGTTCAATGATCCCAGGATATTAAAAAAAATGTTTACTACATTTTGGCAGCACTAGCGAAGTTACTATGCAAGTTATCCATTCTTTATAAAGAAGGGTTGTTTTATTCATTATTAAGTAATTATTATTATTATTATTATCATTATTATACACCTGTCAAAATTCCAGGCTTCCTCCTGTGAAAAGAGTCTGAATATTCAGTATTCTACTTACTAGAGAAGAGTTTGAGATGTGATCCACAGTCAGGTCCTAATCTGAATTTCTCAAAACCCATGAGTGGTTTTGGCCATTTCACCACTTCAGGTCTATTATTAAGACACACTGAGTCATACAGAGAAGTTTTGTTATTAGCATGCCCAATGTAGTACTGTTTTCCCCATCAGACTTAGGTGATGAAGTTGTGCAGTAGAATCCATCATGGAAATGACAAAGTAAAAACAATGTCTTCACCTCTTCAAGAGCATAAACAAAGATCAACACTGAAGCAGAGTAACCAGGTATCAGGGTAAATGAACTAGAGAAAAGATTGTGAGATTACAAACTAATAATAGACCTCTACGATGCAAAAGGCTTGACTCTGCCACCCTAACACGAATTGAGTAGTACCTTACTAGTGCTTGCTTTGACGTTAACGGGTCTTCTTGCATGGTAAGACGCTATTCAACATGAGCAGAGGAGGCAGAATCCCGGACTATGTGACAGAATGTCAAGTATCCATGCAATGTTATATTAGTGCACTTTAACATTAAAAGAGCCACTAACCATTTTAACTTCATGAAGAACAATATCAGAGCATCAGAAGAGAAGTTATTTGCCCCTCTTTTATTCCGGTATATCCTCCTCTTCAGAAATTGTCAGAACAAGATAAATTCACCCAGAGCCGAATTATTCACCATGCTCCAAAGCTGGCAGCCACATAGCAGAGCAGCTGATGTTCATTTTTTGATTGTCTAGGTTGAACACAGTTACTGGGCCCTCCGTAAAACCAGGTTCTCATTGTGCCTTGATCCTATGCTCATGCCTGCACAGTCAGCACCCACCCAGGGTATGTCACTGCTGAGCTCGGACCATGACATCCAGTGTGGGTAAACAGACATGAGTTTGCTCAGCTCACGCTACTGCACAAAAGTAGCAATGTCACTGAGGCAGCACAGGTGGTAGCTTCCTGCCAAAAGTAGTACAACCCCCCCCCCCCCCGTGTGTGTACTGAGCCACCACCTGTGCTGTCCCTGGCTACCTTGCTACTGTTTGCTGGCTGGAGCACAGCTAGTGCATCTTTATCTGAGTAACTCCTCACTGCAGGAGAGGAATACTCACAGTAGAAAGTCCAGATGCAAACACAAGTTGTTACCTTAATGCCAGCACACTAACACAGCTGCTTGTGTTCTCTCTCATGTTCAGAAAGGACAAACTGTTAGGATTAAAACACACAGATATTAATCCTCTCTGCTGCCTAAAGACTTGATCTAGTAAACTTTTGCTCACCAAAATATTCATAGGACTACTCATATGACTAAGGGCTGGCAAGGTTGGGCCCTAAGAGATCTAAGAATCTATTTTGCCCCGAGCAAGTAAAAAAAAAATCAACTAATAAAACCAATTAGCGACTATGAGCCTGACCTTGTCTTGTGAATTTGAAAGGTTGCCATACATTGTTCAAACATCAAGTTAAAATCAGGATTCAGTCCTGAGCTTTTGCTTTTCCTTTTAATGCTGTTAAAGGCATTCATTCCTCTGTCATATGGATAGTTGGTCGCTAAGGACTTTATTGATACCCCCTTGCTCATCTAGTCCAGATGGTCAAAAGTGATGAAAATCAAAAGGTATTCCAGGGAAGCGACCTTGGAGTTGAGTACAGCACAGAAGTATCATTCTGAAAGCACCGCTTCTTTAGCACTAAAGAAAACAGAGCACTTAGGCAGCACACCAGCACACTCTTCCCCAGGTGACGAAACACCTGCTCCAGAAATCCACCATCCCTCATTTAACAACATTATTGAGTTAGTCAGCAAGGCATATCGCTATGATTTTTGCATTTTTACCTTCACATTTTATTCCTTTTAAGGCTGCTGGATCAGGGGCGTTCAATCCCCGAAGCACTGTGACACGGCTCAAAGCACCCCCAGGTGTTCATGACACAGAGGATGCCCCCCTGTATGAGAGCTGCTGATGGGGCTCCCCCCACTGCTGCAGTTTCCCTCTGGTGGCAGCACCTTTGGTGGCACCTTGATTTAAAGTGCCCCCCAGAAAAACTTGTTTAGGGTCGAATCTGGCAGTGGGAGCTGGCAAGGGCAGGCCTTGCTTCCATAAAAGCCAGCCACCCTGAACTCTTTTCAGGGGTGGCTTCTGATGAAGCACCCCCTCTACTGCAGAAAACTGCCCCTGCTAGGCGTTTCAGTGGCACCTTCTGAAAGAAGAGCCAACTGGACATGCCTGCACTAACGTCTCCTACACACATGTTCGAAAGATATTTTGGAACAGGGGATTGCCTATGTCTTTTTCCTCCACCATCCACAAGAAGACTGCTGAAAGACAAAGATTTGACCAGAAGGAGGCTGGTCCCCAAGTTTCAGGGAGAAAAGAACTATAATATCTAGGGGGAGTGAGCAAACTTTTTAATCTAGATGCTGCCTAATGTTCAAGGTTTATCTTCGTTTGCTTTGGTTCCTTCTCTGATCCCTTATGTCTACCACTGACACTCATTTAAAATCCATCTTTCTGTAGTTAATAATTCTGTTTTATAATTACAATGAGTTTCAAAAATTGATGAAACCAAGGAAAGGATTCCAAATGTCAAGCTCCCCTACCATGTTCACACACACCTTAAAAAAAAAAAAAAAAAAAAGACCTTGCCTCTGTGTGGCAGCATATGAAAAATTTGTGACCTATTTCTTTAATAATGGAGTGATCCTTCCAGTAGAAGAGGATCGCATTTTTTATAAATGGTATGCATATTCTTATATGATTTATCTTCCCTTGGGAGAAGGTAGTTCCACAAGCCCATTAAAACAACTCAAACTATTCTGAGTTATCCAGGTGGTCAAATGGTATTTGATCTATAATTCAGTACAGAACATCCAGGTTCACTTCCTTTTCCAAACACCCCAAAATAGCAAGGCTCACACAAAGGGTTTCCTTTAACCGGACCCTCCAAAAAAGACAAAGCAGGATCACTCAGGATAAGTTCTAGTGCCACTGGCTAGAGAATGGGGCCCTAATCTATGAGGGTATGCCTACTTACAACTGAATTTGAATTAATGAGGATTAATTCAAATTAAATTAATGGAATCCCCTAGTTCAAATTGATAAAAGCTTACTTTGAAGTTATAAAACCTTGCTTGCAATGCAGCCATGGTAATTTGAACTAACCATTATTCGAATTAATGCTTTTTGACCTTCTTCCTCCCAGTGCGCCTCCTTCTTTCTATACATTCAGTGGGGGCATGGCCCTTATTGGTGGCCATCTTGCCACACCTCCCATGGTGCCCCTCTCTTAATTCGAACTAGCAAGTCGTCTCCATGAACATGCTAGTTTGAATTGGTTTTCCTAGCATGGTCATGTTAAGTCAAATGAATTAATTAATCATTTAATTAATCATTTTAGGTTGAATTAATTAGTTCAAATTAAGTTAATTTGAATTAACCTTTTAAGTGTAGACATAGCCTGACTGAGGCTTTCAGGCACCTATATTAATACAAGGAATGTCAGTGATAATTTGCGAATAGCCAGTAGAGGCCTAGAGAATAGGATTTTGGACATGTGGTATAATAACTTGCAACAAGATGATCTTTTAAGCAAGCATTTTCTCATAAAAACTAGATTAAACTTTTTTAAAGTCTCTCATAATGAATTTGTAAATAACCAGACCTGAATTACAATTCTTTTACTATGGAAAATACAGCTGAATGGGAGAAATCGTAATATTGATGTAAAAATGGTTATTAAAAAAGTATAATTTATTTTTATAATGTTAAGTTATTAAAAGCTTGACTGCATCTTTACTAAATTTGCTATTTTTATACTCATGATGGCTGAAGAATACAACAACATATGCTTTTAATTTTGGTTGATTATTTTATTAACTGAGATAGTCAAGGAAATTAGAGAAATTCCTTGTTTTTGCTTTCTGTCCCCCAGGGTAATGTCTCATATGTCAAAGTGAAAACACCTTATAACGACTTTAAGCTTTTGTCACTTCTGCTTTGATTGACTTCTCTATACTATTTTCCTTCATGCTATGTTTTGATAATATATAAGCATTGGTTATCATGTCCTATATAAAATATTTAATAGAAATCTTATTTGTAAATACACTGCAAAGGGCAGATCATAAATTCAAGGACCATTCTGTTAAAAAAAGCAAACAAATCATCAGACACATACCTTGTATAAGATATCAGTTTGTATTGAAATGATCTTACCTATGGGGAGACTTTGTAAGTTATTTATACTTCAGAAAGAGTCCTGAGGTTAAAAAGATGTACTATTCAGGAGCCTAAAATAATGTTGGTGTGCGTTGTCAGTGTTAAAACCAAGTCATAAACAGGCTTTTCTCCCCTACTCTCACCTTCCTCTTTCATGGCAAAAAACCTCAGCTGTACCTCCCCAAATTTCTTCTTGAAAGTATTTCTTCTCCAAGTGCTCTAAAGCCTTCATACTTTGAGAAAAACATGGATGGCCGGATAATGTTTTATAGAAGACGCTGGTTTATTTCTGCCTAACTCATGTTTCCTGTCAGTGGTGCAAAACACTGTTTATTCCTTAAAGGCTTGAAGATGGCACCAGCTTCTCATGAGATGCATATTTGGCACTTTATTATCAAAATGCAAAACTGCTAATGTAAGAACTTCCTGTTATCATTTTTATGTAAACGGGAAGCTTTTCCATGCACCAACCTGGAATCCAATGACCTTGTTAGACCAGTTGCTATTATAGGAACCCAACTGACTATACAAACGTTACTATTAATTGGGGGATTAAGTAGTTATCTAGCAATGCTCAAACAACTTCCTTACTAAACAGAAAGACAAGAGCCACCTTTCCAAAAACTGTTAAGAAGAGACATTACCTTCTCCAACTGCTATTTAAATTTAAAGACACACTTTAAAAATTACATTTTAAAGGACTATTCTGAGAATTTCTGTGAAAAGTAAAGGTGTTTGGCTTCATTTGAAATAGAATTTCAACTCCTGTTATGTTTTGATGAAACTAGAGGGATGTTTCAGAAAACTGACAAAATAAAAGAAAAAGTTAAAACTCTAAAGATGCTCGGAGAATTTTCCTGTCCAAAGCTAATTTCAAATCCAACTTTACGGGAAAGAACTGTGTTTCTTCCTTCCATGGAAACATGGAAAAAGGACGTTATAAATCTCTCTGAACTGTCACTGAGCAGGGCTTCTTTCTAGCTCTGAATATGTGTTGCCAAACCCAATCTATTCCAAGCAGGTTTGTTTTCTGAACAGCAGCAAGTAAACAAGCAGTTGACTTGGGATTGCAGGGCTCAATGTGTAAACTGAAAAATTGCTGTCTATGGTTCAGGTTTGGGGTGGGAGGGTCCCAGAGCTCAGGCACCAGTCTGACCCCAACCATCTACACAGCAATTTTTAGCCCCGAGTCCCATAAGCCTGAATCAGTTGACCTGGGCCAGTCATGGTTCTCCCACAGATCTTTTATCCCAGTGTAGCTGTATCCCCAGAGGTCTCCATCAGCTTCCCAGTTCCTACCAGCCCTTGCCCTGCACTGGGACGGCAGTCTCAGGGCTTCCTCACTGAGCGCTTGGCCCCTTGCTCCAGGGGACGTACTCCAGTCCACAGAGGCTTTCCCTTCCCAGATACAGTCTGTCCCAATAAATTCCCCACTCCCTGCCCACCAGCAGCCCTTTTTTAGGCCACTGTGTAGCTCAGGTGCCTTTAACTGGCTGGACTGTACTCCCTTCCTCTGATCAAGGGGCAACAGGCTTGGTCTATCCAAGACACACTCTGACAAATATACCAAGAGAGGAATCAGTACTCATTATGGGAGTGAGATATCTTGGTCCCCTCCTTAAAGATGTACTCTCTGGCAATGTTCCCTCTAATTACTCATAGACTGTGTGCGCAAACAATTTCTTTGTGTGTGCAAAAACATTTCTTTGTGAGCACTAATATTAGCACTATAGAATTTTTTTGTGTGCACTTTATTTTGTCGTGTGCGCAGGTTTCATGACGTGTATGCGTGCGCACATGCGCACAGCTTAGAGGGAACAGTGCTCTCTGGTGAAAGCGCTCCACAAAGAGACTTTCAGAAGAGATTGTCACTGAAGGAACCGTTCTTTATTGTTCCGTTTTCTTCCCTCTGATAAAATAAACAACAGTTCATAATTATTATTTTGCTTATTTTTAATCTTGTTGTCCCTTATGGCAAGGCATAGAAGCCCATGTGATTAAAGCAGGGGGAGTCACCACCCTCAGCTGGCAGTAAGAGAGACTGTTAGTAAGATATGGCCTACCATTGTACATTTTAGTGTTTTCTGAGATCAAATTATTTGGTGCTCAACAACTTGAAACACCCCTTTCTACAGCACACAGCAATAATAAAAACACATCAAACACCTCTGGATGGCAAAGTCTGATCCTAATCATTCTCATGTGACAGATCTTGCGCTAAACAATGCGTTTTGATAAAATTTGAGCATGTTCTCAATCTGTCTATCTACGACAAGCTGGAACTCTGGATCACACCAAAACACTAGTAAAACTGGAGTTTTCTAAACGTACCTGTGAGGGAGAATTTTGTTTCCCAGGTGGGGCAAATCTAGTTTCCTTTCTATCTAGATTAATTAGAAGCTTTTGCTGCCTTCCATCTGTAAAACATAATGTTTTTTATTGGCCTTTTGGCTATGATTTGTTCTGTGAATAGTGTCCTCTCCCTAGGGGACTATATTCTGCGTCCTCAGAAGGACAAAGCCAATGACCTTATAATCTTTTTCTAATTCTTTTATCTAAGATTCCTATGATTAAGCCACACACTCCTCTCTCAGAAGCATCTTTCTAGAACCAAAGCCTATGGAGATGCTCAGCACTCCTCACTTTTGCCCCATGGATCTTCCCTTTTACTGTGAGGAAGAAAGTGATAATTTTCCTGGTACTCATGTTCCTAACATTTCATATGTCAAAATCCAGGTTCTTTTCTTTCTCGCTTTCATTCTACCCACCTGTCTGTCCAGCTAATCCACCATGTGCTCTTTCATTTACTGATTTTTGAGAGAATGTCCTTTGGAGGACTGTTTGTTTAATCAGCTGTGGGTACCCAAAAAAATAAATAAATAAAAATAAGCATCAGGAAGGTTATCAGGGATACTGAGACTGGTAGAAGAAGATATTTGTCTCCAATTTAAGCATCTCTATGATTCCAGATGGTTGTTCGAACAATAGCATTCAAGTACAGCTTTATTAATCACATTGTATGTGACAGTTTCAGACAGATATCTAAATAAAATGGGTTTGCAATGAATAGGCTATTGCCTCCAAGAGCATTCACAAGGCACAATTCCAAATACATTTGCAACCTGTTTTGCTTTGATTTTGAGCTAAGAATAAGCCTTCGTCAGACCATTAAAGACCTAGGCCTTGGTATGCTTACGACATCTGCACACAGGTCTTTATTATGTTTTGGTTTTGTTTTATTGTGGGTACACCACTAGGATTTACCTCTGGAGAAGTTTTGATCTCAGGAAACCTAGCAAGTTACAGGTATTAATTTCTTTCATAAACCTCAACTGCCTTACTGCTTCAGTAAAACAAACAGTAGTAGTAGGTTAGTTCTGAAATATCCCTTTCCAAATCTGGGACACTGGTTTCCACTACTGGGTTTTATTAAGTTCCTGTGGTAGCTATCTCCAAGGTTGTCATGCCACATATATCGCTGCAAGAGACTTAAGGAATGGGAGAGACTTTGAAATAAGGGCTTGTATTGCAAACTTTGCACTAGCGATGCAATGGGAGCAACAGGGAATTAAATAAAAAGATATTTTTTCTAAATGGCTGCTTAAAAGGAAATTCAGAATTTTATAGATGCCCCAGAGACGAACCATTATATTCCATGCCTCACAGTTCTTATTTGAGTATTGTCTGTTTGAGCACCTCAAACAGCAGAGGAGCATTCAGAAGGAATAGGCAAGAGAGATTGTCCCCCATCAATATTTCAGCCTTAGTTATCAAATCAAGAGGAATTCGTGAGTCCTGACTCCAAACCTACATTTGCTGGTTTGATATTATTGTTTGACAGTTAAGGCTTTTTCTCTGTATTCTCGTGAATGCTTTAATAATTTATTACATCTTCCACTTGATAGTTATTTTAATATTAATTAATTTTTACTTTGATGCACTAACCATTTTTTCTTTTCTCTTTCAGCAGGAAGAAATTCTCACTCATTTGCTATTTGTGGGGTGTTGACATAGCTGAAAAGACAGTAATGATGACTGATAGAAGGCACCATATGTTCTGTTCATTTTTCTCTGTGCTGTTTTCTCAGAAATGAATAAAGATACACTATAAAATGAACCCGCCACGTCATTCATAAAAAACAGACTTTGGCTTCATGCAAACCACAAGAGGGGAACCCATAATTTACAGATGCACTGAGCACAACGGATACTATTAATATGGAAAAGGTTAGCCTCCAAAGCCTTGTAAAAAATAACATCTATATTTTTCCAGTTGAAATGTTTCAAGGATTTCAAAGCACCTTCACAAGTAATTTCCTGCATGTTTATTATTTCTTTAACTAGAAGGATCTTTTCTCCACGACAAAAAAGTTTAAGATATATTTTATTTGCCTCCCAGATAAACCAGCTAATAATTTTGACTAATTTCATATAAAAAATAGGATTCTAAATCACAATTTGTGATATGAAACAGTCCATAATCCTCAACTCATTATGATGCATTATAGTGTCTACTATACAGTACTATATTTGTATACACAGATAGAGCAATACCACACATTGTAATGTATAAACAGCATAATCAAATTCTGAAATGTACAAAAGATCCCTGAGAAAGTAAACACTCTCAGTAAATATTGCAATCATTTCAAAATGTTTCCACAGACTAACGAAGACTGGGTTCATTTTACAGAAAGAACTGGATAAAACTTTTTATTATTGTTGCTATAGCTGCCTATCTAGGAGCCATTTTCCCTTGCTAAATAAAAAAGCCTAATCAGTTTTGATTACTTTTGCGATTTCTTTTGTTCCGTCTTTTTGCATTCTTGCAGCAGCAATTAACCAAAAACACTGGTCCTAGAGCCATGCATGTGTCTGCTAACATCACTAAGCATTCAGGTGCTGAAACAGGGAAGTCAAATAAGGGGGTCCATGCTGTATTGTTTTTTTACTAGAGACACATGGAAAAATCAATTTTTCTGAGTGGAAAAATAAGCCCCACAAAAATCAGTGGCAAAAGATATTTTATTTTCAAGCTTCTAAGAACATGCTGCAAACAATGGAGATTAAACTGAATTCCTCGCTAAGAAAAAGTAGTTGACAGCCCTTGTAAATTTAACCAACAGCAAGGCATACTGCTGATGTCAATCAAGACCTAGCAGTAAGCATGGTTTTTAGCCTTTGTTCTCAGTGAAATCTTCTATTAAAAAGGTTTTCAGAGTACATACAAGTAAATGACCCAAGGCCAAAACCTACTCATCTTACTCACAAGGGTACTCCTTAGCTTCAATGGGGCAGCTTGCATAAGTGAAATGAACATGATTTAGATCTTCACAGTATCATATTCTCTAAGGTCATCCACCATAGTAACAGACATCAAAGAACGTTTTATATATTGTATATAATCCATACACTTTCCCTGGTCAGCTTTATTTATTCTTACTGTTAAAAATCTATGCCTCCTGCTGCACAAGGAATGTGATAGGGTTAGCTGAGGTAAAACACTGAATTTATAGATTTCTCATGAGAAATATTCTTGTGGTTGGTTTTCTACCACCATAAAAACCCTGCCCCTGATCAAAAACTTGACAGTATGGTCTCTGTTTGTCTAAGGCAACAGATCCACATGAAATCTAATCCCACCCCCCTCACTTAGGCAAATCTCCCCATTTTAATTGATAGAATGGCCCAAAAAAGATGGCAGGATTGGATCCTTAGTCAATATTAAAATAAACAAACAACACCTGTTCATTATAAATAATTGCCAGGGAACAGGTCTGGTGCCATGTACTTTAGTAATTCTAAACAACCAATAAACAGCCCACGTAGCTCTTTTATTAGACATACCTGGAACTAATTAGAAGTTTATTCCTAGTTAACAGGTGTGAATTGATCTTGCATATATTTTTTCACTGTGTAGCAGTTTATTGAAGATGCTATGTGAGACAGCCCATTCAATGTTACTTTAAGGAAATGTTTGTTTTGTACGGTTCTTCTTTCTTAAAGCAAATCAGGAAACAACCCAGATAAATGTCCCAGTATGATGTATTCCTACAAGCATCTGACACTAGAGAAGAGCAGTTAGCTGATATTCTTGTTTCCTCCAAGATTAAAGTGGAAGTTATAAAAGACACAATATATAAGTTGTATTCACCAATGGAACTCCCTACAATTATTTCACAGATATTTCTTTAACTAGCCTCTTTTCCTTTGCTTATTTATCATGCTTGAAGGGGCTATAAATTCCAGGGGTCACAATCACATCCACTTGGATTAGGCCCCTTCCCTCCACATTTTGGGAGCTCTACATGGCACTCTGCTGCAGAGCCAAGCAGATACACAGGTTTGCTCTTTGGCTCCTCCATTACACACCGATGAGAGGGTCAGGAAATCAAAGGCCATCAGCTGAAGCAGTTTTCTGGGTCCAGTGTGAGAACTCCTGATTGTGCTCGCATTCACACGGCCACGCTCCATCAGACCAAGCAACCAGAATGCGTGCCACAGAGAGCATTTCCGGGTAGCATTTCCAGATGGAATTTTTGCTTGTTATTAGGCTGTTTATTCTGCTGTGGAATTGTGCAGGAAAAAGCTGTCATTTTCTACCGTCAGAAAAGTAGCATCTGCCAGCAGAGAGTGCAAGAGCTTTCTTCTGTTCACTACATGCCTAACATCCTAGCTTTCAGGCAAAGCTCCTCGGTTCACACATTATGCACAGGTCCTAACAGATCTGGTTCTGTTGCATTGTGCAAGATCTACACCATTTTCAACCTGCTGCCGCCTACTTCTAGAAGTTACCTCCTTTTGGATTCTGACTCACAATCCAAATCTTTTCAGGGCCAAACTTGGGCCACCCCTCTTGGGAAGAGCCCAAGATTGCACGTCTAGACTAACGTGCAACTACATGAGAAAAATCTCCCCCCAAAGGCATTCCCCCCTCCACTAATCCTGCTTTCCTTCTTCTGCAACTTTCCCTTCAGCCCCCCCAAAGTCTCCCAAAATCCCCAACCCGCCCAGAGGGCTGCGCAATCCAGCAGCACCCCCTTCTCTCGCTTTCCAACAAACTCCCCTCTTTGGATCCGAATTAATTTTCCCTGCAGACCATGCATAATTCAGCAGCTCGGTGCTGTGTGCGCGGGGAGGGGAGGATGCATGCAAAACTTTAAAGGGAAAAACCACCCCCCGTGCAAACGCGAGGGCGCTGAGACGTCGCCTCCTTCAGCTGAGAGGGGAAAAAAACGAAAGAACCGCGCCTCCCAGTCGCTCCCCGCCTTGCAACAAGCCGGCACCTGCTCGCTGCACGCGCTGCCCGCTCCAGCCGCTGCGCCCCGGGGCAGGGGCTCGCGCGCCTGGCCACGCGCCGGGGCCGGCGCCACTTTTCTCCTCGCCCCGCCCCGCCGCCAGGAGGCGCCGCAGGGAGGATGCGACGCGCGGAGGCGCCCCGGAGCAGGGGGCGCTGGCAGGTCAGTGCGGGCGGGCGCCGAGGCCACGCCCCGGCTCGGGAGGGCGGAAAGTTTCCGCGCGGGCGGGCGCTTGGAACGCTCGGGCCCCGGGAGCCGGGGCTGCGCGCGTGGCCGCCTCGCTGCAGCCGCCTTGGGCGCCGGCGCTGCTCTGCAAGCGGGGGCTCGCGGATCCCCAAATCGTCGGATTGCAACGGGTCAGAATGAAAAATAATAATAACCTCCTGCGGGGGGGGGACGCGCAATTGCCAGCCTTTGCACGGGGTGCCCCAAACTCTTTCCACGGCCAGCAAGAACTTAATGCAAGGGAGCCACCAAGTTGCAGGTGCCTCTTCCCCCAGCTGCATTTTGCTTTAGCAATAGGACGGTAGAAAAGCCCTTGGGAAAAGTAAATCGCCAAGAGGGTGGAATTGCATCCCTCTTCCTAATTCAGCCTTGGTGCTCAGAATTGAAGGGGAGCTCGTTTGCCATCTGAGGTATGGAATTGCAGACTTATTTTAAGAAGAGGAATTGCTCTTGGGTAGTCCTGATTTAGGTTAGTGTGGTGGCCATCGCTCTTCTCCCTCTACTGTACTGGACTGTCACACCGGAGCCGTTTCAAACTTGGCTGGACAAAGCAGGGGAAATACTGCAAAAGACAGTATAGCACTGGCAGGTGACTGGACTAGGTGCTTATCAGCCATTTTCCATCTCAGATGTCTATGGTTCTTTCAGATTAGCAGTGAAATGCCTAGGCACAATAGGGTAGGTAAAAAATGGCAAATTTGTAGCCCCCAGTCTATTTTTATGGCATTGGGGGTTTAGGAAAGCCCCATGAAGTTAGTTTAATGTAGTTTTCTTTCTTTAACTAGTTAATCTTCACACGGAAATGTGTAAAGCTAACCCAGCTTATAAAAAAAAAAGATGTGCATTATTTGTGTCAGAAGGTATCATGATGTATTTTGTTTCAGAAGTTACAGCTTTAAAGATCTTAGGATATAGACATCACTAGTTAGCGAGGCTGAATAGTAAATACTAATGGTCTCAGGAGCGCTTACAAATAAGAAATATAGTTGCTAAATCTCATTTGTTTATTAATTATTCTCACCATTGGATGAAAAAGCCACTTCTAGCTTATCCTGAACAGAGTTCATTATGTCACGGTGGGTGTTTCATACATCAAGGAGTTGTGTGGCACTTTACGGCTATCCCTTTTGAAATTGTTTCATACATTCCTTTCATGTTCTTGGGATCTGCTTTTTTCCAAGGGCAGGCCACAGAAGGTCTCAGTGCTGGGGATAAAAGTTAAGCTCCTTTTTGGAATTCATGAGCTTCCAAATTAAACTTTTGTTGACACCTGCTACCTAGCCCAGTTGAACAGAAATACCATGATCATCAGGGTTACTGGAGTTCTGTTACTGAGCAAAGTAAATTTTATATACCAGTGTCATCTCTAGAGTACACCACCACAGGGAAAATGTGGTTTCTGGAGACTTTATCCAAGTTTTGTTCTTAGTGAGTAAACTTCCAACAATAATCACATGTAAGAAACCTATACTATAGATTCCTACAGAGATTGATAATACATCAGGAAAAATCAAATTTAAAAAAAATGAGTGTAAATTAAATGGACAACACTCATCAACCCTCAAAACATCCTTCTTGTATTTATATGGTATGAAGGCTGTTTTCTGAGCACCAGTTTCAAACGCAGAAACAATTTTGATAGTGTCACAAGAAAAGGTCAAGACTTATTGATGTCTCCATACAAAGAATTAAGCATGTGTCGATGACTTATTTTTATGTCACCAGGGCTGTAAAGTGAAATAGTGAATTCTGATTTTCTTTTGCTACTTACAGTAAAGGAACATGAAAAGTGCATACAGCAACTGACTGATCTTTGGAATCTGTGAAAGTTTTTTAGGGGCTACATATGGTGGAAGATTTTGATATGCCTTTTAAATCCTGTAACCAAAATGTCAGTTGGGAAGTTTCAAGCATATTTACTGCATTTATAATGAACATTTACGGATCATGGAGTATCAGGAGAATTTGGCTTTTTAACATTTATTCAAATCTTTACGTTTATGTAAGCAAAGAAGTCTGAAAAGATTCAGTATCTGCTTTTTTCTTTGTGGAATTTTGAGAAGTATGTCTGTTGGGCATGTTTGATTATCTTCTGAAATCACTAAAAAACTAAAATTGAATTTTCCTGCCTGAAAAATATCTATGTATTCAATGAGTACAATTAATGCCAAAATCAATTTGCTGATATGCTCTTTGTGCTGATCACACACAGGATGGGACTGTGAAAGTTTTTATTGCTATCTGGTGCTCATTACATAGTACTGGTAAGTAATAGCCTGTAATAAGATGGCTTCCGCGTTTAATGCATTGTAGGTAGCAACAGGCATGGGTTGCCTGATAACAGCCACAGGACCCAAACCTGCTCCCACAGAAGTTCAAAGGAACTTTAAAAGTTACTTTAGAGGACTAGCTCTCTGGAAGGAACATAGTAAAGATGATCTACCTCAAATAATCCCAAATAGTCTTTATGATGGGTTAAATTACAGATAGGAACTCAGAGTTGTTCACCCACCTGCAAGCAAGACTGCTCCTGACCTTGTCTATTTAGTTGTTTGCACTTCAAACACAATTTGATTAACTTAAATGAGGAAGAGTGTGAAATTAGCTAAAAAAACCACAACACCATGAGAGGAGGGAGGTGGCAAAGAAAGTTAAAAATGGTTAGAGTGATATGAAGATGCTCAGAATATGTTAAATTTAGCTTCCCTCCTAATATCATGAGTTCCTGTACATCATTAAAATAATTGGGTTTAGCCTGTAAAAACGGTGTTCTGAGGGTCAAGAGTGTAAAAGCCAAATTCTGCTCTCAGTAATAGCAATGCCTGAACTCCACTTCTGC
Source organism: Podocnemis expansa (assembly GCA_007922195.1). Classification (NCBI taxonomy): domain Eukaryota; kingdom Metazoa; phylum Chordata; order Testudines; family Podocnemididae; genus Podocnemis; species Podocnemis expansa. The sequence continues at coordinate 6,103,298 of ML682028.1, forward strand.
AAGTGCAGCCAATTAACTCTATTAAAATCCACTACACTATTCTTCCTGATCTTAAAAACAAGACCCTTTTAGCACTGTTTTTTGGTGGCAGCGGAAAGACTGGATTCGCGAGTGGCTGTGAATTACACAGCAGGGCTGAAACTAGCTGTTCTGGTGCCTGGGGCAAGCAGCCCCAGCTCGGTCCCCAGCTGCTGCCTGGAGGTGGCAGGGAGCCAGATCCATCCCTAGCTGCTGCCAGGAGGCAGTGGGGAGCCGGATCCGTCCCCAGTGGCAGCAGAGAGCCGGATCCGGCCCCCTAACTGCCTTCCAGCAGCAACTGGGGAGAGATCTGGCTCCCTGCCACCTCAGGTGCCAAATTTTAGAGGGTGGGCACGAAGCTGTGGTTGTGACCCCTACAGCACCCTCTAAGATTCAGTGCCTGGGGCTTTGCCCCAGTTGCCCTGCCCTCGTTACAGCCCTGTTACACAGGATGGACAAACAATATAGATAACAGTGTGAAAGAAGGAGACAGCTCATCAATGAACAATTAGCATATTAAAAGTCTGTAAATATCAGACACATTAACCAACCCACTGAACAAATCAGAAGTTGGGGCCTGATCCTGAGTACGCATTCCTTGTCTAGTGGCTGGTGTTTGTAAGATGTGAAAAACAAAAGATTAATACCATTAATAATTAATCCCATTAATTTATTGATTAATACTATTACTGCTAGAATATTTGCTGTATGTATGGTATACATGTAATTATTATGATGATTTTGTATTTAGTTTTACCACCAGGTGAAAATATAATCAGAGGATGCAAATGTTGTGAAATACGCTTTTCTATTTCCACATCATTGTAGCAAGTGTGCTGGGAGAAATATATTAAGATAGTAAATGCAATGTAATTGGGCTTGGAAGGGTTAGGTATTTATTGGTAAATGCTGATAAACATTGATTTCGCCATGCATGCACACACACAAACAGATGAAAGAATTCTATTACTGACAATCAAAGTTTAGATAGGCAAAGTAATAAAAACTATGTTGATTTATTAGTTTGATTTAAGGGCATCTACTTGGTATACTTGGACAAATGGTGTTGACAATTTGTGTTCTAATGATTTAAAGCATTAACTATATGATTCTCAACATCTACCATCATTAAATAATTGTCTGAGGCCCCCTCCCCTGTGTTGGGGTCTTCCCTAGTTTACCACAACTGTGAAACTTTAAACGGATAAACATTGGAAAAAATGCTTAAAAATAAACATTGGTATTATGTCAACGTTATAAAACAGTAAAAATCGAATTCTACTAGTCCTAAATGTAATGTGTCCAAATTTGCTTTAACCAAAACAAATGGAGTTGCAGCTAGCGAGGGATGTAAAGGATAACAAGAAGGGGTTCTACAAGTATATTAGTAACAAGAAGAGGATCAGGGATGGTGTAGGTCACTTGCTGAATGGGGCAGGCATCCTCGTGATGGAGGATGAGGGAAAAGCTGAAGTGCTCAATGCTTTTTTTGCTTCAGTTTTCACAGGCAGGGTCAGCTCCCAGCCCACTACATGGGTATGGCAGATTGGAGAGAAGAAGAGAGGCCCTTTGTGACGGAAGGTCAGGTTAGGGACTGCTTAAACAAGCTGGATGTGCACAAGTCCATGGGGCTGGACGAACTGTATCCAAGGGTGCTAAGGGAATTGGCGATGAGATAGCAGCACCGCTGGCCATTATCTTTCAAAACTCATGGAGAACGGGGGAGGTGCCAGAGGATTGGAAAAAAGCAAATGTAGTGCCTATTTTCAAGAAAAGGGGAAAAAGGAGGATCCGGGGAATTACAGACCCGTCAGCCTCACCTCAATCCCTGGAAAAATTATGGAGCAGATTCTCAAAGAATCCATCCTCAAACACTTAGAAGAAAATAAAGTGATCAGGAACAATCAGCATGGATTTACCAAGGGTAAATCGTGCCTGACCAATCTCATTTCCTTCTATGATCAGATGACTGGTTTTCTGGATGCAGGAAGAACCGTTGATGTGATACACCTTGATTTTAGCAAGGCTTTTGTTACAGTTTCCCACAGCATTCTCACTGGCAATTAAGGAAGTATGGATTGGATAGGTGGACCATAAGGTGGATAGAAAACTGGCTAGATCAACGGTTTCAGTGTGTAGGAATCAATGGTTCCATGTCTAGCTGGCAGCCAGTCACGAGTGGTGTGCCCCAGGGGTCAGTCCTGGGGCCGGTTCTGTTCAACATTTTCATCAATGATCTGGATGATGGAATAGACTGCACTCTCAGTAAGTTCGCGGATGACACCAAGCTGGGGGGACCAGTAGACACGTTGGAGGGCAAGGACAGGATTCAGGGAGACCTAGACAAATTGGAACAGTGGGCCAATAGAAATCTTATGAGCTTCAATAAGGACAAGTGTAAAATCCTGCACGTGGGACGGAAAAACCCCATGCACCGCTACAGGCTGGGGAACATTCAGCTAAGTAGCAGCAGTGTAGAAAAGGACCTGGGGGGTCATGGTGGATGGGAAGCTAGATATGAGTCAGCAGTGTACTCTTGCGGCCAAAAAGGCCAATGGCATACTGGGCTGCATCAAAAGAAGTATTACCAGCGGATCAAGGGATGTGATCGTTCCCCTCTATTCTGCACTGGTGAGGCCACATCTAGAATACTGTGTTCAGTTTTGGGCTCCCCACTACAAAAAGGACAGGGACATGCTAGAGAGAGTTCAGAGGAGGGCAACCAAAATGATTAAAGGACTGGAGCACAAGCCCTATGAGGAAAGACTGAAAGCATTAGGCTTATTTAGTCTGCAGAAGAGAAGATTGAGGGGGGATTTGATAGCAACCTTCAACTACTTGAAGGGATGCTCCAAGGAAGACGGAGCTCAACTGTTCTCGGTAGTAACGGAGGACAGAACGAGGAGCAATGGTCTCAAGTTGCGGTTAGGGAGGTCGAGGCTGGATATTAGAAAAAACTTTTTTACTAGGTGAGTGGTGAAGCATTGGAATGAGCTGCCAAGGGAGGTGGTGGAATCTCCATCTTTGGAGGTGTTTAAGGCCAGGATGGACAAAACCATGACTGGGATGGTTTAGTGGGAGTGGTCCTGCCTCTGGCAGGGGGTTGGACTAGATGACCTATGAGGTCCCTTCCAACCCTATGATTCTATGAAAGTCAGTGTTAAAGCTTTCATTGACTTCAGCTGGAGCAGGATTGAGGCCAATGTGTTCACGAAGCTAACACAAGAGAGCAAAAGCTAAAATACTGCATGTGTGCAGATCCAACCAAAGGTGGCTTGAATGGCATTTTCACGGTTGGTCTTAGCTATGGGGTAGCCTAGGCATTTGCCCAGGGCCCCATACTAAAGCGGGGCTCCCCACCGTTGGGGGCAAGGCAGTGCTGGAGGCAGGAGGAGGGCAGGTGATGGGGGCAAAAGTCAAACATGGAGCCCCCCATGTGGCATTGGGGGATAGCATCCTTGAATTTTGCCCAAGGCCCCACATTCACCAAGTCCAGCCCTGATCATTTTACGTTAGTCACAAAAGAAAAAGAGAGAACTGACCGTGGAGTCATACCTTGCATAGTAAAATGAAAAAGGAATCCTGTGGCACTTAAAGACTAACAAATTTATTTATTGCATGCGCTTTTGTGGGAGAAAATCCCATTTTGTCAGATGCTTTGAAAATGAGGGAACTTACAGAATGGGAGGAAATAAATATTCTTTGTACAGTGAACACTGAGGACAGAAAGGAAATAAAGTTTAGGTGTAAAAAACAAGCCTGAGATTTTTCTAATTAACATAACGATGCTAAACTAGGGTGCAATTCAAACCACAGAGGAAGGCGACAGATTTCACAAATTAGTCATGGCAAAAAATAGTGACTTTCACAGCTCCAAGTGCATTCATACTAAAGGGTGAAACAACACAAAGTGATCTAACTGATAGAAATCTTAAACATGTGAACCAACATCAAACAGGAGTGAATATTTTGCTCTGAATTCACATGAGCCAAAGAAACATTGTTTTTATCTACTTTATTTTTGCTAATTCTTAAGGCTTTTGTTGAGGTTGGTCATAAATATATTCCCTTGGGCATGCAGAACTCTCACCGACGTCACTGGGAGTATTCAGAGTAAGGTACAAAAAACCAGGGAGTCAGATTTTCAACTCAAACTCATTTTGCAGAAACAAACAAGGAGGTAGGGCCATATTACAGCTGGCAAGTACACTTATTAGTACTATTCAAATACAGATTCACAGCCTCAGCATATAGCTCAATAAGGAAGGGGCTGGAAGGCATCAAGGCCACCTTTCCATTTCCTTGACCATGAGCTGATTGTACAGCAGTCTGATCCCCATCATAAATCCACCAAACCACAAGGGAGAATGAAGGTAGCTGGGAGAGGGTGGTTCCAGCGTGCCATGCTGATGCTGTTTTACCAAGAGATCCCTTAGGTTGGGGTGAACATTTTGTGGCTAGCTAAATTGGTTTTAGAGCCACTTTGTGTCAGTGGAACAGCTCACAAAACTGTCTCAAAGGACCCATCCAATAACTACAAGCAGTCATTAAACAGTCCATTCATATGTGTCCCCCCCCCGACCCTCAAAATGCATGGAATTTCCACTGATCAAGGGGGAAAGGATCTTCATAAATCTGTGCGTCCTGTGCTCATACATAAATGTTAGTGGGGCACCTGGCTAGTTGTTATAGCTCCTTTTAGGCAAAAGGATCAGTCATATGATGAAGTTATTCATCACTTATGTTTCTTTCTAGATTAAGATAAAATTAAAAACTTGAAAAATGTCAGCATTTTGTCTTATTTTGTTTACATTTGCACAGCTCCTGTACATAGCTATGGGTGCTTTCAAGAATGAAAAAGTTATGAATAAAAATTCATATAACAAAATATAACTAACCAGCCAAAGTGCAGCGGAACTAACCACGGACATAAACCTGAAATAGTCCCTCTTCTCCCCAGATTAACTTAATTCAGACATCACCTACTGACACCCACCTCAGGATACCCTGAATAGAAAACCCAAGCAAAATATTGACTCTACAAGATAGTGGGAAGTCTTTGGCAGACCAAGCAAAACAGAAGCAAATACTATAACCATCAGCCCTTCACAGACGACGCTCTGCTGTCATCCCTCTTGTGTTAAGTTGGCGCTTTGTTGCCTCTGTATTACTATCACATGGGAAGCATCTTAGGCAGTCAGGATCCAAACAACGGACAACTTTATGAGTCAAAGCCAGTTCCTTACATTCCACCGGGAATCTATGATGCACTCTGAGTAGGCTCCTTCGTTATGTGCTCTCTAAACAAAACCCAGCTGAATTAGTAACTACACAGGGACCTGCTCCCTGGGAGCGTCTGATTCTAAGAGCTCAAAGAGAAGCTTGAAAACTGTACATACAGAGAAGAAATAAATTAAAAACTGAACTGATTATTATTGAATGAGGATGGGGAAGAAACAACCTTTGAAAAGAATTAGCATGTCAAAAGCAAAGATTGGGAAAGTCTCTTGACAGACCATTTGAAAAGTTTATCAAACTTCAAAAACCAGCTCAAGCCATTTTCTCTGGAATTGATTGGAAAAGTTGGCATATTTAAGAAAGCTTTCAGAAACATTTTGCAGATCGATGCTAAGGAGCTCAGCGTTGTGCCAATTGACTGTCAAACTGATATTAACTAGGCATTTTTCTTAGAATAGCCAAAGGTTTATTAAATATGCAAACTTGACAATTACACCACATCCCTGAAAATACTTCATTTGAAATGTATATCAAAACCTCCAGAAATGGCCTTTCACTCTTAATTACAAAGAAAGAGAGCTCATTGTAAGGTCCAAATTCTGGTTCTGGGAGAAGGAGATGGTGAATGCTTTTGTGATTAAGACACAAGACTGTTAGCCAGGAGCCCAGTTTTCAGTGCTGCCCTTTGACCCCAGTGATTTTGACAGGCTTTCAGGCCTCAGTCTTCTAATTCTTGTTCACACAATAACCTACCTAATGGAAGTAAGTTAATGTAAGTAAATGAGAGAATAGCAGTGATTCATATGAATAGGAGTTGTAGGATCAGGTACCTGAGTTTTCTGAATACAATTTTCAAAATTGGATACTTATATGCAGGCACCTAAATATGTATTTAGGTACCTGAATAAAAGTGCTGGTTTTTCAGCTCTCATTTCACTGTGAGCTGCAGGTGGGCCAGATCCATCAAAATCAGGCTACTTTTGTTCCTGCAGATGCTTACACATACAAGTAACATCATAAATGTTTGAGTTGTTTCATTTTATTCAGCTTGGCTTCTCGCACACATAAAGTTACCCACATATGAGTTTGCAGGATCAGGGTCATACCTCAGTGTCCAACGTCCGGCGTCCAAGTTTGAAAATCTGAGTCAATGTGTCAGTGTTGGTATCTGTAAAATGGTGACAATACTTACTTATCATGGTTAAAATACATTCAGTAATTTTTTAATTACTTTTAGATCTTCTGATGGAAGGTCCTATACAAATGCAAATCATTGGTATTTGCATCATTTACTATATTATTTAATATACTTTTCCACACGATCAGATTTAGACCTACCAAGCAGTATGTGAGCTGCATTAACAACTGAATAATCTTAGAGATCCAAAATATACCAATAAAAGAAACCAGTGCATAAAATGTAGCTGGCTGAGATGTCAAAGTGACATTTACATCTACTTCCATTGGCAAGAAAATAAAAAGCTTTGGTTTAGGAAACTTTTGTAACTTATTTCTTTGGAGTAACAAAATTCATGAAGGACACAGTAATAATCTGTTAACAATGGACTATGTTGCAAAGTAGAGTCCAAGCCAGTAAAACATGTGAGCCTTTAGACACTTAAAGTTTAGGACACCATGACACTGATCTTTGTGTTGCAGTTTAGAGCTGAAATTATTTCCTTTGTTTAGCCCTGTGAAAAAACAAAACAAAATGAAATAAAATCCCAAAACTATATCACAGAACTCTCAATTGGTAGGTAATGAAAAATATATTTTTGAGTTTTCAAATTAGATTGATTGGTGACTCCATTTCAGTCTGCAGTGATTGAAACCTACTTACGTCAGCGAGTTGTCAAGTGACCACAAGTGTATTTTGATTACTCCACATACAGCACTTATGTCTATGAATCCCAACCGCAGGTGCGCCTTCCATCCAATACAGATTTCAGCATCCAACAGAAGCAGAACTAGGTTTATTCCTGTGTCATGGGAACATTTGTTTTTCCAGTCCAAAAGCAATATTTAAATCAATCGGGGGGGGGGGGCCCCTCCAGCAGCAGTTGATTTGCAACCCTATCCAGTTAATTGTCTTTATTAACAACAGTGATTCTGATATACACCACTGCAGAATTAAGATTGTTGGATAATATTAGTTTCCATAGTCACAAAATGCCTGTCGACAGTATTATAGATGATTAGTTATAATTTACCAGCAAAATGGTCCACATCTACTTATTAGTTATAGATGTAAGAGTAACCTAACTCAACTGCTGTCCAATAAACTATTAATCTCTTCTGTCTCCTCTCTAGCCTCCCCAAATTCACTTGCATTTATTTGATTACTTTCCCTCACCTTTATTCCTGCCAAAATGAAAGGACCACATCTGTCTCAGCACTTGATGCCAGTGCTGTTCTTTTGCAGGCAGGGGGTAAGGACCTGCCTTTGAGCTGACTCTCTTCCCCACAGAGACTGACAGTATTGTCTCATGTCTTTAAATATGGGTCTGTGAGTTAATGAAACAGTCTGTTCTTCAGGTCTGCATTCAGGCAGAACTTTTACTGATGAGCCAAAGAAAGTTACATGGATTGGTGTGTGTTGTTTTATTTAGTTATTTGGTCAAGAAAGAATTAAGAAATGGGGAGGCATCCTTAAGCATAACATAACTTTCCCATCCATTAAAGTAACATTATTTTTCCATAAAAATAAAATTTCTCAAGTTATTTTATTTTATTTTTGTCTTTATTGTTATATGTACTGTGGTAGTGCTGGTGGGTCCCAATTAAGCATAAGAGCCCCATTGTGCTCGGCTCTGTACACCTACACAAAATTACAGCCCTTGCCTAAAAGAGCTTACATCTAATTAAGTCCTATTGTACAGAAGTTCAGTGTCTAGTTCAATCCTGTGACCTCTGTGCACTCTTGTTATACAAATAATCACATTATTCACATTGCCTTAATTATCTTGGTAACAACCACCTGTGTGCCAATTTTTACTTAGAAGTAGGCGTGCCAACTTGTTGTCCAACCTTTGGTCTATGTTGGGAGCAGGGGGTTGGACGAGATGACCTCCTGAGGTCCCTTCCAACCCTAATCTATAATTCTAAATTTGAGGTTAGGCTATAATTAGGAGTTTATTTGAAGTCTCTCTTATAATACCAGCATGTTGCTAGGACAGAGATTTATCTGGTTTTAGTAAATATTTAAGGGGGCTAGTTAATGAGGCTGTCCTCTCCCCCAGCCTTCGTTTCAGAGTTGTCTTGGAAAGTTGATGGTGATATTTCAGTCAAAATGTTCTTATAACAAATTCCATTCAAATTCTGTCTGGAAGGGAGTTAAGGTTTCATCCTGCTGCTTAGAGAATGATATGCTAAATGCAGCTTCCCACAGGCTTGGCTGCAGTCCAGTGCTTTGTAATTTATAGTTCTCCTTCCTGATTCTGGATGTGACCTTGGAGCATTAACTCTGGTTAGATTTCTTAAGTTCACAATTGGACTTGCTCTTGGTAAAAATGCCAACATAGAATCCTCCTCAGATTCTCTGGTTTGCAAATAATAATAAAAGGATATTTCCCAATAAACAAATCAATTAGATAATATACCTGTTACCATATGGACAGGTGGGCAGCTGGAAGCTAGAAGATGGTTCATTTTCTCTGACTCGTTCACTAAAAGCAACTATTAGCCAATTGCTGACATTACATTGCTGTTAAATGACTGAAAATGATTAATTAACTTCAAAAGATGAAATGCATTTATAAGAAGATTGAAATTTTTCTAGTCAAAGACATCTTCTGTAGAGAGATCTGCAAAACAGCTATCATTGCAGATTTCCAATCAACTGCTCTTATTGATGTACTTATACTGAGAAACCACTTGAAAGAAAAATTATGAAATTTTTAAAATGGTTAAATTATGTTGTAACATTCTGATTATTATTACAGCTCTTATTTTATAGAGTACTGTAAGTGCAAAGATGCTTTCCAGAGAAATGACTGAGTCCATGCCAAAGGAGCTTACAGTCAAGATTACAACATGGAATTTCTTAATAAAAAATGTGTAACTGAGGGAAGTTATTTCCCTCTTGAAGATTATGTTCATTATAGGTGCTAATAGATTTGCAATTTAGAGTAACTATGATTATATCAGTTAAATGGCTGTTCTGAAATATGAAGATCTGAGCTGTTGCATGTAACAGTGTGGTTGTTTTAACAAAGTTATGGAATACAAGTACAACTTTTATGGAGGTGGGGTAGACCCATGGTATTTTTTCAGTTTTTTTAGTCTAGATTTTCAAGGATATAAATTCTGGAAGTACTTACCTTGATTCCTTCAGACTGAGAATATTTTTAAATGAACTAGAAAGAAAAGAATGATGCAGCTTTTAAAAACTAACTTTTAAGCTTTTTTCTTTGCCAAAAGACTTATCAGTGATTTCCAGCCCCAGATATTACAAAGATCAACTTTAAGAACATAAGAACACTTATTTTCTCAGCTTTTAAAAAATAGAGTAGGTTTTTCAAAATATTCTGCACTAGTCTAGTGATGTCTTCATTGAACTCTCAGACTTTTACCAGTGATTCAGCTGGAGTGCTTTTTAAAAGCTTCATTGTGTGCTGTGAGAATATTACAACTTTACTACACTGGCAAAATCATTGTGTCTATCTGCATTGTATGCTTAAGAATATTAAAACTTTACTACATTAGCAAAATATTGATCAACAAATTAGATGCTTAAAGTCTGATTGTCCAAGATGATAATATAAGCACTGCTTAACAGGGGCGTCCCTGGTGCCTGGCACAGGGGGCATGAGTGTCTGTCTGAACTCCAGTGCCCCAAGTTTTGGCCAAACCCTGGTTGGGGATGCAGTGCTGGGCTGCCACAATGGTGGCAGCCTGATCAACTCTGGCTGGGGACACAGGACTGGGCTGCCGTGGCAATGGCAGCAACCCGATCTGGTCCGACACTGGCTGGGGATGTGAAGCTGGATTGGGACCAGGGGCAGGGCTGGTGCTGCAGGGGTTGGGGTTGGGGGGGGGGGAGGCAGACCCAGGCCTCTAGGGACTTCTGGGACCAGTGATACCTCTGCTGCTTAGTGGGTGCTCTGTACCTCTCAATATCAGACTCAATTGGCCCAATCATCCACTGGGGCAAATGAGCATGGCTCCACTGGGCTTTTTCCCATTATAACTAACTTTTTAATTTGATTATAAAACTAAGTTGTCTAAGATCACTGAAAACTAATGTAATGCTTTAGACATACAGTGGTGATAGTTCAATGAATTTTCCTTAATAATTTAAAAGACAGCCTAATCATGTATAAAATCTCATATTTCTCTCTAAAACATATATTAAAGAAATAATCTGGTTGCATAACAATATGATGTAGCCAGGGGAAGACCTCTTAGGTCAGCTAGAACTCAATTCACTACTGAGACATACAAGGGAAGGACCTTCACATCCTTAGAGGCATTCAGAAGCACAGCATCTTTCCTGAGAAAAGCTGGAGTAACTGTTACTGCATGGTGGTGCTCCTTTCATGCAGCTCCAATATATCTGCAAGTACCCCAGAGCTTGCAAACGCAGGAGTGTTTGGGCTAGAAGAGAAGAGTGGGCATGTTCTGCTCTGAGCTTAAACATAAAAAGGAAGCTTACAGGAAGTGGAAGCTTGGTCAGATGACCAAAGAGGCATATAAAGATATTGCTAGGGAATGCAGAGATAAAATCAGAAAGGCCAAAGGACAAATGGAGCTGCGGCTAGCGAGGGATGTAAAGGATAACAAGAAGGGGTTCTACAAGTATGTTAATAACAAGAAGAGGATCAGGGATGGTGTAGGCCCCTTGCTGAATAGGGCAGGCATCCTTATGACAGAGAATGAGGAAAAAGCTGAGGTGCTCAATGCATTTTTTGCTTCAGTTTTCACAGGCAGGGTCAGCTCCCAGCCCACTACCATGGGTGTGGCAGATGGGAGAGAAGAAGACAGGCCCTTGATGATGGAAGGTCAGGTTAGGGACTGCTTAAACAAGCTGGATGTGCACAGTCCATGAGGCCGGACGAACTGCATCCAAGGGAATTGGCCGATGAGATAGCAGCACCGCTGGCTGTTATCTTTCAAAACTCATGGAGAACGGGGGAGGTGCCAGAGGATTGGAAAAAAGCAAATGTAGTGCCTATTAGCAAGAAGGGAAAAAAGGAGGATCCGGGGAATTACAGACCCGTCAGCCTCACCTCAATCCCTGGAAAAATTATGGAGCAGATTCTCAAAGAATCCATCCTGAAACACTTAGAAGAAAATAAAGTGATCAGGAACAGTCAGCATGGATTTACCAAGGCTAAATCGTGCCTGACCAATCTCATTTCCTTCTATGATCAGATGACTGGTTTTCTGGATGCAGGAAGAACCGTTGATGTGATACACCTTGATCTTAGCTAGGGTTTTGATACAGTTTCCCACAGCATTCTCATTGGCAAATTAAGGAAGTATGGGTTGGATAGGTGGACTATAAGGTAGATAGAAAACTGGCTAGATCAGTGGTTTCAGCGTGTAGGAATCAATGGTTCCATGTCTAGCTGGCAGCCAATCACGAGTGGTGTGCCCCAGGGGTCGGTCCTGGGGCCGGTTCTGTTCAACATTTTCATCAATGATCTGGATGATGGAATAGACTGCATTCTCAGTAAGTTCGCGGATGACACCAAGCTGGGGGGACCAGTAGACACATTGGAGGGCAAGGACAGGATTCAGGGAGACCTAGATAAATTGGAACAGTGGGCCAATACAAATCTTATGAGCTTCAATAAGGACAAGTGTAAAATCCTGCACGTGGGACGAAAAAACCCCATGCACCGCTACAGGCTGGGAAACATTCAGCTAAGTAGCAGCAGTGTAGAAAAGGACCTGGAGGTCGTGGTGGATGGGAAGCTAGATATGAGTCAGCAGTGTGCTCTTGCGGCCAAAAAGGCCAATGGCATACTGGGCTGCATCAAAAGAAGTATTACCAGCAGGTCAAGGGATGTGATTGTTCCCCTCTATTCTGCACTGGTGAGGCCACATCTAGAATACTGTGTTCAGTTTTGGGCTCCCCACTACAAAAAGGACAGGGACATGCTAGAGAGAGTTCAGAGGAGGGCAACCAAAATGATTAAAGGACTGGAGCACAAGCCCTATGAGGAAAGACTGAAAGCATTAGGCTTATTTAGTCTGCAGAAGAGAAGATTGAGGGGGGATTTGATAGCAACCTTCAACTACTTGAAGGGATGCTCCAAGGAAGATGGGGCTCGACTGTTCTTGGTAATAACAGAGGACAGAACGAGGAGCAATGGTCTCAAGTTGCGGTTAGGGAGGACGAGGCTGGATATTAGAAAAACCTTTTTTACTAGGAGAGTGGTGAAGCCTTGGAATGAGCTGCCTAGGGAGGTGGTTGAGTCTCCATCTTTGGAGGTGTTTAAGGCCCGGCTGGACAAAACCATGACTGGGATGGTTTAGTGGGAGTGGTCCTGCCTCTGGCAGGGGGTTGGACTAGATGACCTATGAGGTCCCTTCCAACCCTATAATTCTATGATTCTAGTAAGCGAGATTTTAGACGTCAGCAATTGAGCTAAAAAGTCACTCTGGCTTTAAAGTAGGAATAATGCAATATTCATCTCTTTGCAGCAACCCCTTTTCAGGTAAGGACCAGTAAAGGAGTGTCATCCAGAAACCAGTCAAAGATTTTGCCCGGCGTCAAATAGGAAGAAAAGGCACAGCTCTACAAGACGCGCCATCAGTCAGATAGCTGTAGTGCATATCACCACTGAGCCAGGTGTGCAGCCATTCTACTGATTGCTGTTGCTGTACAGTGGTATCTGTACACTAGAGGCATTTGCTTTGGCGCTTGCTCTGTAATTGTGCTACAAAGTATTCTGATTATTGGCTGCAGTGCGCACTAGAATTTGGCTAGATGCCAACAAAAATTGCATGTGATTGGTTCTCTGAGTATCATTGTGCTTGGGGAGTTGGATATACCCACTTGTAGCAACACTATCCTAGTTCCTTGCTCAGTAGCTTAAGCAACTGAACACTGCCTCTTAGGTACCTTATGGAATATGAAATTCTTTGTCTGCATTACTGACTGTGTATTAGTCATGGAGTATGAAGTTCACTATCTGAGAGTCAATCTAGTCATGTCATAGATCTGGCTGAACAGATTCCACTTCATTTCTAAAGACAGAATTGAGATATCAAGGAAAACTTGCAAAATAAAGTCTCTGGAATTATGTTCAAAAGATGTTACATCTCTGTCTTCAAGCATCTGACAAAGTGGGATTTTCTCCCAAGAAAGCTCATGTGATAAATAAATTTGTTAGTCTTTGAAAGTGCCACCAAGCTGCTTGTTTGTTTTGCTTTTCCAAGTTGTCAGCTTTCTCCAGAAAAAACCTCCTTTCTCAGAAAGTTCCTTATTGCATGAATTAGGATGTACAGGAGCAGCAGCTTCTAAAGTGTCCTAAAGAAAGTAGGTTCCTTTAACATGTTTAGTATTTCTATATTTTCTTTATGTACTCATGTAAATGCCAACTGGGAGCAATTCTGAGATTGATTTCTATAATCCTCTGCATCAGCTATTCTCTTGACTCAACTAATTGTGTAGTAACAATCGTTACTACACAAATGTTCCCATGCTAGCTCCTTATTCCCCTGACATCTCTTTCAAATGAATAGGAAAGGAAAGCAGGGTGAAAAGAGACAATTTAGTATTCATCTGTATTTGGAGACTGAGTGTGTCATTGAGGGACAGGGAACGTAAAAGAGAGGAATAAAAGGAGATGTGCTAGTTTCGAAAACTGGATCTGCCTCCTGATCCCAGGTAATAACATCTGTGTGACACTTTTTGGATCAGAAACTGTAAGGGCAGAAAAGACCACTTGATTAATCCAACCTGGGCCTTTTGTATTTTACTAGACTACTCAGTACCTCTTTCTTAGCGATTTCTATCTAGCTGGTTGTATACAAGTGCCAGAGATGGTGCATTGACCAATTCCTCTGACAGCCTATTAAACTACCTCATTGCTCTTTTTTGTTAAGACCTTCATCCTAATATCGAGCAAAACTTTTTCTTACTTAGCTTCAGGCCATTGCTCTCTGGCCTACAATTTTCTGAGACTGTGAATAATTCCCTTCCTTCATTTCTATTCTTACCTTGAAGGTATTTATAGACTGTGACCATGTTCCCTCTTCTCTTTTGCCAGACTTTATGAATTTAGCTTCCTCAGCTTCTTTGTATGTGCCTTATTCTCTAATCCATCCATCATTATTGCCCTCGTTTGTTCTTCATCTCCATCTTCTGAAGTATAGGGACCAGAAATACACTTAGCGCTTCCAAGTGTGTTTGCACTAGGCCTGCACCTGGCACAGTTACCTCCCTAGATTTATATGCATTTCTCCCAGTTATCTGCATTTTCTTATCACAAGACATCATTTTTGTTTGTAGATGGTTATTCTGTGAGACCTTTCTCTTCTCTCAACTAAACATTGCAAATAAAAATATATTAAGATGTTCTCCACTTTGCTGCCAATGTATGAGCAGAAGGAAGTGAGGCTAGATTATAGAATTGGAAACAACAGCTCTTGGGTTCTGTTTCTAACTTTAATGTGAAAACCTAGTCTGAGTGGGGTATGGCTCCTTTCCTATCTCAGCTTCCTCTTCAGGAGGAGGAATCAGCATCAGTCTTGGTCCCCTATCCCTGGGCATTACCTTGTACCAAGAATGTATGCAAGGGAGCTGTGTAACACCACTTGCACTGGTGCTTGTGAATAGGTAACTAGCAATAATTCACAAGACTTCCACCCCTGCCACACCTTCATTTAGTGTGGATTATGGAGGTTCTATTATTCTTGTTCTTGTTACTTGTTAAAGCTGATGGGAAAATGGAACTTCCATCCCAGGGGAAATTCTGATATTTGTTTTCATCCCAGTTTGAGATTAAAAAAAAAAATCAAATGACAAACTTTTTTTGTGGGACACAAAGTTCTGAGGAGTTTCCGCTTGGGAATGTTGAAATATTCCACTTTGACATAATCAACAAACAAAACATTATGACTTTCCAAGAGGTAACATTTTGTCATGGACTCTCTCCCTTTGGCTGAACCAGCACAATGCCTCAAGGGAATTATAGTTCTGTCATCTTGTTGCCCTGTCAGACTCCATTTCCGTTGATGGTCTGTGGAATCCCTGCAGTGCTGCATAAGACTTGTAGTTGCCTGTCCCAGGTTGGTATTTTTTCAGAAACTACAAATCCCGTGAGGTATCTCGTCAGCCTAGGTCAGGAAGAGACCATGGATTGTCCATTCAAGGAGCACGTCCTGTAGGGGAAAATGTGGGCAGGAGGAACATGGACCTACAACTCCCATGAAGTGCCATGGTGGCTCGGGAAAGAAGAGAGATTCTGAGATTAAATGTCAGATCTGTATTTGATGCCAAAACTCAATACTTCAGTTATATTTTCACAAAGGAAAATTGTACCAAAATGTTTTTTTTTTCCCATGAAAATCTCATTTTCTGACAGCAAGACGTTTATTCCAAAGTCTGCAGACCAGCTCTAATTATTATCTGATCTTACATATTTTGGTACAAAACTATTATATTTTATTCCGGAAAATAAAAAATGAATCTTAAAACAACCACATTCTTTCCTGAGATATTAACAATGATGACATTGCAAAAAAACTTGCCTTTGCTATGACCCTTGCAAAAACCCTGACAACTGGCAGGCCACTGGTGTGCTGAGACTACTGCCTATCAGGCTGACCAATCTCACATCACTTCTTGTCCTCCCTTCTCTATGCATCCATCTGTTGTCTCTTGTCTTATACTTAGATTATAAGGTGTTTCAGTCAAGGACTGTCTTTTTGTTCCCTGTAGAACAGTTGGTACAGTGGGATCGAGGTCCTCCATGACTAGGCTACCACAATACAAATAATTAATAATCATTATTAATATCCTTTCAGCATTTTTAATCCTGCACCCAGGATCATTTTATATAATTCTCAATTCCACATGTACTTGCTGGAACCAAAAATACCAATAAAAACAATAATAATCAATATCATACTTAATTATGAGAAAAAGAATTTCTATTTTACTGTTGAACAAAATATTCATGCTTAACAACATACTCTTCTTTACTGCTGCTTCACCTCACTGCATTTCAACACATATATAGCAGGCATAGCAAGACAATGAATCAGGCTACAAATGTCTCCAGTACCTTTCAGTGCAAGATGACCACCAAATTCCTAAATAACTGGAGGTTTGTAATGCTTAAAACTCACTAGGCGACTAATGCCTCTGTATTTGGTTAATAATGAAACTCAAAATATTGCATATATTGCTTCAAAAATGACTTTCCTTTAATTTCCTTAGCAGAGACACCAGAAGCCACTGGATGTATGTTGGATTGCACCACCCTCTTTAATGACATTTGCTTTTTAATCATCATTGATCCGTACATATTTGTCAGTTTCTAAATAGCTGCTCATTGCTCACATTGCTTGTGGGATCTCTGCCCAGGGTTTAATAGGGCAAAATGTGTTCCCCTCTGTCTGTGGCTCTTTTCCATGGTGTTATAGAACATCTGTGTATGACTTGAATCCTCTTTTTTCCTTCTGTTATTAAATACAAAGATATTTCAAACAACAGCTGCTTTTGTCACAATATACAGCACAGCCAATATATAGAAAAGAGAGAAGAAAAGGCTAGGATGGCATATAAGCAAAACAAAAACTAGGTGAGAAAGGGAAGTATGTAAAGAAAGCTGGGAAAATAATCCCCAAGTAATATTTCATTTTCGTTTACTTTTCTTCTCTTGAATTGATCATTATTTCTTTGTTTTTGCTGTTATTTAAAATTATTTGCCAAAGGTTTTCAGTGAATAATTAATTCTTGGTCTGTAGCTCACACTGAAATACTTCATTGGGTTAATAAACCACTCATTGGTTTGAATCTGAAAGCTATTTGTCAGCCTGCATGGACTGACTAACAGTTTATTGGACTTCTACCAGACAAGCAAGAATATAAACCAGCACTGGCACCCTCAGTGAAGGATTGGAGGCGCAGGGCATGAGCTGCTCCCCAGGTGTTCTGTCCAGAAAAGGGAGAAGGTATATCAAAAGTGTGGTGCAGCAAATGATTCTTTACCAAGTTGTGCTTTGCTGATGATTAAACAGAAGCCATCGGATCCCTGTGTTTTCAGTTCAGTATCTTTCACTGGTACCAAACTCACTTAAAAACAAGGAGTCCTGTAGCACTTAAAGACTAACAAATTTATTTTTTGCATGAGCTTTTGTGGGAGGAAATCCCACATCATCAGACACTTTGAAGATGAGGGAACTTACAGAATGGTAGGAAATAAATGCAGGGAAGCATGTCATGGGAACAGGACACACTGTAACTTCCACAAAAGCTCATGCAAAAAATAAATTTGTTAGTCTTTAAGTGACACAGGACTCCTTGTTTGTTTGTTTGTTTTACTGAACTAGACTAACATGGCTACCTCTCTGGATTTAAAAAAAGAAATCATAAAACAGACACTCAGAAGATGGCACAATCCGCAATTACTTTGGGAGAAAAGAGGAGACATCAGTGTTTTACAGACAAAAGATGTTTAGATGAAGTAACCGACTTGACACATTAAGCCATCGGGAAGAGAGGTCTGGGTGAGATGGGAAGAGACAGTGCAAATTTCAGAGGAAGAGTTCAACGAGCTGAACAGAGAAAGAACCTTGCCATGTCATCAGGAAACTTGAAAGTAGAGAAGAAAAAGATGCCCATCAGTGAAAAACACTTCCTTGCATTTTTCTTTCCCTCATTCTGTAAATTCCCCATCTCCAAGCATCTGATGAAGTGGGATTTTCTCCCACAAAAGCCCATGTCATACATAAATTTGTTAGTCTTTAAAAGTACCACAGGGCTCCTTGCTTGTTTTGCTGAACAGACTAACAAGGGTACCCCTTTGGAACGTCTTAGAAAGGAGGCTAGGGAGAGAAGGGAAGGAGGTGAATCAAGTAGGGGTACGTAAAGGACAAAAGTACACAAGAACTACAGGATGAAATGTAATCCAAAAATCAGAATAGGAGAGAGAATGAAAAAGAGAGTAGGAGAGCTGGGAAGAATTTGGGGGATTTGCAAATTAAAAAAAACAAAACAAAACAAAACTTATCTGAATTACAGCTTCTAATATCCAAACTCGGGAATACAAGTTTTAAAACCCATGCAAAACTATCATGAGCAATGCAAGACCACATATCAGCAAATACAAGTATCAAAGCCTGGCAAACCAACTGAAAGCCCAAGGAACAGCTCTTTGCTGAATACAAAAGCATCCTAGGACTTTGTCACAGAACTCCAGGCAGCTCTCCACCTACTCCAAGTTGCTTATGAGAGCACAGCAGGAGTGGCTGTTGCAGCCTGCTGCTCCCTCTGACCCATGCAGTATTTGTCTTCAATGGATCCAAAATTTGCACAGGCTGTGCTGTAGCTTGCCTACAGTTTCCCCCACAACAGGGTGCTATAGACCTGTCCACAATGTCACAGCGTGAAAAGGGCAGAGTATTTTATCAGTCCTCCGCAGCCTGGCCCTTGCCCAGAAGAAGCATGGAGAGGCCTTGCCTGTCTGTGCTGATTACCCAAGGTTATGGTCTAATGCCAGCAAAATTATTAGACAAATAAATAAATGGAATGTAGACAAAGCCACACCCCATCTTGGAAATGCACATATGAAATCATGTGCAAAACCAGCATCAGTCCTGTAAAAATGAAAGCTTGAAAGGAGGTTGTAAAGCAGTGCCACTCCCCACACTTGGTCTCACAAGCTTCAAAGTCCCCCTCCTCTTTTTAGAGGTGAAGACCGTGTTCCTGCCCTTTTCGTCTTTCCTTCCCCCCTTCCTTATAACTGAGGAAATGTGGGAGAGAGATGAAGCCACCAGGCTCAGCACACTTTCTCTGCTGGGCCCCATAGGGAAAGGAAGGAGAAGAAAATAACTCTCAAACCTCTTCCACTGTCTCCTCTATGAATAGGAAAAAGAGGATTTGTCTTAGTGTTGTAGGGTACATATTGTAATGATCAACATAGCAAGTTCAACAATATCCCAGCACTCCTCCCAGATGCCAGCCCTCTAGGCAGCCACCTCCTCGAAAAACTCTGTCTCTCTCCTGTCCCATCCTTCTCACTCACAGTAATATTCTGCTGGGGCAGAAGGAGAGAGACACAAGGCATTGCCTCGCCCTTTGTCATCTTCAGGAGTACTTGGCTGTCCCCTCCTTTAACACAACTGGTGAGGAGAGAAACAGATCAGGGTGTATCTTAATAACACAGGATCTCACAGTCAAACTGTACAATAGGAAGTAATTTTGGCTCAGATACTGTCCGTAAAGGCACAAAATGCAAAGAATAACCATTCTTACTGAAGAAGGTTAGACTAGATGACCCACATGATTTTTTCCATCACTAGGGATCTATGTTTCTTGGAACAAGAAAAAGGATTTAATGCTTATTATTGAAGTGATGGATGCCATAGAAACATCGGTTAGACAGACCTATATTTTGGTGCCTTACGGACAGTATATTACAAGTGGTAAAAGGGTTTTACTTATGGCCAGTGTAGAGACGACCGAAAGAGCATAAAGTATTGCCTTGGAGGGACATCATCCTAGAGTGCAAGGCCCTGGTTTTGTACAGCTGAAGAATAGGGTTTCAAATCTCTACATGAACTGTGAAAGAGGATTGTGTTCAGAGTTCTCATTCCAGCTTTTTACTTATCTGTAAGGTTCTAGCAGACCTAATTAATCCTGACATTGAGTTCTTTACATCTACTGTTCTGTGAGCACAGTTACTGCAATCACTAAAGGATAGAGTGAGGAAGGATATTTTGAGGAAATCTATAGAACTGCATTATTTATGGTCACGGTAACCTGAGGAATGCTAGAATTCTAGGGAGAATTACAGATCGCAGGAAAGAAAATAAGTGAAGGGATTTCCCTGTGATTGAGTTGAAATTTCTCTGTCCAACTGTCCATCATTAAAATGTCATCCACAGCATGGTTGATATTTTATGATATAGTCTATTGTTCTACCTTTTTGAGCAGCAACAGAACTGGCCACATATCTGGGATTTTTGTCTACACACTGGAAGAACTAACCACCAGTCTTCTATAGTCACACATCTATATAAAACTCACCAGAACAACAATCTGAATGGAGTGAAAAAAGGGATATGAAGATGGTCAAACCTATTTTAGTTTAAATAATCCCGAGGTTGGATGGAGATTTGCATTTGTTTAGAGGTCTGTGTAGAGAGAAAGTTTTGTGCTATGAAATCTGGTTAAGGGGTTAGTATTTAACAATAACAAGTCTTCAGAAAGCATCTGAGGCAATGAGCAAAGTTACTG
Organism: Podocnemis expansa; assembly: GCA_007922195.1. Classification (NCBI taxonomy): domain Eukaryota; kingdom Metazoa; phylum Chordata; order Testudines; family Podocnemididae; genus Podocnemis; species Podocnemis expansa. The sequence goes on from ML682028.1 coordinate 6,123,972, forward strand.
GATGTAATCCCACAAAAGAGAAGCCATAGAATACAATAGGTTTTAAGAGTTTCTTAGGTCACGGGCCCTGCTACCTCTTGATTTTAACTAAAAAACTGTTTCTTTCTTTTCTCTTTCTATTTGTCTGAAAAAGGAAGACTGTGGCTCTGATTCAAGATCCATTGAAAGCAACTGGAGTCTCTCATTGACTTCACTAGGCTTTGGATCAGATCATGCGTTAATGACTGAGATTTTAAATTTGTTAGTCTTTAAAAGTGCCGCCAGCCTCCTTGTTTGTTTTTGCTGAACTAGACTAACACGGCTATGCCTCTGGAACTTGCATCATTCTAGTTGTTGAAATGTTTTGTATATATATCACAAAAAGTTGATTGCTTTGCTAGAGTAACAAGAGATTCCTCTTTTTATGTACATATATTTTTAAAACCATGAAGACTGAAATTCTGGAGTAGGATTATCTGGGTCAAGAGGTTTAAAGTAAGGGAAACTCAGCCCCAACTGCTATACTGGAAGGAACTGGAAGAAGGGAATTGAATTTCACTGCTGTCTCCATTCAAAATGATAGAGAACTTTGGACTTCATGTTTGAGCCATATCTGGAATGGTAGTGGATCACTTCAGGAAGGGAAATGGAAACCACTATCAACTATGCATTTGGTTAATTGCCACAAATTGACACAACACTTTCCATACAAATCTACTGCCCGAAAGAGGGACTTTGGGGATTAAAAGATGACTTTCCCATGTCACACCTGGAGGAAATATATTTAACTTATTTCCCGAGGCACCATTAGTGAAAGAAGTGACTGTGGCACTCTGCAGGAGTCAGTCATGGGAGAAAGAAGACAGTGTAGTGCATATTCACAGTATAGGAGGAAAACTGTCATAGGGCAGGATTCTGATTAGAGGGTTTTGAAGCTGCATACTTGCTGCAGAATTAGTAAACCCAGGTTTAGTAGTTCTATTCATTTAATGTATAAAAGATCTCCAGTTCAAAACAAGGAAGAAGCCCCACTAAGGATGGTCTTGGAAGCTGCATGGAAATCTGGGTTTTAGTCCCTGCTGTGCCACAGATTTCTGAGATACCTAGTGTAAGTCATTTAACCTACCCACAGTTTCATCACCTACCTCACCAGCATGTTAGAAGGCTTTCTTCATTAACATTTATAGAGTCCCCAGAGGTACTGAGATGGATGATGCTTCCTCGTCACAACAGAAGTAGAAGCATGCTTAAGGCACTGTACTGAGACTCAGTGGCTCTGCTACAGACTTCCTGTGTGACCTTGGGCTACTCTCTTATGTACCAGTTGACCAAGATATTCATTAACCTATCTAATGTTAAGCACTGTAATAGTCCCGTTTTCGGTGATGAGATAGCAAGTGTGAAAAATCAGGATGAGACTGGGGGGGGGGGGAGGGTAATAGGTACTCATATAAGACAAAGCCTTGAATGTTGGGTCTGCCCCTGTAAAATTGAAGCATCTGGCCATCCTAGTCCCACTGTAGACAATAGATCTCTGTCCTTCAGCTTCCCAGCTGCCAAATGGGAATAATGCAACTTCCATTCTCCTGCACATTGTCTCAGGGCAGGGACTTTCTCTTACAAGAATATATTAGTATTCCAAATATCAGCATTGATGTACCTCTTTCATAGATGCGTAGACATACTAGTTAGGAGCATCTTTAAGGATATATACATGCAGGGCATCTGGGCATGCACAAGTGTGTGTACATACACTGTAGTAGACAGATGTCAACATCATCTTGCTGAAATGTAATCTAATAGAACAGATGCATGATAGATGCTGGGTTGGTGGAACCATTTGGGAGTGCATTTATTATATTTAGCCTGGTTAAAAACCTCTGTAATATATATATTTCCCTCTTGGAAGCAGGAACACGACACCGATAAGCATTAATTACATGCACATACAGAGAGAGGAGAATGGACTCTTTGATCTATAGAACTAGTTACTGAAAGCTGAAATAAACAGAACTGGCTCTCTGTTTTTAAATCCATCTCCATGGTCTGAACCTGTGCTCTTTGTGCAGGTAAAATGCAGTCTTCAGCTGGAGTCTGGCCATGAATCATGAATACTGGATTGGGCCTTAATGATTAGTTTCATAACACATTCCTTATTCCTTTTCATACACGCTAAACTTGTTTTATTCACAGAAGAGGTCTCTGGGGTCAGCATGCGCTTCACAATACTTTAGCTAACATTATTAACACCTTTAGGAATGGCAGTCATTTCTCTGTTTTCTTCTTGCTGTGCCTGCATTTTAAAGAACATTACTTCCTTCTAGAAAAACATTCTGTTCTTGCGATCAGTGCTCATTTTTGTAAATTAAGGAATAAATTGTGCCAAATTGTTCCCTCCTTAGGGTTATTTGCAGTGAGGTTTATGTTGCTCTCCCCATGTATATTGCGTGCTTTACAGGAAAATGAAATCATTACACACAACACAAATTACTAGACCTCTTTCATAATCACATATTCTTAATTGACATGTAAGAGCTCAGATCACTGTAATACAGTCAGCTGTCTCCAGCTTATTTTTTTCTCTCAAGTTTAAAGGTCAACAAGAATATTTTTCTTTAATTTGACAGGCACACAAGAAGTAATGCAAGACTCATTTATGGTCACGTAATGCACAAAGAAATCTATAAATCAAGCTAAGGGGAATATTAGATCATGCTCATATCTGAACCCATCTGGCTTAGTTCACAAAAGAATCAATATAAGGCAAAGAGCTCAGTATTACCAGTGATTTATGCTCTTGCATCTAGGGAGAGAAACATTTGCAATTTTTTCATCTCATCCTAAAACAATGGATATGAAAAAAGAAAGTACAATAGGCTATTACAACATATACATTAGATATGTAATTTGATGGCAGGTTTTTGATTATAGCTGCTTGAGGAAACAATGATTCTGTGCTTTCATGACTCAGCACTTTTCTAGTATTTTGATTTTCTTCCCCCAAGATATTATTACTATGAACTGGTAAAGAATAAAATTAGTCCAATTTCCATATGTCTGATTATTGCAAAGGAATTGGAATTGACAGTTATTGGGCTAACAGCAGAATAGAAAAGAGGAAAGTCCTGCTTTTCTTCACAGCCTCTCTCTTTATTACTTTCTCTAAGTCCACTCATCTAAAAAACCACACAGCCCAAATTGTATCCCACCCCATGTCATATCAGACAGGAAAGCTTTTGATCACTTTCTGAACATGTGGGATTTATTTGAAAGCTTTCTGTGTATACGGTACATCTCTCAAATTCCTAACATCTCCGACTGGCCTCAAGTTCAGCCTCCCCAAGAGGTAAAATGAAAAGTGTCAAATTGCATTGCTGTGCTCTGCATGCACAGGAGTGGGAGATGGGAATAGGCTGAGGGAGAGGGAGAGATTTCACAAAGCAATTAGAGGATGAAGAACAGACAATACAAAAACGGGGGCTGTAAAAATACCTGGATACACAGGACAAATCAAATGTCCATTTCAATCATTTCAGTTACTATTATTTGGTTTACATAAAATAAATATCCCTCAGACAAGTACAGAATGCCACTTAATTTAAATCTGGAAAGGCTAAAAGTTGAATTCACCATAGAAATTTTTTTTCCAGGAGGCATTCACAAGTAAAATCAATAACCTTCTCAGTGTATGTTGATCAACCATTACATCAGGCATCACAGATCTAGCCAATGTAAAAGGAAGTGAAAATAATGGAAATCTGATGATTATTATTAGAAATATTTGGAATATTCTTTTGGAAATGCTTGATAAGTAGAATCATCCATGCACTTATGCATAATTATTTTAATACACAGAAGGTGGCTATCTCAATCAATCCTATTGCTTGTACAGGTATTTTAGGGACTGTGCAGCTGGAAATCTGTCTATATGTCTGCTGTCAGAGTATGAATTATATTTTAGTTCCATGCACTGAAAACATTCATTTAAACATCTGTTCCTATAGGCCACAGTATACTACTGCATTTTGCCATTTGTTGGACCTGTAGTTTATTCAGCTAAAAGGTTTATTAGGTATTTAAATAAAAACATTGCCATATTTCTGTCTAATTATTAATGAGGCTAATATCCTCATTCAAAGCAGGTTAGACAAACACCTCTAAGGGATAATTTAAGAGGATACTCGTTCCTGCCATGAGTGCAGAGACTGGACTCGATGACCTCTCATGGGTCCTTCCAGTTTCTATGATTCTATTATTCATTTACACATGCTTTACAATCGTGAGCCATGATCCTATTGATTTTATGTGAGTAAGAACTGACACAGTGGGTCCATTGCTAATATTTTCCATACCCTGAAGAGCTTGGCACATGGTATTGATTCTTTCAGAGGTCTATCCTTTCTAACAGATAATAGTTTATCAGCCATTTGTGTAGCACCTTCCATCCCAAAGGAGCCCAGAGTGCTTTCCAAACTGAAGAGACTGGGATACAAACTATCAGGGATCACTTTATCCATCACTGGAATGCCATCACTTTTGAAGACAAATACAGCAACTGTCTGACAACATACAACACTGCACAACTCTCAATGTAAAGAATATAATATCTGGTCAATTTAAGGGGAGAGCAGAAGACAATTAGAACATGGAATATACATTGCCTGGAACATAGCCAGCATACCAAACACAGAGCTTTCTCTCCCCCTCTCTCTTTTCACTCTTGGAGTCTCTCCTTTGTGCTCTGGGGATCTCTTTTCTTATGGTTTCTCTGTTGTCCCCTCACCCCTCCTTAAGATGTCTTCTCCATGAATCTCTCCTTTCCATCTCACATTGGGATGTCTCTCACCATCTTCCCTTTGCAATCTCAACCTCTCTCTTCCCCGCTCCCATCACTACCGAACCTTTGGTCTCCTGCCGACTTTCACAGATGTGCCTAAGAAGGAAACTGGATGCAAGGCTCCTAACTTTTATCTGTAAACCTACAGCTGACCCACTTCCATCCCATCTCTGAAGCAACCCTGTCTGCAGAGGACCTTTCTGGAATGCTCTCCACCCAGCCAAAAGGCATCTTCTTCCTGGCCCCATTCTGTGCTGTCTCCACCCCAAGTATTTCCAACACCAACATAGGCGAACACCAGGAGAGGAAAAATGCAAGAAAAGCCACCTCAGCTTGTTGCAGCGAAAAAGAATAGGTTCATAGTGGGGCCTTACAGATATGGAAGGATTTTGAATGCTCTGTGATAGGCACTGGGCCAAAGCTGGGGGACTGAAGGCTGTGAAGAGTGAATGAAGAGATAACATATCCTGTAATGAGAGGCCTGCATCACAACAAGATCAATTAACATCTCCAACTCTTACAGAAGCGTTCATGGGATCTTTAATGACCGTAAAAGGTCATACTTTCTGTTTTCCATATAACCTGAAAGATGGTATCTTCCATGATACCCATAGAGCTGGCTGGAGCATTTCTTCTGTGCTAGATCAGTTAGTAATGTTCACTACTGTGCGGCATGCAACTTGCATAATATGTAATCTGAGCTCATTACAGTAATGGTAATATACAAAGAGAACTGCATCTACAAGCTGAGAGATTGGGAGGGAAGCTTATTAGGTCTCAGTCTCAGAAGTCTTTTTTAAATTATAGTAGCACAAGAAACATATATGTGCAGATACAACTCATTGAAAGAAAGTTTCTGATCCTGGTTTCCTTCCACACTTGGGATTCTTCCAAAGTTTTTCTCAAGCTTGAAAGATGCTTTCCTTCAGGTCTTTAGAAATTGCTTGTTCTGTTTATGAACACCAAGTGACAGATGAACTGACATTAATTCCAAAGCCCAGGCCACAGGCCGGGGACAGCAGTATAGTATGAAAAATGGATTGTCCATGTGTACTTCTCATTTGGTGTGAGTTGAAGGTGATCCTGCAAGTAAATTCTATGTTTCTTCCCAATCATCCTTTACCATGCTCAGTACCTAAAAAGCTGCATATTTGCTCCTGCCAAGAACTAGTGTAGCCATCATAGATGTTACCTTGCTGCAGTGATGCAGGTAATCTCCCAGAAAAACCTAGAGGATGATGCAAACATAATACGTACCACATAGTTGTGTATATCATAACCAGTCTCCATTATTTCTGCTTATGTAGGATGCCATGTATCATTATATGTTTTATTTATCAGCTCCATATACGCTGCTGATTTATCAACATGCTTAGTTTGCTATAAATCTCTTATGGGCAGTTTATATGCAACTCTTCCTAGTGAGTAAAACCATTACACTTATTATCTTTTTCTAATAGAGCCCTAGAACTTAAATACTGAATATAAGTAGGTTTTGTGGTTACTTCTGTTGTCACTGCTTTGATTACCCAAAAAGCAACCAAAAGATAAGCAAAGGGAGAAGGTGATCTGGTTTGAGGAGAAAGAGGGCAGAAATGCTAGTTCTTTCATTCCCACTGCAGAAACTCTACATACTCTCAGGGCAGTGAGAGTAGTAATGGTATTTGAGACAATCTGGCCCAGACCACAATGCAAAAGCTGCAGCTAGTTAGGGCATGCAGGTGAAAGAACCATACCTAGCTATGAAAGAAAAGGGCCTGGAGAAGACCAAGCAAGGAGAAGTGGAATGAGCAGCTTAGGGAACTGGCATTTCAGCTCTGGAGACTTATAGTCACATCCTCATTAAAACATATATATAACTGAGTGAGAGTAAATTGATGTCAATTTGATGCATTGTGATGCTATTTCCCCAGTGCTGGGGCCATTCTTTCCATTCTGTTCAGATGGCAGCATTTGTACATCATAGTTAGAATGGCCTATTATTCTCCAGTGGTGCTATCTTTCTGTCCGTGAGATCAGCCTTGTTATTTCTTGTTCATACAGCTTGGTTTGCAAAGGTTTACTAGTTTAATGCTTGCTATTTATAAAACGTTGTACTTTGTAAATAAAACCATGGCTTTGCCTTCCAATAAGGGTGTGAAAATAAGTTAAAGTAAAATGCAAGGAGAGAATGGGAGCAAGGCCGGGGTTAAAGTACATTTTAAAACCTCATTCTCACACTTCTCATTTACTCTTTTTACCTCTAGGATTTCACTGAAGAGATATTTATTTAAAAAAAAAGTGTTCCATGCACACAGTACAACCAAAGTTTATTTTGGGCTGTTATTGAAAATTGACACTACTCAAGAATAATCACAGTGGACAGTTCCATTTGCAAGCTTTAATATAATGTTCTAGAGAAGGCATCATGTTGTCATTGAAAATGGTGATGATGGTGGAGTTTCCAGATAACTTATGTGGCAACTGAGACCTCAGTAACTTGAACCTCAGAAAGTTTTTCTTCACCCACTTTTCATACCCCCAGCCCTTCCAAACACAGACCAAATACTTTGGAATTGCCTGTATCCTGGTGCTATGACATTGCTCCTCCCAACTAGCAAAGTCCGATCATGGTAGGTGTTGAACACCTCACGGATGGCATCATATAACTTCAATATCACATTGATTGGAATGGGATCAAACCATTAGAGAAAATGAACACATAAACCAAATAATGTTTGTTTTTTACTGAAGAGGGAAAGAGGAGGAGCCTGCAGGGCAATCTCCTCTTCACCCTCTGTGTTAGCCTCCTCACTTATGGTTCTCATTGTATCTTCAGAGTACATATTCTTCATGCCCAATGCCGTATATGTGCATGTGTATAACAATTACACACACACACACACTCATATACCATGGTAATATCATTCAACATACTGTGCAGACATGACATATTTCATGTATGCTTCTGTGACTTCCCTCACCTGCATTCAAATGGCCATTCGTTGGCCTTTGTGAAATTTGGTAGCCTCGCTCCAGTTCCTCATTAGTCTATATCAGCAAACAGTATTAGAACGGACACTGCTGTAGGCAGTCTTAGCTGCAAGGAAGACTGAATAAACATTGAGAGTGAACTGGCCCCTCACCCCAAATTTGGTTGTTTCTTATAGGGATGAGGAGCCTGGAAGAGGAAACCGGGATGGCCATTTCCCCTGTTGGCCTTTTCAATGGATAAATATAGGACTTCAGGGCTATCAACTAGCACTAACTGCCTCACGCAATTTGTATGTAACTGTATTATATCAGGAGTCCTGGAGGATGCTGTACAAGTTCCATGCTATTCCTTTCTTTTCTTTTCTGTGGTTTTATGTTATCAGCAAGAATAAAATAGGGTTCTGTTAATTATCCATTTATATGCAGAAAGTCACTGACCTACATCGTATCAAGTGAAAAGCAGTTATTTTGTTAAAGCTATTCATGGCAGATTTACACATATGCTGTGTGTAAAAAATTTTTTAAAGTTGCTTCCTATTTTGGACCTGCACAACCCTTTTCATATATAAACATTTTGTTACATTTCTTGTGTTAGATGGATTCTGACTTGTAGCTAAGATTGGAAAAGGAAAGATAGTCCAGTGGTTAGAGCACAAACCAGTGCTGTGGAAGCCCCAGGTTCAATTTCTTCTCTGCCAGGGCTTCCTGTATGATCTATTTTTAGTGTGCTAGCTCCATCAAGAAGAGTAACTGTGGTAACACTAAGGCACCCTAAGAACATGCCTAGGAGTCTCAGACTGGATGCATTCAGGTAGGCTAGTCTATCCCATTTCCTACACCATTGCAACTATACTGCTATTTTTAATGTGCTAACTTAATCATACAATCATAGAAGATTAAGGCTGGAAGGGACCTCATCAGGAGGTCATGTAGTTCAACTTGCTGCTCAAAGCATGACCAACGCCAATGAAATCATCCTAGCCAAGACTTCGTCAAGCCAGGCCTTAAAAACCTCTAAGTGCTCTTGGATCACAGCTAGTGTGGGTAAGTTCGCTTGAGCTGGGAATTTTCTCTCTGCGCCTCAGCTCCCCATCTGTAAAATGGGGACAAAAGCATCTCCCGTCATCAATTTAATGATTGAGAGAAGCTCAGATCCTAAGATTATAGGGATCATACAAATACCTAAGATAGATAGATAATTTATATCATAGGATTAGAAAACCAGAAGTTTTTTTTTAAATGTAATTCTTTTGAAGATATAGTTAGAAGGACTGAATTTTACCATCTTCGGCTGTCAATGTAGAGTTCATGAGTCAGTCTCTTGAGCAATGTCATATGCCACAGCCGGATCTCTAAGTTCACGTTCGTGCAGTTTTTGCATACGTATGTTACTGCATATAGCATCCAAACAAACCGTCTGCAAAGTCACACTCTCCTCAGTGACTGGTACAAACTAAATATCACTCACTATGTTCCTCACCTTGCTTTCTTAGCCCTTGATGGCAATTAAATGTGCTTTTTCCTCATGGGCAACAATTAAACATCTGCAAGATATGAGGGGGAGGGTTATCATGTGTGTGGAGACAGAGAACTCAGATCTCTCTTCTTGGAGATAATCACTTAGTTTAATGAGGAAGTTTTGCAGAATTTTTAACTATTGCTTCCATGGATTGTTTAATTATTTGCATATGGCTATGGCAAGCTAAAAAGAGTGAATATACAGCATTTCTTCTCATTCCCATGTTAGGTTTTAATGAAAGGAAGCACAAGGGTAAGATTCTCACTAATGATGGTGGGAAATTAGTTTCAGATCCCCAGAGGTCTCTTGAAAAATACACTAATGATAGAAAAAGGGCAAAGAAAATAAATGCACCACAAAATATCACCTGGACTCTTTTCAGCTGTTTCCCAAAGATACTGTTCTCATTTTGTTTTGTATTTATGTTTGCAGGTTAAGATACAGCAATACACACAGCAAATAAGGACTGATAAATATTGTGCAGAATAGACAACTAGCACTAGCATAGCAAATACAGTAAAGGTTATGTACCTAGAGACCCACATTCACAGATAGATTCATGATGCTTTTTATTTATTTTTTTTTTTGGTCTCAAGCTAGTGTAAAGTTGAATGTCTGGAGAGGAAGGAGCCATTATGTATTAGTCATAACATTTTGAAGGGCAGCAACTCCATAGTCAGCCACACAGACTATTATAAAAGCAGTCACTAATTCTTTTCTTCTCTCATTCTGCAAGATGCACTTACCAGTTACTCTAAGGCATATCTCACATGCAACAATCCAGTTTGGAAGAAGAAAATTCTTTAGTTACTCATACTCAGTATTGCCTGATGTTTTAGGAGCTCATTTCCAAAATTGAATTTCTCCTGCATAATGATGATGGTGGTTTTAACAGGTTGGGCATTTTGATAAATCTTGTTGGTTAGGTCAAATGTCAAAGAGCTTACCAGGCAAATGGGATAAGCCAGCACATGGGTGTTGAGGAATTTGTTCAGCTGACATCCTGTGTTGCAGCTCAGTTAAGAACAGTTGAGACAGTGATGTTTTGATGACAGTGCTAATGTGCTGTACCAGCACTTCAGAAAGGCCTTCCCTACACAATCATTCTCTCTGTAACTGCCTCTCCCATACGTATGCATCTTCCCCAGCATCTCATGTTATCACTTACTTATGACATTAAAATACCACAACTTACATATGAGATTAAAATACCATAAGTCATCACACAAAACTGGAGAGTGGTGAGGAGGCAGCGAAGTGGAGAAGAGGAAAGTAGGTAGGATGAGGTGAAGAAGTTACCACTGATGTCTCAGCCCCAATAACAATTTTTCAGGGGGTATGAACCAGTAAACCCCCAATATACAAGTGTGTCATATTGTTAACCATCAGGTGTATAATTTGCACATGCATTAGTTGTCTGTTACAGATGTGACAGCAGTCACAACATGCCTGGTAATGGATCTGTTCAATCCTCTTCTCACATTCTGTGTGCTGTGACTGCATCTAAACAATGCATTACAGTTTGGAGGGGCCTCAGACTCCACAGCATGTTAATATGACAATGACTAACCTATTGAAAATATTACTGTAAGAAACATAAAAAATTCATCCACCCAAAAGTGGTCAAATAATGAGGGAGTCTGGCTCAAAGCTGGGAAGTTTAAAGCAAAGACTGAAATGCAACCCTTAACCCACAGTGTAATACCTAGCCATTTTGGCAATCTCCCCACAGTGGTCCTGCCATCTGTGGGTACAGCCAGCAAGTTAGTTTTAAGACAAAGCAGTAATTTTCACAGTGGTGAATGCGTGTGAACTCATCATTGTCACCCCCAATGAAGGCTGCAGAGATGAAACATTTCTCTCTAGAACCACAGGGGTTGTCTTTAATGGCTTCCACAGTTTGCTACATTAAACTTTAACAGCAACATGTGACGCCCAGCATAGTACAGCTAAGCTTCAGTCCTTCCACTGTGTATTACTAATAGGCAACCCACTTATTACTCACAGCAACTGGGTCAGAAATCATCTGCAGAATGATCTGGCTTTTAAAAAATATTATTCTATAATGTTAGCTCTTCTTTTGATTTATTGGATCCATATTGAAAACTAGGCCACTATTTGTCATCTGGAGAAAGGATGAATGCATATGAAGCCATCGGTGAATGCCAGATTTAGTGCCTATAGAGATTTCGCTCATGCTCCAATAAAAGAAGGTGCATACTGTCTGAAAGAGGAGAAACTGCTCCCAGTGAACTTCACATGAGTATTTTGCTGGTAGAAGCAGGAGTCTTGGGACTGATACTAAGCAAAGAATGGATTTGGAATATACTGGGATTCATAAACGTGTTCTTTAGGAGGGTTTGCTTCACACTACTCTAGTGAAATTGAATAAAACAGCAACAGCCATGCAGGTAACTGCAGCAAAAGTATGGCCCTTTAAGATCAGAGTTCTTAGTCTCATTGGTCACTTATTTCCTTTTGAATGAGACTGAGGTTTGTTCAAAGCCTGTAGCCACTAGATCTATGACGGTAAGGGGACTTCACTGAGGAATAGAAAACATTCAGAAAGAATGAGACACATTGCAGTATGTGTCTCCATAGGTCCCTTGTATGAGAGCAAAAAAAAAAAAAAAAAGCCATTGCCTCTACTATCTGTTATTGTTTATTGGGATTTATGCTATTTGGTGTAGAGACTCGAGAGTAATCTCTCAGAAGGAAAAAGGAGGAAAACATAGCCACCACACTCCCACCTTGAGCCCATGATCCCAAGCATCTCATCATTGACAAGAAAAGTCAAAATTTTGCAGTCTGACAGGATGGACTATCAGATACAAACAAAGTTGCTTATCCAGGATTAATCTTGTTCAAGTTAACAAGCAAGTTACTATGCATCATTCGTGTGATCTGGATCAATCTAAATGGGCAAGAACAATCAACTTCCTCCTTAAACAGGACTTAAAATCCACATAATTTTTTAAATAATTATTTATTAATGTCAGAATTTCCTTTTGCCCTTTGTTGTCACAGATTTCAAAACCGCAAGGGATCATAGTGATCATCCAGTCAGACCTCCTATATAACACAGGCCATACAACTTCCCTAAAATAAATGCTAGTGTGCTTATTTTAGGACAATACCCACTCTTGGTTTAAAAATGGTCAGTGATGGAGAATCCATTCTCTCCATTATCAATGACATTCTCCATTGTCACTTTAAATCTGTATAAATAGACATCTATTCAGGACTCTTGATACCCTAATGTAATTAATAATGTAATAAATACAACTAAATTCAATCTCAGCAGCAGTAAAATCACAGGAAGTTGGTCAGCCAGCCACTTACTCCTTTCATCATTTAGGAAGTGTGCTCTCAGCCTTCTCCAGAGCAGTGTTCCACTCCCAAAAGAAGCGACAGAACGCTCCGCAGAAGTGCCAGACCAGCACTGTGGCATGATTTGAGCTCTTCTGCCAAGACCATTTCAAAGAGATGCCTTTCACAGGGTGCTCAGAAAAATCACCAAGTGAACCACTGAAAGTTCTCTGAGCTGAGGGAGCAAGTCCCAGAGTCTAGGAGCCATCTATTTTATAGCGAGGGAGATTCAGCTCGAATACCTTGCTGACCACATCTGTGGCATAATGGTATGGGGAGAATGGTAGGCTTTCAGGAAGGTTCTTTCATATGATTCAAGGACACATGAATAAGCAATCAGCGAATAGCAATTAGCAAGGACCTGAGTTAGTGGTTGAGAATAGAGGAGAAACTCAAAACACCTAAACTGATAATGCTCTGAACTATTTGAAAGTACAACTATGAAACAGGAACCTATGCCACAAAGGAATTTAAATAAATTGGCATATTACAACATGAATCTATTCTGCATTGTACCTAGTGTTAGGAAATTAGAATGGTGGATTGACAGATTTTATAATTGCATTTAAAGCATGAACAAAATGTAGGTCTGTTTGTAGAGGTTTATACTGTGACTAAATTCTCAAATATTTATTAGAAAACAAGCAGCAAAAGTTCAGTAGGTATGATATAAGGACTATAGCTAGTCAATGACATGTTAATTTATTATGCCTCAGCTGAGAACTTTTAAGATAGTTGTATTTTCTTGAATATATGGGTTTATCATTATCAGCATGAACACAACTAGTACTCTTCAAGGTTTCTTGCTGAAAAGAAATTGAGCGTGCAAATACTCTTTCATCATAATCACTTTGGCTGTGCAGAGTAATTCATAAAAGAGCCAGAAATATATTGAAATTCAATATTGTTTTAGTTCAAATCAATATTAATAATTGTTTGCAGTTTTAAAGTGCAATTTACAATTGAAAAATGTACAAAGATCAACCAGTAGTTGCTAGCACATCAAATTTTCCTATTAAACTTAGAGGCAGAATAATTGTATTTAAAAATATTTCTTATAAAGCATGAGAAAGCATTGATCTGAGAAAATAGCTATCTATTATTTATATGCACAACATTAGAACCCGTTTTAGTTATATATGAGCTAAAAGGTCATTGACTATCTTAATTTTTAAGGTCTTGATTTTAAAAGTGAGTAGTTTCAGACAAATATTTACAATGGGTGTCTGCCAATTTCTTTCAGTTCTGTGAGTGTTCATAATGGCTAAGTTCACACACATTAGCCAAGGTTAATTCTTATTTGGTGTGAGCAGGAGCATCCCTCAGTGTGGATAGCAGAAACTGCATTGTAATTTTCAAATGTGAATCTTTTGATTTGCTATATTGCAAAGTACTAAACTTTCAAATGCCACTTAAAATTATATGCATGAAACCACAAAAACACTACTGGCTAACACAAGACGTTTCAATGATCAAAAGAAAACTGCAGGTTTTTTTCTGTCACCAATGTTTGGATGGACTGGCACCAATTTGTAAATGAACAATAGAGCTGCTTTATGTGGAGTCTTTGTGATAGATCAACATCTGTCTTGTTTTGTTTTTAAATGTCACTACACCATATTTTATGCCAATTTCTGAACCTGCTGAATCCAGTCGCAAAACTGAGTTCAATGGAATCAAGATTTGGCCCCATTCTCATTGCAGTATTGTTTTGGTATAAATAATAAAAGGAGCAACAGTTATTTATTATTTATATATAACAACACCTGGCCACTTTCACTGATGGCTATAAAACAATGCTAAGTAAAAAAAAAAATGGATGAAAATGTTTATTTTGTTAAATAATTTCTAAAAATATTTTTAATTGTTTAGGTTGTTTGTTTTTAGTTTTGGTTTGTTTAGTTTGTGGGGGGTTTTTTGTTTTTGTTTGTTTTATTGACAAAACCCTGAATATATAAATCCTTATGAATGTTTCGATTTATTCAAAATACCATTTTCCATCAGGGAAAAAAATACGTTGATGAAATATTTTTGATCTACTCTGTTGTACAAGCTTATAACAGAGATGCTACTGATACAACCAAAGCTTCAGACTTTTTCATAAAAAACTGTGTGTAAAAAATGAAATAAAACAAAACAACTATGCACTCAAACACTGAATAACAAGAATTTTAAGAGCATATTGGCTCATTGAGCGTCACAGGGTAATGAACGGGCATAAGAAAATATAACACATGGTTCTTAACTTGCTCACCAGGAAACTAAAACACAAAAGAGAAAGAAAATATTTTTGTCAAGGAAGACCCCAGGCTATGTACAGTTACACAGAAATGAACCACATCTTCAGACTTTAGGCAAAACGAAAGATATTTAGCATCTCTTCATTTCAGTGGGAGCTTAGGGTGCTCAACTACTTGCAGAAGGTATCCAGTGTCTCTCCGACTTCGGCTTCCACAGTTCCCCATTATGCCTTGGACACTGAAATTAGAGTCCCTGTAATTCATGTTTTCTTTTAAATAGCGTTTGTTTTTTTGTCTAATACCCTTCAGGCACCTCTGAATACAGACTATAGTAGTGAAATCCTGACTCCAGTAGAGTTCATAGGAGTTTTGCCAGGGACTTCAGTGGGGCTAGGATTTCACCCTGCCTGGGCTTATATAATTTATTTCATAAGTCAAATCTTTGTAAAGATCCGGCTTGTACAAACATATAAAAGAAAATCACATGGATTAAGGGTGATCTACTACTGATGAGCAATTGGGGAAAATGGTCCAGTGGGTTCATGCACTAGTCTAGAATGCAAAGGTATGTCTACAATGCAAACAAACATTTGCTGCTGGCTCCTATCAGCTGACTCAGGTTTGGGCTGTGGGGCTATAAAATTGCAGTGGAGACATTCAGACTCAGAGTGAAGCCCACGCGGTGGGACCCTCCCTCCCCCCGAATCCTCCACCTTGCTTCTCAGATCCTAGGACTCCAGGCCAAGCCTGAACATCTACACTGCAGTTTTATAGCCTTCCCAGCTTGAGCCCCACAAGCCTCTGTCAATAGAAATGGGCCAGCCAGATATGTTCACCAGCAGGATAGACATACCCTAAGAGAACCAGGTTCAATTTCTCTGCTGTATCCCAAACTGTCAGTCTGATGTTATGCCTCAGTCACTCATCTATAAAATGGGAATACCAGAACCTTCCTTTTCTTACCAGGTTGTCGTGATAAACGCATCAAAGATCGTGAGGTGCTCAGATACTATGATGATGGTGGTTTTATGAATGCCTAAAAGAGATAAAAATATTGTCAAATGTTAGTGACCAGGGCCCAAATACTCAAAGGTATTTAGGCAACTAACACACTTTCATAACCTTGCTTTTTTTGAGCCTGATCCAGAGCCCATTGAATGGGAGTTACATAGAAGGGCTGACCTTTAACTGCATAAATTTCCATGTGCCTGCATCAGACCCTGATCATGACTGTAGATTTCATTCCCTGCAGTAACACCTCCCCAATCCCTGCACTAAAGGGTGGGTAGGAATTCTTAACCACTGTTAACTGAGTTTCAGGGGCACTCTATGAGTTTTGTTATTGCTCCCTAGAAAAAGGTTATGTTTGCCCTATTTTCCATTTTCTGTCAACAGGAGTTCTTTCAGCTATTGTTCTGATGAATTAATTGTATTCTGCCATTGTAAAAATAATCAGCTACATGTCAGGTGCTCTGCACTGTAGTTGATAGGGAAGTATACAATACACACAAATGTAAGAATACAAAAAATACATTATTAAGAGATTGGATACTGCTTTAGTACACAGTAAATGTTTAATTAAAACTTGAAAACAGGAAACAAAAAATGTCAAGTTTTCTGAAAAATCATTTCACCCAGTGTTATTTTTAGTAATTAGTTTCCTTGCTATCTATTAACCAACATTATATGACACACACTCGAGAGAATTACTCGCAGGGACAAGGCTTCGCAAGATGCAACTCATTAATGTTAAAACAATAATATACATTTAAAAAGCACATCAGAAAGAGATGTAAAAAAATCTCTGGCTCCTGCTAGGGGAGAATTCCTTCATCACAGGAACTGTGGAAAACAAATATACAGCTGCCTTCCATAGACCCCTTGACGTGATGGGAAGCTGGGGACATTTTGGTAGTAGGGCCAGGAAAAGACAGGAGCAACAGAGCAGCAGGGTCAGCCCAAGACATTTTCAGGTCTCTCCAGCCCCTACTCTGACCAGTCAAATCAACAGAGTGAAAAACAAAATACTGAGTGGCACAGTGATGTGGCACCCACTGGAAATTGGCACTGGGCAACTGCCCCATTCACCCAGCCCTTGAAACTAGCCAGCATGCAGAACTGTGGAGGTTCTGCACAACCCTGCTACTTAACCAGACAGTCCCTCAGCACTAGATTATTCCCAGTCCCTCCTGTAGCCCCCAGATCAGCCCGGGATGGGGAAAGCTCCAGTTGGTTTTAAGCCACCACAGTCTCCCTCTTTCTCCTGAACAGTGCCTTATAGGTATGTATCATAGACTTTCACCCCTTGTGTTGAGTGAAGACAAGCCATCCTGAAAATAACATACTGTAAAGTTCAGTCGTTTTGATTTGTCTGTGTGAGAACATCCTACCCTTTGGAAATGTTTGTGATCTCTAACTTTTACACAATTCGAAAAGGGCAAAAGAGACTTTGCTCAAACTTAAAACTGTTCACTTCTAAGCCAAGCGCTGGGATGGAATGTCTGAGCTGAGAATCCTGGTTACGATATTTCTGTACATGTCAAAACAGAGGGTTATAAAGAAGCTCCAATTTTATGTTGCCTTCATGTTAGCATTTGCTGCAATTAAAGCTATTATTACCAATGGTAAATGTCCCACAATGTCACAGTCAAATCCTTGGTACAGGTGGAGGAAAAACTAATTTTATTCTTGAGTCTCTTTCTCATCACCCACAAGACTCTATCACATCATTGACTCCTTTGACAAAGGTCTGCCTTCCAGAACACCCCCATTCACATCTACATCAGAGTTTCCAACCTGTAGCTCAGCAAACATAGGAAGTCAGGAACAGCTGCAGTTACATAACAGTCTAACACTGATTACATTGACATAGAGATTTTTCACATTGGTTTTTACTGTCTATGAGTGTAGCAAAGGAGACTTCCCAGGTGATGTGCAACTATCTGCTATTATGTCTGGCAGTCAGTTGTATTTATTTTATATGTGTTTTATTAACAAGTCAGAAGAAACATGCTTGAAAAGAATTTAGTAATAGCAAATCAAGTGGTAAAGTTTTCCCACTTTACATTTACATTTACATAAAAGGTTTTAAAGAGAAGGATTGCAGGCAGTTCGAGAACCTCATTACTCAGTCTGGGCCAAGGCTACTGTTTCTAGCTGCCTCTTTTTAGCACAAGAACAACTGGGCATAATCCTTATTCCATTACTGTCAAGAATAAAATGTCCATTAATATAACTGGGTGGGTATAATGTACATGGTGGCATTGCTATGTTGGGAGGTTGCCACTGAACTTCCCAGCATCAGATTTGGCAGATGTTCTGATTTCCCCACTGGCTGAATGAGTTCTAGCTCTCCAGCCAAATCATAAACTCTTCTTCCAAATTAAACAGAAAACAAGACAGAGAAAGATTTTTTTTAACTCCCCTCTCCCCCAGATCCCTTGATATATATACAAGCCTCACATTGGGAAACTCCTGCTCTTTCCCTAGGGGTTCATCCCATTTCATGAACAGCTGCCAAGTGGTTCTTCACTTATGTCCTTTCAAGACTTCTTCTCAGGCTCCTTTGGCAGGTTTCTTCCTTAACACTTTTCCCTCAAAAAGGTAGGAGCCCTAGTCCTTCCTGATTTTCTTCTCACTAGCAAGACCCATAGCAAGTCCTACCCATCTCTCAGATCACCTCTAGACCAAGGAAATGAAATTGTTTTTATATCTGGCATACTTTGTTAGCTTCCCAGAGTTGCCAGACTATGAGCCTCAGAATCTTTTTGTGTTTGGCAGAGACTATGTCACAAGAGAGAGCTGAAACCTTGGAGGTACATCTACATTGCACCATGGAGGTGTGATTTCCAGGAAACAGACTCTAGTAGCCAAATTCCATCTAGTGCCACAAAAATAGCATTGTGGAAACCGCAGTAGAGGCAGTAGCTCAGACAAGCTGTGTAATTCCAAGCTGGTCCAGCCTCCTGCATCTGAGCTCAGGTGACTAGCTTAAATGTCTGGCTGTACTGCAGCATTCCCACTGCTATTTTTAGTGAGCTAACGCAAGTCTGTCTGCTTGTTCTGGGAATCATATCTCCAGCTTTCAGTGCAAACAGTCTTAAAGGGCTAGCTCTCTCCTGCAACTGGAGAATATGGGACAGCAGATGGGCTAGTCTGTGCAGAAGTTTCAGATTGCATGCTGGCTCTTGTCTTAGTACCGTTAAGTGTTCTTCAGAGTTTAGAGACTTTTTGGTTTTGCAATGACCAACAAGGAGGTGGTGAATGAAAATTAAGGGTATAGCTGTGTCAGCGTACCTCTCCATGAGATCCCACAAACTATATAGCTAGTGGGGCTCATGGTAGTGCTCTAGAAATAGCTCCAAGACATCCATCTTCCCTCCCACCCACCCCTGCTCCAGCCCAATGCTTCAGAGCCTCAGCAACAGCCTCAACTGCAACTTCACAGTGCTGTCCACACAGCTGTTTTTTACAGTTCTCACATGAGCGCCCTTAGCCCAAGTCCATCAAGTGGGCAAACCAGCTCATTGCCATGGACTGTGCAAACACCCCTAAGAAGGGGTGGCTTCTTTCAGTGTTGGTAGAAAAAGAGCAGGTCAAATTTTTTTCTTCCAAAATCGACTCCCCCCACACCATCAGAAATTGTGGTTTCTTCAAAATGGACATTTTCCAGACGACAAGATCAATTTATACTTTCTGAACCCACAATTATTTTGGAGAAAATTAAGAACAAAGAGGTCAAGTGGGGTAGCCATGTTAGTCTGTATATGGCAAAACCAATGAAAGTCCTGTGGCACCTTAAAGACTAACAAATTTCTTCAGGCATAAGCTGTTGTGGGTTGCAGCCCACTTGCATCTGACAAAGTGAGGTGCAGCCCACAAAAGCTCATGCCCAAAGAAATTTATTAGTCTTTAAGGTGCCACAGGACTTTCATTGTTTTTGCTATGAACAAAGAGTTTCTTGTATGTAGAAATTATGAAAACAGAAGTCATTTCAGTTTAATTTTTTTAAATTGAATCAGTTTTTATTTTCAATTTTCACATTTGTTCCCCCTCCCTCCTTTTATCCCCATCTCTTCCCTCCTGTCCTCTGGATCCACTTCTTACACTTTCCCCCCTGTTTACCAAACAGGAAAAAAAAGTTGTGAAAAAGGAAGAAAAAGGAAGTGGAGAAAAATAACTCCAAAATAAAATAAAATAAAATAAACCCACTCACTGACATTTTTCAATCTCCAGAAACAAGTAAAATTACAGTTTAGGATAAAACAATTTTTTTCATTTTATTTTATTTAGACATGACACTTCAGAATACAATGAAAATATTTGTTTTGATTTGTTTTGAAATTTCCTGTGGGAAACAAATATTTCAACTGAAAAATTTTAACAGGCATTTAGGGGGAAAAAGTTCATTTTTCCAACCCCCTCTACTTATGGTATAATTTGTCTTTTGAATTAGCTGCTTATTTTGACTGCCCATATCAAGAGGAAGAAATAACTTATCTCTAAGAAATGTTTATTACCTAAGTGCACAAGTACCTTGACAAAACAGATGGAGATCTCTCCCATTAGGAAGAAGTGTTTGAAATGTTTGAGTAGGAAACAAATGGCTAGAAAGATTAAAAGGACTAGTATTAAGTAAAAACAGCCAGATGTACACTGTTATGAAATTTGCTTGAGTTAATAAAGGAAGCTACTCAACAGCCACAACACAATGCTCCCATTTCAAGGTTATGAAGGCTATATTCTTTTTCCCCTGAAGTTACCATAGTAGCATCACAATGCACAAGAGCCAGGACAAGACTGGGATAGTTTTTCCTCTGGTTCTGCAGAAGCTCTGTTGTGTTTTGTTTTCTCAAGTGCAGAATTATAACCATCTCTGGTTTTGATAGGGGCTTTGGATTCACAGTCTACAAGAGCATGGAGTGTTCTCATTTCCATTTTTCTCCTGCTTACTTGTGACAAACAGAATTGTTAGTCTCTGCTGTAAAATAACATTTGTCTCTAGAACAAGGGAAATACAATTCAAGAAAAGCAAACCCCAATTTAAGCAGCAAAATAATGTAGGGGCATGCAGCAAACCAACATCATTATAACAAAACAAGCCATACACAAAAGCACTCAAATCTCACCAGCTGTTTTGCGAAAATCACTATTGTAAATATAGATAAAATCTCATGATGTCAAGAGGTTTGGAGTTCTATTCTGGTATTTGTTGGTCAAGAATGAGCAAATTATGTGAATCTATATGCATGAAGAACCTCAACAAACTCGTGGCTCTCTGCTTTATTCTCCTGGGTGTGGGGGAGACAAGGAGAGGCAATGGTTTCCCAATTTGTACTTGCCTCTTTCTGACAGGTCACTGACTTTCTGCTGTAAACTTGTGAAACGTAAAAGTATTTCTACCAACTTTTAGGACCAAGCACTATCACATTCAGTACATGCTTCTGCATGAAGTATTGCATGTGAGACAGTGTCCCTTTAAATTATGCTGCCAAATCGAGGATGGGAGAGATACTTTGCTTGCACCTAGTGGGATCTGAATTAGTTTATTTATGCCATTATTATTCTGGTGCTGAAGCAAGGCAGAAGGCTGAAAGATTCACTATTTACATTGTCACTGTATGGCTCCAGTGAGACGTTAATTTGAAACAAAGTAAAGAAGGCTTTTTCATTTCAGAATTTAAAATGCTTTAGAGAGGCGGGGGGGGGTGTTTTGTTTTGTTTTGTTTTTTTGGCCTACAAATGTTCTTTGAGAAAGTGTGAGCATTAGCTTGTTAATGACTTAGTAAAGTCATGAGGAAATTAGAAACGCTTGACTCCAGCTGTAATTTGCACCCCGAAATCTAAAGAAAAATCTTTCTGACTTGGAAAGGATTACGTGCATTGTTTACTGTCCCTTCTTTGGCTTTAATAATATATGAATGTAGAAATCAGAAGCACCTGGGGATTGGATAGGCGGGTTTTGTGTTTTTGTCAAGTGTTGACACCCAGGTTTTCAGTTCCAGTCATGTAGAACAATTTTGTCATCCCTTATAGTTATGTCAAATCTCAGCAGTGAATTCAGACTTGGATGAATAAACCTATTAGTGATATCTAGGGAGAGCGCTACAACTGAAGGGAAGTGGCTGCTCAGGTGTAACAGAATCTGACCCACTTATCTTTGAGAAATTGTAAGTTTCCACAAGAACAGAGGGATCCAAAGACTGCCTTCTAGCACAGATTTTTATAGGCTGGTGTGTGGATTTGCCCTAATGCCAGTTAAAAAGAAGTTCCTGTAATGCACAGAACTTTTTTACTGTTAGAAACACCTATTTTGCATAATATTAATGTTTGTCTCTTAAGAGACTGTGAAATTCAAGACGCACAAGGGCATACATAACTGGAGAATGGAGCCAATAAAAGTCAATATGTTCTGCATGATTTACTACAACACTGAAGACATGTTATGGGTGGCACATAACATATGTGGCCAATTCAACAATTCATTGAAACCTAGCAGCACCTCAAGCTGCACAGAGAAATGGGTGCCAGATCATCAGCTACAGTCAGAAGTTCCAGTTCATTGGAACCTCAATTCCTGCCTACTTGAGTGACTCTTGGCAAAGCAGAGAGCTTAAAACAAGGATGAATAAAATCATAAAACAGGCAAGACAGGCTTTCTAGCTTGCTTTCTCTCACCTCTTGTATTCCAACTGCTAGGCTGGTTCTGATGTGTGACAGAGCTGACGAGGCCAATAAGAATGTCTTTACAAAGCCAAGTTCCATGTTAGTCTAGTTCAGCAAAACAAGCAAGGAGTCCTGTGGGACTTAAAGACTAACAGATTTATGCAATAAATAATTTTTTTAATCTTTAAGTGCCACAGGACTCCTTGCCTCTTATACAAATCCATATTGTGTTGAAGGTCTAAACCAAAAATATTTTCTTCAAAAATAAGTGCCTTTTCACGTTCTATGGTATTAAGAGCCCAATATTGGAGTTTTGGAGAGATGTAATTCCCCCTTTCTGCCACATTACAGTGAGCTATGAGTTCTGGGTACAACTTGGATAGTCCACTTATCATCTGCATAGGTTTCCTGAGTCAGTAAAAACCCCGATTTCAAGTCCCATTGTGTATTTTCCCTTTTATACTGCTGATCAGAAAACCATATGTCCCACAAGAAATGCTGAATGAGAAATCTTGAATTGAAAATTTTCAGGCAAAACCTTTGCTTTTCCAGGGAAAAATTTCAAACTGAAAATTTTAAATTTCATGTAGGCTTGTGAAAGTTATATCTGGCTTCATGGTTTCAAAAAAAAACCCAATGAAATAATATTCTAAGTCAGGGGTGCCCAAAGTGTGGCCCACAAATGACTTTTCTGTTGTAATAATATACTGAAAATATATAACTGTATCTCATGTGTAGTGCAAAAAGAAACAATTTTGGAATTTTGCAGCCCACGGGCCCACACCAATCAGGCTCTGCTGCCCCCATGTATGAAAACTTTGGACACCCCTCTTCTGAGTCCAAACCACACCTCATTTGTTTGTTTGTTTTCTGAAGTGTCAACTGGAAACAATTTTTTTTTCTGTGAGAAATTTTGAAATAAGCATAAAATTTTCATCAGACTGTGTAGTAAGTGTGTGGGCAAGAAGAGAAGAGTGTGTGACATGCTACCACCCAAAGATGCACTCTTGATAAGTGGAAAGCTGCTCACTAAGGGGACTAATGATTTTCCGCTTTCTCTCCATGCTACAGAAGGTAAAGAACTTTGGCTTTCATGATTGGGTTTAATTTTTGTTTCTTAATCACAAAGGAAAATGCTAACAGGAATCAAATGAGAAATGTGTATCTGTACTTGAAATCTAGCCTTAGTGGAGAATATGTATTGTGGAGAGACACATGTCCTCTGTATATCCTTCTTCTCAGATAGATGTTATGACAAGTCTAATACACACTACAGGTCAGGTGGAAAATAGAGTGGGTGCATGAAAGATAGAAGGACTTGGTAGCCTGGAAGCAGTCTGAGGAAAAGGAGGAAAAAAGAAAGTCCATTTGGCACAGCCTCAGGTATCAGGGGGAGAATTGCCCTGCTCTGTCTTCTCCATCCTCAGGGTGGTGTGCCCAGTAATGATAAACACCCAACTTGGGTGCCCACTTAAACCCACACCACCCCCACAGTACTGAAGATAAGAGAGACACATCCAACAATAGCTTCCCAATCCCAAACATCGTATTGCGACTCATTTGGCCCTTGCTTTGTGCATTTGCACTGTTTCACTTTCATTTCCTGATTTCATTAGAGGTGTCACATAATATAAAAACACATCTCTGAACTAGCTCTGTAGATCAATTTGACTGGGTGAGTGTCTCATCTCTACTTAAAAATGTTCCTAACAGGCAGCTTTAACTGGGAGAGTACGATATTCAGCACAATGGTCAATAATAGGTAACCACACTTCTGCAGACAGAAAAGATAAGAGCAGCCAAAACAAACAGGACAAAGATAGATGTGCTCATGCAATAGAACATGATGTATGTGGTAAGGGAAACCTCAGTCCCAGCCTTGGAAAGATGCAGATCCATATCACATTCGAATAAAGCAGTGAAGCTTTGTCTCCTCTATGTTTGGAGTTTGCTGCCAACTACGGGATTTGGTTCAAGCTCCAACAACTCACAAGGGATAAAAAATGGAGTTTATGTCATGCATGTGAACTAGATATTAACACTGATTTCTGTGTGATCCGTAATTTAGTAATCAAAGTGTTTGTAAACAATTGGAGCATTTTGTTGACTCACTGATGTATGTGTTGGTATCAGCACAGATTTCTTCACTTGGGGCTGGACAGGCATCATGGAGTTCAGCCTAAATAAGGAGGAGTTTGTTGATGCCCTGCCAAAGAAGCACAGCAAATACTAAAACATGCCTCAGAGTCTCAATTGGGTGTTCAGTTACCTTTGCGCCACAGGGGAAGGAAACTGCAGCAGTCCAGCATTGTTAACTTCCATGCTGGCTCAACTAAGCCAGTGAGAAGATGGGAAGAAGTCATGGCTGTGCTAACTATTCTATCCCACAATTTGCACAGGAAAGGGGTAGTAGGCTAGTGTCAGCTACTGTTTTCCAGTGCACAGGGAACAGCAAGCCCACACAAGGGAGTAAAGAATGTTCCTTATGCCACCACTTCTGCCATCTGTGAGTGATGGACCTCTTGAAAAACAATAGTTTGCATTCAGGCCTGTGGACAGGAATTCCAGGTCCAAGGGCAGAAGAGTCCTGCCCTGTTTCTTCTGCCCACAGCCTGCCCCAGGCTCTGCCCCCAATCCACCTATGCCCACCTCCTCCCTGCTGCAGTCCTTCCTCCCCATTGCTCAGACCCCTCTCCTGTCTTCCACATCTCTTCTCCCCCAGGTGGTGAGTGATGGCAGTGAGAGGCCAGAGGGACGTGGTGAACAGGGATGGGGGGGTGAGCCAGGAAGGTGAGGAGGGACATGGCTGCAGGGACACCAAGTGTGGAAAAGGGATGTGTGGAAGAGAAAAGGGGGGCCAAGCAGGGAGGTGGACTGGTGGGGCAGGCCATGTTGGTGAGTGGAGTAACAGAAGGGTCTGAGCCACAGGAGGGGCCACAGAAAGAAGAAGCAGGACAGGAAACTAGCCTCCCTACCTAGCCTAGGACCCCTTTCAAATCACAAGGCCCGAGGCAGTTGCACCTTTTGCCCTCCATTTGCATTTGGGTGTAAATAGCATGAGCTTGAACTGAATTTTCCAAAACATCACATGCTAGAGATACTGGATGTGCACAAACATAAGGGCACCTCTAACTAAAGGGGGCAGCATCTTTGCCTCAGGCCTTGTTGTCACATCACTATCTTCAGCCAGTTTTCCTCCATCTTCCTCTGAAGTAGCCAACACTGGTCACTGCCAGAGACAGGCCACTGGTCTAGCTGGACCACTGGTCTGTTCCAGAATAGCAGTTTCAGCTTTCTGTCTGAAAAATTAGATCATAGGAGGAAGCTTAGTTAACACACCCATCAACTTCAGTCTTCATGAAGTGTCAGATTTGTTGGGTGAATCAACATGAGTTTAGAATCAGTGGACAGCCCCATGTTATCAGGCATCCGTATAATGAATGTAGGCTGGCTTATGCATTTCTGTCAAAGAACTTAATGCAAAGGCTGCATATGTCTTTTCACTGCAGTTTTCAGCAAACTCTCTCTTTGTATTTCTTGAGTTGATGCATTATTGTAGTGACAAATCATTCACAGTAATATGTTCAACCCATAATATTCCATAAGATTGTTGCTGAAAAGGACAACTACTATGAACCACTTTCTATGCCACTCCTTTCAAGCACTTTAAATAAAAGGTTCCTTTTCATTTAAAATGAAAACTGTTGAAAGACTGAGACCCTCCCTCCATGATGCAGAACTTCGTACAAGACACTACAGATAACTGATTTTCAGCAGTTTCTCTCTACAATATAAACTACACTAATTCATCTCCAGTAAAACAGCTAATGCAATATGGCTTTTCAGTCATGTTAGTTTGCAATGTCATTCTGCCATTCTAATTTGCTTTCAATATCACCTGGGAGCATGAAGAAATTCAGTCTGCTTCTATCTTTGCAAATAAAGGGTGTGATGTCTGAAATTGTTGCTAAAATATTCATGCAGTCACATTTCATGTTTTTAGCTCCAAGAAAAGTGTACTGTGGTTGCAATGTTTACTTTTTTATTGCTATACCACCACCTTTTCCCATATTTGATATGCATACTTACCTTTCTCAGAGATATTGTGGTAATTAATGTTTGAAGGCACTGCTTTTTTTTGTTTAAAAAAAAGTACCAGTACATTCCCTTCCCCTGCTGACACCTCCTCTCTTTCCCCACTGGGCCAGCAAAAACCCCTGTGTACCATCACAAAAAAATCACGGTCTGAAGATGCTAATGACCATCATATGCATATATTCCAGTTGCTTTCAAGGACAGAGCACTCAGATGCCATGGTGATGGGCAACTGTACAAAACTTGATTGGTAGAAAGATGTTTATCCACAAGAAAAAGTGCAGAGAGAGTATAATTAATAAATATTTCACTGCATTCATGCAAGTTCTGAGTGAGCCACTTTGTGAGATGGCTACTTTGCTGTCTAGAAAGTTACAGTCAGCTTGACAATGGAAGTTAGAATGGAAACCTTCATGCAGCCTTACCCATTGCACCTGCAGTAATACTGTATAGTCCAATGTGGATGTTCTCTGACTGACCAGTTTGAAAATGATGTATGATTAGAGTATTTTAATAATCTCTCCTTGATATTTTCTTAACAAGTATATTTCACTTGTGTGTATAACTGGTTTTAGGGTTTGTGCTTCTGCAATTTAAACAGACGTGGGGAATGCATGCCTCGCATGTATAAAAAGTTGTTCTCATTCACTAGGCTTACAAGCCTAGGGCAAGTTAATTAAAGTCAACTGAGTGAAAAAATAATTACAGGAAAGTAGAGATGGGAAAAGCCCAAACCCATAATTTAGAGTCTTTAGAGGTTTGTTGTTTTTGCCGAGAGGTGATTGTAGAAGGGGACTCCTCTTTTTTTCTTTTTCCCCAGATCCCTCTTTATTCAGTTATGGTGAATTTAACAGACTTTCATTTCTAGAAAATAATTGTATGAAGCTATTTCCCCTTCAGTATATCCCCATGTAACTTATAGCTTTCATTAAATGTTGCATATTGCAAGGATAGTACGTGATGTCACAGATATGATATAATGGAACTATTAAATAACATTAATTAGAAAGGGGCATTCACAGTTATGTTAGCATGACCTCTGTGACTTTTGACTCTGTTTCTACTTTGAATAAAAACTTCTGAACAAATAGAGAGGAGTGCAGATTTCTCTCTTTTTTTCCAACTATTACATGTTCTAATTGTTTTGGAAGTAGCCATTTGCTAAGGGCTCTCTCGCTCCTGCTCATAAATGGGATTTGTAAAACTCAACCTTTTTATGCAAGTCATAATAGAGCTAACTGAATTCCATTAAACTGCCCTCAGCAGTCTCAGGAAAAGGTAAATGTTACAGGTTACGACATACTCCCTAAATAATACAATGAGAATCCAAAATTAGAATATTCCTACAAAAGAGATCTAGTCTAAGAAATTTTTTACAGTGCTGAAGACCATTCTACAGGTAACAGCATTTGTTCCCTGTTCCTGGAGTTTAGTAATACATCATCATTATTTTGGAGCTTACTGTTCTCTCTCTTCTCTGCTCCCCAGCCCCCACTTTCCTCTCTCCCTATTTTTTTTTGTTTTTAATTTTTAATGAAAATATTTCCATTTAATCTTTTTTGTTCCAATTTAGGTAAGTTGTCAAGCAACGACCCCTGTCTCACTCAGTTATTTAACCACATTTAGACAGGATTATGGTGTCTGAACCTGCAGACGCTTAAAAGCTGATTCAGCAAGATATTAATTCTTGTACTTATCATTAAACACGAGTAGTCCTATTGGTTTCAGCCTTTTACCTAGGTGCTTTGCTGCATCGGGGCTATAGTACCAACTGCAATGTGTTATCCTGTAACTAGCCCCACTCCAGTTTCATTGGGATTATATATGGTAACAAGTACTATGCCTGGCACTATTTGCAATGCTGAGCACATAGACTTTCTCATAAGAAAGAAAGAAAGAAAGAAAGAAAGAAAGAAAGAAAGAAAGAAAG